>CM053506.1:54960020-55157412 GCA_028627145.1 Eidolon dupreanum | reverse complement strand
ATTCTACATTCTGACCAACAGTGCACGAGGGTTCTAATTTCTCCACATCCTAGACAGCACTTACTATTTTCTGTGTTTTTTTTTTTGGCGGGGGGGGGGGGGTGGTTCATAGCAGCCATCGTAGTGGATTTGAGGTGGCACATGAATTCTCTTCTGGATCCCATCAAGGATGTTGCTTTGGGCTGGGACTCTGACTGCCACCATATCACTAATGCCTAGAACAGGTTTGGACTGGGACAGGTATAAGTAAATGAGTGTATGGAAAGTTAGACAAAATAACAAGTTCAGACTCTAGAGTGGTCCCAAGTGGTGGATGTTTGGGACAGCAATCATCTGGCAGGGTGCTGTGAGTTCTCAGCTGCAGATAGAACACTATCACACAATGGCTCATTCACATCAGTAGCAGGTGCTCTCCCCTCCTTGCCTGGTCGGCCAGATGATAACACTATCAGGGCTTTAGGGGGTGGGAGGTGAATGTGCTCCCACCACGGGAAGGTCCACACATCAAGAGTCTCGATCCTACTTGCTCTACATGTGGGAAAGCACACGAGGTATCTGCAAAGGCCCAATGCTGCAGTGCTAGCAGTGTTGTGTTTCGGTCCTGGAGGCCAGGCTTCCTTGGGGTTTACTGCTTTCTGTCTCTTGACCACAGCACTCCAGTGAGTTTCCAAACCTGATTTGTTGGCAGGCTGACTTGTGTTTATGAATGAAAGAACTGAGCAGAGACTGATGGAGAAAAAAAAGGACCTTGAGTTCTAGAAAACAGAATGAGATGACAAGGAACCTCTGACCCATTCTGGGGAAGCCTCTATTACGTGCTCCTCAGCCTTGCCTTGAAAATTGGGGCTGGTTGGTCCCCGGAAAGCACAGTGCACACCTTTTAGAAGGCTACACGAAAAGGGACAGTGTCTGCCTCAGACCCTGCTGGCCGTCCAACTTCACTTTTTCCCCACTCTCCTCTCCTTCACCCACTTCTCTCCAAAAGCTGTGGAAGATAATGTTCACATTGTCAAACTCCCACACAGCCAGTATGGCCAGGTTGCAACACAGTTCTGGTCATAGGGATAGAAGCATTTTGATGTCTGGAAAAATCTGTGCCTTTTCTGATCAGAGGACAATCTCTGTTGTCTCCACTCTGTTGGCACCTTTCTTTGAAAGCAGACACAAAGGCTGAATTGATTATTTGTTTGCTTGGGATACTATAACAATTGAGCACACAATGGGTGGCTTAAACAACAACTCGATTATCTTACAGTTCTGGAGGCTGGAAATCCCAAATCCAGGTGTCAGCAGGGTAAGTTCCTTCTGTGAACTGTGAGGGAAGGATCTGCTCCAATCCTTTCCCCTTTAAATGCACCATCCTCTCTCTGTGTCTCTTCACATGATCTTTCCTCTGTGCTTGTCTCTGTAAATTTCCCTTTTCTATAAGGACACAAGTTCTGTTGGATTAGAGCCCATCCTCATGGCTTCATCTTAAATAATTACAACTCCAGTGACCCTATGCACAAAGATCACATTATGAGGTCTTGGGGATTAGGACTTCAACATATGGATTGTGGGGAGGTGGTACAATTCAACTCATGACACTGAGGCATTCACTTTGCAACTATGAGGGATAAGAAATGATGACTAAGGCCAATTCGCTGAAGATGGCAGGGTGGAAAGAAGAACAGTCCTAGGTCCTTGATGGCATTGCTGAGCCTTGAGCCTATTCCAGAACCATCAATCTCCACTATTTGTGTTATGGGGGTGGTTAGGGGACCTTAGTGTTTTCAGGCACTGTAAGTCAGATTTTCTACTCTTTGAGGTCCTACTGATAGAGTCAGAATGTCTTCTATCTGAATGATGGGTTTTGATTTGGGGCAATAGCTGTACTCAGTACAGGGGTTTCTACACTTTCACATTAAGATGAAAATAGGATAGTTGTAGTTCTAAATTTAGAATCTTTGAGTTAAGTAAATATCCCCTTTCCCACCAATTAAATACCCCCTACTATTAGCAGATGTTATTATTTCTTTAAACACTCAGTTTCTATCCCCTTTCTCTGAGTAAAAAATACTTGATATCTTTTGGAAAATTTTCTTGCTCAATGGCGTTTAGTCTTGGTAGGGCTGGAAGTCAAGATGCCTGATGAGACCACCTTGGGCCAAGTGCAGACATAAGACTCAGGCCAGGCCCATTATACGTTTGTCTTGGAGTGACATATGATGAAAACATGCTTGGGTATCCTTTGCAGCAACAGAGCTCTCTGTTTGCTCTTCCCTGCCTGGAATTTAAGCCTTCACCTTCTGTCCACAAGGGCTCCAATTTCCCTTGAACGCTTACCCATTTCTGCTTAACTATGTCCAGAGTCTGTTTCTGTTGTGTGTGGCCAAAGAATCCTAGTTGATCTTGGGTTTGAGTCATAATTCCAGACAGAAATGATGGATATTCACTGATATTTAGAGTACTCAGAAAATAACCACATTCCTTCTGCCTCAGGAAATAGAGAGACCTCCCTCTTGTTAGCTTCATTCAGATAACTTCTTCAATTCTGATTTGATTTACATAGGTTCAGATGGAACAGTCATAAGTTGGCCTCATCCCCCCACCTCTACCTACAGTCCTCCACTACCCAGTGGACTTTCAGTATGGTAGCTAACAACTAAAAGTGTTTCCAGGTGCTGGCTATTGAGTTGGTGGTTCCATACCTTTCACAGTAGTGGGGGCTGCTGGTGCCTGCCTTTCTAGATTTTAGGATCTGTAGTTTTAAAACTTCTTTTCATGCTTATGTTTGCTGTCATCACTGCCCATCTAGAATGAAGAGGGAGAATAATTTCAGTGCAATGCAACTAACCAAAGGGCCAAGCACATGTTCAGTGCAAAAGATATCTTTAAATGTCTGTAATACTCTTGGCCTTCATTTTTTTTTTTAATGCACACTTGAACTTAGCAGAATTCTAAGCATAGGCATTTTTGGTGAAAACTAATATAAGGCCAATTTTTATCCCTTCCAATATTCATTAATTATCTATGGGTTCAAGAAATCTTTAGGAACCTATTTTAAACCTTTGAGATTTCTAATATAATTGGCTCAAGTGTGAATTATTTTCTGCTGGACAAATCTGACCAGAGGCTCTCTCTCCATGTGAATTAATAACTCAGGTTTCACAGTAAAGAGAACCAGAGTGGCCAAACTTGAATCCACTCAGCAAGCAGTAGCACAGTGTTCGATTTGTTGTTGGCAGGAAGCTCGACTATTTATTTTGACAGCTAAAAGAACCAAAAAGCTACCCAGGAGAATTTTAAGAGTGCTCAGAACAAACTGTAAACTAATTAAAATAAATCTACTATGCAAATTTTAAATGCAGATCATCAGGGCTTTTATAAGACCTTCCTTATCTCACAGCTCCTGGATATTCATCTAGTCCATGGTAGCTTGTTATTAATATTAATAACCATAATAACTCAAATCTGTGGAGTACATTTCTTTGGAGACTCATAAGGTTCTTTGTGTCACCACCATCCAGTTGGCCATTCTTGACTCCCAGGCTCCCCTTCATGTCCGCACGGCAACTGGGTTTACCTTTTCCATAGATTATATATCACATATGTCATATGTCTTAGAAATTGGTTATTTCTTCTTTCTCTCTTCAAGTAGAAATAAAAGTTCTTAAACCAGGAAGTGTGCTTTATTTGCCTCTGTGTACAAAAAACACCAACACAGAAGTCAAATAAATGTGTGTGACAATGCTCTGAAGTGGATATTTTTATCCTGAATTTTTCTGGAGGGCAAACCAGGACATAGAAAAGAAGCAAGAAAGGAGAAATTTGATTGAGAAGGACCCCTGGCCTTGGGTCTTCAGGCCATCTAAAAAATTCAGAGTGACCCATTTGTGTTACTGAATAGGAGCTCACTCCGCTGCCTACAGCTCCACAGAGGTACCATTTAGGGATGAGGATGACATTCCACATCTAACATGGACAAGGATGAGACAGGTGCAGAGGGCATGGTGACTTTTATTTTGTGAATGTTTAAGGGATCTATCTGTCTATGCTTGGGTTTGTGGACTCATTGTCATTGCTTGTGAAATGCATTTTTCAGAGGCTAACATAGAATTGTCTTGCTCATTGCTTTGGGTCATTTGAAAGGAGCCAAACTGAAATGGTGAAAAGTCTGTCTCCTAGAGTACTTTTCAGGTAAAAGGGCATGGTTACCCTCAGGTGACATGAATGAGGAAAAACTGTTTATTGCTGAGCCAGGTTATAAACAAGGTCTTGAAATTTGTTCTAATAAATACATAGAAACAAAAGTGAATATTTAACCATGGCATGGTAAGTTTCTATTTATATCTATGGCCTTTAAAATAATTTGTTCTCCTAAATTCATCTTATCTCCTCCTTACCTCTCATTATTTCCTTACCTCATTTTGCTCTGCCTTTACTTCCTCTCCCCTACTGGATTTTCCAGAAGGTAATCTTTGCTCCTCATTTGACTTAGCTTCTAACCTGCAATCAAGACTTCTTCCAAAGAAGCTCTCCCACCTTGACTCATGGGATGCACGGTCTTCTCCCCATCCCACCTGGATGTTCAGTTTTTTATCTTCCTCTTCTTGATGGTCTGCACCTAGCCCCAGGACCTCTTCTCTTCCTCCTCTACTGTCTTGATAAGACAATTTTACCCACATCCAGGGGCACAGCAAGCAACGGCACACTGACGGGATGTCTGGCCAGGCCGTTGGTCTAGGCTCCAGCCCCAATTTCCAACTGCCCACTGGACAACTCCACGCATATGTCTCACAATTCCACAAACTCACACGTTTAAAATGAAAGGCATGGCCTTTTCACAAGCAACTTCTCCCTTGGGATCTCAGGAATCTGAGAGTCACTGTTACTTCCCCATCTTCCTCCTCTTCATGCTTCCCCCATCCGATCCTCCTGTCTTCCCCTCATTGCCAGTGTCATCTTTTTGAATCAGAATATGTTAAACGAACCAAATCTAAGCAAGCATTCCCATGAACCAGATTTTTTTCTTCATGAGCAATGAAATATCCTTTGCACAGTCACCACTAAATTTTAACTCTTTTAAAATGTCTTTTCATGTAATGCTTTTTCAATGTTGTGTTGCATGATGTTGTTGAACTATCATGAGCAGGAATATGCCGATGCTTGCAAAAACACTATTTCCTCTCTCCTGGTCCCCTACAAATGCCTTTGTAGGACCCTCCAGCTCTCTGTGGGGGAGCTAGAGCTCTTCCCATGCCCCCCCTCTCTCCAGGCCTACAGTGCACTGGATGAGGGAGCTGCAGGCCTAGATGAATCCTGATGCAGATCTTTGGAGTGGTAGTCCCTCTACCTGGAAGATCGCTCTCTGTTCCCTGGCCACCAGTTGTTGACCACTTCTTCCTCAGCTCTATTCCTTGTAGAATTTAAAAAAAAAATTACTTGCTTTGCTTTATTATACTTTATCTGCTCTGAATCCATTTTTTTCTGAGAAAGCTTTGAGCACGTGGAGTGAGGTTCACCAGCTTTGTTCATCTTTGACTGACAGAATGCCTGGTGCATGGTGGTCACTTGTCAACATTTTCAGATACCCTTGCTGAGTATACTTCTTGGCCCCAAGGATGCAATGACAAAGGTTTGCTGCAAGTGTGCAGTATGGGAATGGAGGGCTAAAATCTCTGCTGCCCCATGTTTTCTTTGTCTCCCATGGGGTTCCTGGCCAACAGCCAGCCCAGGACTGAAAGGTAAGGCAGCCCAAGCTCTGCTGGTCTGCCGCAGACTGTGAGGACAGGAACTGGCGAGGGGAGAGGACTTGTGTGTGTCACCCCCTACAGGCCCTGATCCATATCTCCACCTACAGCCACTCATCCTAGACCTACATCTGAGAAAGTGTGACAGGCCACAGACCAGAGCCCTGATTGGTGGCCCTGGGAGACCCCACCATAATGATCCACATGGAAGGACACTATCACTGTCATTTCTGAGAGGTCAAGACAATGTTCCATATCAACAAATACTTTTTTAGTGTTATGTCTCATGCAATATTTATTGTTCAGAGTTATCTACAAAATTAAACATCACATACTTATACTAAAAATAGGTATTCATCATTTTTCTGGAATTCAAATTTCACTGGATATCTGTTTTTACCTGGCAATCTGAAGTCTTCACTAACTTTTAGGACCCAAGATGGATCACAGTTAGAGGAGACTAATACAATGAGTCCATATTGGGATGCCTCATGTTTACACATCATCTTGCAGTTTGGGACAAACTTTGTTATCCATTATTTTTTTTTTAATTCTCATGACCCCTAGGAGGTGTGGTGACCAGGCCCTTATTGTCACCATTTTCTAGGTGGAAAAACAAAAGCATAGAGAGGTGCAAGATATTGCTCAGTGTTACACAGCATGCAAAGAAGAGAACTGGGACTGGGATTCACTTGACTGCCTTGTGCCTTCTTCAGGATGAAATCCTAACCCAGGGGCGCAGGTGCACAGGGTGTATCTTGGGCTCATGGGCCAGAGCTTAAGGGAGAATTGAGTATAGGTGAGAATAGGTGGAGGAAAGAAGGATTTTCATTTCTATTCGTGCCCCAACAATCTTCTCAGCTCTGTTTTCCATGACAACCACAGGAGTGGAATTGATGATTCGGCCAGTAAGTACAGCGTCCCTCCCATGCGAGGAGGCCCACATAGCTGTTGCAGAGCTGGGAGGATACTCTGAAGCTGTTAAGGAGGTGGTTCAATTCTCCTCTTGGCCTGCCATCTCTACACAGGAAGCCATTGGGGTTTGCTTTGCTGCTGGGTTTGACCACTTGCCTGTAGTGTGGTTTTTGAGCCCAAGCTCTTTGGGTGAATTTAATTACCTTAATTGAATGGTATTTTCACTTCTAAGAGGAAGCAAGAAGCCAGTGGAGATGACAGGGGTTGACTTTATCACACTCAGAAGGCCGTAACAAATTGGAATTGATTTCTTTCACTCCTCTTTCTAGGTGGCTTTTTGAGACATTGACTCAGGCAAGCCTTAAGCAGAGCCTGGTGTAGTGAACTGTGATAGACAGCCTGTTCCAGCCATCAAATGTGCAAAGTTCCCACATGCAGCCTCTACTACCTATCCCATATACAGCTTTGCTCCAGACCCATGCCCTGTTGGTCAATTCTTGGGCCAAGTTCCTGATCTCTTTGTGCCATTGCCAATAGTCCTCCTGCTTGCCATTTCAGAGAGAATATTCTTGTGTACGTACAACATTTTATGAGGTAAACAATGAAATGACAAATCAATTGCCTCAGTTAGGGTCCTTCAGGAGAGAGGAGCAGGCATGTGTTGAGTGTCTATGGGGTGACAGGTCTCAGGCCCACTGCTTCATGTGCCTGCACTCACTTATTCCTCACCAGAACTCAGCAGGGTAGGCCCCTCTCCCCACCTTACAGCTGAGGAAACTGAGGCTATCTGAGTTTGAGGCTACATGTGCAGGGGGCCTCCAAACCCTGGTGTGTGTAGGAGTCCAGGACATCCCCGGGAATGTGGCTGAAGAAAATAGCCTGCCTGGGCTTGCTGGGCTCATGCAGCTGTCTGTGAGTGGTAGTCACAGCTGCTGTGGGTGTTCTGCTGCCCCTTGGAGAGAGCTCAGAGCAGAGATGCTTTCCTCCTGGGGCTCAGCCCAGCTTGACTCCCACTAACATATCTGGCTTGGGTCGCTGGTCTGGTCTGCTGTGTCTGGATGGGATGTTTCCTCAGGAGCCTCTGAGTATTGCCCAGACCTTGGGCCATGTCTGTAGTTAGAGGCCAGGGAGCCAGTATAAGTAAGGCCAGACCTGTTCCAATTGAGAGTTCCATAGGACAGGTAGGTGCTGTATCTGGCATCAAATGCCTGAGAGGGACCCAGTCATATGAGGAACAGAAATAAGCAAGGCATGCAGGCATGGAAAATTGGGGGATGAGCAATGTTTAACAACCAGCTCTCTTGGGCAAAAGCCTTGCTTTGTAGCACTGGTCCATTTCCTATTGTTGACCCAGAGATTGGGCAGAGTTGGGAGGAGGTGTACAGAGGGCCCTCACGTGGTGTACTTGCAGTTGTTTTGATAAGGATATGTGTAATAGTCTCACACCACAAAGGCTCTCAGCTGCTTCTGACCATTTCTGGCGACTGGGCATTGATGGGATCACTTCTTGGAGCTCCTGTTGGTCAGATGGACTGGACTTGGTCTGCATTATCTCTAGATGCCCCCCTTTACCAGAAGGAGCTCAGGCCAGGTGCTTCCCAGCTTCTTGGCCCTGTTCCATGGGAGCCTTAGTGCCTAGATGCCCCATGGACAAGGGGCCCCCAGTCCTCCTTGTGGGCTTAGAGGTGCCTGATTTACCTTTAAAGGAGCAACTACACTAGCATTGAAGGTAAAATTAGGGGCAGAAAGAGCAGACCCCAAACAGCCCTTCTCTTGCCTCCCTCAGGTTCCCCAGAGCTGAAAGAGTGCTGTTCACATGCTACTGCCCAGAGAAGGTCAGAAGGGAATTGTCTCAGAGGCAAAAAGCTGGGGAATATGAAGGGGACAGACTGGCAGATCAGATTTGCTGCTCAGCCCTTTGATCCTTTGGCCTTCTTATTAGACCCAACCCAAACTCTAGGGGCCACACCCACTGCCAGGCCAGGGCAGGGCAACCACAGGACAGGGAACATACCAGCTCTTCAGAAACACAGAGGCCACTAACCTAGAGGGTCCAGCTGGAATCTGGGCCAAGTTATAGTGCTGCTCTATATCTGCTGAGTATGAGCTTGGCTAGATCACAATAGGTCTGTGAGCCTCGGGTTTCTCATCTGTAAAACTGAGCTAATGATCCCCACCTGAATATCAATAGCAGGGTTTCCCCATCTCAGCACTAACAACTTTGCCAAAGTCCTCCAGGGGAAAATCGCCCCTGGTTAGGAATTGCTGTTATAGAATCAAGGAGAGAGCATTAGTCCAGCCACTGGAACATTTGTTCATTCATTCTTTTATCCCTTCCACATTTCCCAGAACATCTTGCTCTGGATTCTGAGGTTCTACCTACACCTATAAAACAGGGACAATAAAAATAGCTCTGGCTCTGCCCCCCATTCCTTCCCCCAGGGGGTAGGGCTGCTCCTTACAGGAGAGAACTGAAGGAAGGGAAGGAACTGCTGTGAAATTGTTCCCTGGGGCAGTTAATGCCTGAGTCTCCAGATTCTCAGAGCCACCTGACTAACTGGGTCCTGGGGCCTCCCCCAGACAGAGGGACACCTGCACCAGAAGGAGGTCCAGTGAGTCCTGACCATGTGGCCCTGAGCTTTACCTGTTAATGCCCTTTCTCTACATATCTCCCCAGAGCAGAGGTTTCACACTTGTTTGGTTTTCCCTCAACACACAGCAATATTTTTATATCATGGCACAGGACATGCTGGGATATATATCTATATCTATATCTATAATCTCAAAGAAAATTCATGAAGCAAAACTTACCCTGCTTATATGTACTGTCTAATATTTCAGTACCGTTCTGTTCTATTTTATTATATTCTTTCTATTTCTATTTAAAAACCCTATTTGCAATTTAGTAAGTGATTTCAGGACTCAATAATGAGTTATGACCTGTAGTAGTTTTTAAAAGAAACTGTTCTAGACCTGTAATTCTGGGTGTTCCAGATTAGGCTCAACTGCTGCTTCCCTGTTGGGAGTGCTGCTGGGTTTTCATCTGGATGGAGAAATGGAGACCTAGGACCTAAACACAGTGACTGGCAGGGTCTGACCAGGTTCTCATGGGAGAGGGGAGGAACACCTGGAAGGTGGGTCCAGGGGCCAGACCTTGCCTTTATGCTTCAGTGCTGTGCTCTTAGTCTCCACACAGCACCTGGCATAAGATAGGCATTTTATATACTTCAATATAATTGATTCATTTTTATTATTATGTAACTAATTTTTACAATAACCTATGAAGTAGAAATTACTCTTGTTCTTTACAGAGGAGGAAACTGGAGTCCAGAGAAGTTTAACACCTGGCAATGTGGGACTTGAACCTGAAGCTGCTGGAGAGGGAGAAGTTCCCTGTGACCTGCATTTGCAGTCTCCTCCAGGAGCTTCTGAATGCCTATAGCTTGTTCAGAACCTCTGCTCAGCATCACCTCACCCTTTGCCACCTCGTAGCCCCCACACTCCTGATTCTCACCCTCAGATCTTCTTGGAACTTTTCTTAAGACCCATGGCCACAAGATGTCCTTCTATTCCCTGCAGCTCATTGTACTTGGGAGTCCACATTCAGGTGTAAAGGCCTTGAAAGCCTGTCCTACCCCTAACTGATGGGCACATAGCTCTCCAGTTAAGAGCTGTGGAATCAGACAGACTTTGGACAAGTAACTCAATTTACCTGAGCCTTAGTCTTATTTTTGTAACCTGGGGCTGATTGGAAGGCAAACCCAGTAGCCTACATGGAAACCTCTATGGATTATAAAGTGGATGTTGCAGTGATGACTGTAACTGATTGCCCAGACTCCACCTTGGAAAGCCTTGAACAGAGAGGAGGCCCCTTCAGAAGCTTCCAGAGGAAGAAGCATTTGGGTTTGTTGGGAATGGGGTGTCCCTCAGTAACCATCCTCTCTTCAGCTCCTGGGGAGGGACACCCTTGAGCAGCCTTGGGGTGTTCCAGGCTTGGGCAGAGAAAGGAGATTCCAGGCAGGGCTCCTAGAACCATCAGAAGGCATGGGTGATGCAGAGTTTTCATCATCTGTGGTCCCATTTTCCCCATCTGTGTATAAACTGGTGCCATGGGGTTGGGTGGCAAAGGCAGAGAAGCAGAGTTGAAAGAGCCATTGCTGAGTATCAGCACTCTGCTGGGCAGTTCTAGGTGCTCATCCTGTTTGTACAGTTTCTACTACTTGCATGTACTTTATATGTACAGTCTTGTTTGGTAGTAGATACAATCTCCCAACAAGTTAGGTGGGGCTTGTACTAAAGAAATCTGAGGCAGAGAAATTCAAGATCAGAGAGGCTGAAGAACTTACTCAAGGTCACACAGCCAGGGAGCAGCAGAGTCGGGATTTAGACTCAGATCTCTGCGATACATGCATTTGCTTTCCCTATACAGCCAAGGCAGAGAGGGGCGTTGGGTGTAGTAGGGGTCTCCTTCTGTAATAGTGTCCTGCAGAGTAAAGAGGTGTGGCAGCCTTTCTTTTTAACACCTTCTCTTCCATTTCCTATAGCCCACCTCTTCTTTCTAGGGAACATTTGCTTTAGTAAAGCTAGAGAAAACTTCTGTTGGACCTGACTATCCTGTGGAGAGCATCTAGGAGGGTGCAATCTTCCCTGTCTCTGGATGGACAGGAAGGCAAGAGTATCTGGGATTTGGGAAGCCACTGGGAATTTCTAAAACTCCTATACATGCCAGAGCCTGGCTGTCCCTGCCCTTCTTCTCACTTCCCACTGGAGGCTAGGAAGTAAATGGGAGATGGCCGGTTGGTAAATGCCATCTGTCCTTTCTCCAACCAGTGTGGCAGTGGTGAGCTCTGCTCTGCTAGGGAAGGAAAAAGAGAGAACTTCCCTGCTGTGGGGCACACGGTCACGGCACTGACAAACATCTGCCTTCTTCATGGAATGTCTCATGAAATGCTTTACAGAGACAAGAAAAAGAATTCAGGCATGGCCACCCAGGCTATCTTTCTAAAAATTAAAACTACAAAATGCTCTTCCAATAGTCATGGTTATTTTAAACAATGGCTCAAGTTAGTGTGAAAAGATCAGCTTCTCAGAGCATCTCTTACTGTGTCTAAGAAAAATAAAGAAATCTTTTCCCTCTTTCCTTCCCTAAGATAGGTCCTCACTTCTCAGAGGCTCTGGGGGGCTCATTAGACAGCATGCTGGGCCCCATCCCAGAGGTTCCCCCTTAGGAGGTTGGGGTGGGAAAGAACACTGGGAGATGCTGGTGTTGCCGTCCTGAGACCACACTCAGAGCACTACTACCCTGGGCCTTGAGTAATTGGAGGCTATGCCCCTTTTTGGAAGGTTGTTTTGTTAGGTCATAAGCTCTTGGACCACCTGAGTCTCATGGTTGTCAATCACTGTGGTTTGACGGCTGTGTTTGCCTTGCTCTAGGCCTGGCTCTGGGCAGGCTGTGTGTGGGGGCGGTACAGAGATGAATCAGAAATGCAACTCTCTCCAAGGGATGGTCACCTATGAGGGGAGACGAGGCAGAGGTCAGTGCAAGCTGCAAGGACAGGAGATGGACAGAGAGAGCTCTCACCAGGCAGGGCTTGCTTGAAGGCAGCTATGAGAGAGCTTTGACTGCCAGTCTGTACACAGACGGCCAGTTGACCCCAGCCTGGGCATCAAGCATAGGATGGTGGAAAGAGCAGGACATTCAGAGTCAGATCAGCATTCCCATTTCCTAGCCCGTGCCACCTCAACAAGTTACTTCACCTCTTTGAACCTCCAACTCATTCACCTGCAATAATACCCACTTCCCTGGGTTGTTGTGAAGGGTGAAGGTAAAGAATTGTCAAGAGCCCAGAAGAGACTTACACAGAATAAGGACTTGATAAATAGAAGCTTTCACTACTAGAGAGCTTGTGTCTTTGTAGCAGACAGTGTGGGAAAGGAATCCCATATCTACCACTACAGCAATAATATTCTCCAACAGGAGGGCTGAGTGCCTTAAAGGAGCTCATGTATGGAAAGCTTGTAGTGCGTGCTCACTAAATGCCAGCTTGCATTATTTCTAATCCACAGACAAGGCATTATAAAATTGTGGGAAGGGCATGAACTAAAGCCAGACCCCCTTGGGCATAATTCCTGTCTATACTGACTGTGAGTGGCCCTTGGCACATTAGGAAAAAGAAAAGAAAAGAAAAAAGAAAAAAAAGAAAGGAAAAGAAAAAAGAAAAGAAAAGAAAAAAAGAAAAGAAAAGAAAAGAAAAGAAAAGAAAAGAAAAGAAAAGAAAAGAAAAGAAAACCTCTGTATACTTCGGTTTCCTTATCTGCGAAATGGAACTATTATTAGTACCTGCCTCGTGGAGTCATTGTGAGGACTCAGTGATTTGTGTCTGTGAGGTGGTGGGCACCTAGGGACTATCCATAAATGCGACTGTTGTCCGCACCATGCACCCTGCTTAACTCAAGGACTGGGGTTCAAAGGTCATTAGGATGACTTTACCTTTACCTTACATAATAGGGGAGAGAAGCAAGACTGTGACTGGCTTAGAGCACCCAGAGGGCTCCCCTGTCTTTGGAACCACCCCAAGTTTGACCTCTCTGCTGGTTTCCCAGCCTTAGCAAACCACTAAGTTCTCAGAATGGATCGTAGCTGCCCTATAGCAGCCTCAGTGCTTGTGTAGTGTTCTCCTTGAACAGTGGGTCCACGTCTCCTAGGCAGTCACCTGAAGCAATCTGGGGAAACCTTGCCTGCTCGGTTACAATTTAGACTCTTGCCCTCCTTCACCCTTGAGATTTAAGGTTAAAGTTGGGTAAATTTAAATTAGGTAAAATTAGGTAAAGTTTTAACTGCCTTTCTCTTCCTTGGGAGGGGCTGGGGGCAGAGCAGGGTATCCTGACTGGTATCAGTATGCACTGAGGTGCTCAGATACTGCCACATTGCTGTGTAGTGGGAACATCACTTCCCCTCAAGTGTTTGGTCCTTCACTCCAAGTGCTAAAGGTGTTCATATCCATGACCTTCTTTGGTACAAGAGGGGTGGCGATAATGATGTGTGAATGTCCAGCGACCACCGTGAGGATGAGGTCAGTCCTCCATGGTGCCAGCTGCTTTCCTGCTGAGTGATAAGCATCATCAGCTGAACACTGAGGCACCAGGATTTCTCTTTAGTGACCTCTGGAAGGAAAAGCTCCAAGTTGGAGTTGAAGCAGGAGAGAAAATAATGAACAAATAGGACAGTCGAGGGAAGCAAGCAGTTTTTATATTTTTGTCATGTGCCTGTTGCTTTTCATATTTGCTCATTTAACGCATGAAGGACCCTTTGAGATGGGATTCTCACTGGTTGGCAGCCAGTGCTGTCAGTATCCTCATTTCACAGAGGGAGAAGTTGAGTTCCGGGGTCTTGCTCAGAAGTTGAGGACCAGGGGCTTGCTGAGCTGGCCTGTGAATCGGGTCTGCACCATCCCAAAGCCTCTGCTGAGAGCCTCCAGTAGCCTCTTGGGAACAGTATGGACTGTCTGAAGCCCTGAGAGGACAGGTCTGCCTGGGGATGCGTGACTTTTCTAAGGAAGGTTTTGACTCCTGTTAAGTGGACCTATCTCCTTTGTAGAGACTCTTCTGGATGCCGATGTGAGCTATATATAGGTCTAGGGGGCAGTTAAGAAAAGGTGTGGGCTTTGGACTCAGGCCCCAAGTTTATATCTCAGCCCCTCAGTAGCTGTACATCCTGGGAAAACTTACTCAATTTCTCTAAGTTCCAGTGCCTGCTCTGTGATGGGGATCCTAAGATCTACCATGCCAGATAACTTTGAGAATAGAACCAGGCAATCTATGTAAACACTTTGCATATGGGAGTAATGCAGCCAGCAATTGCCCTGATGAAAGTGGTCGGCACCAAGGGCAAGACATGGCTCTTAGTTCTGACCTCTTGACCTCTGTGGCCTTCAGGCCTAACCTGCCTCAGAGAGGGGCAGACAAGGCCAGGTGAGGGGTTGTGCTCGTGATATTGCATGTGGCCAGGCTACCGTAGGACAGGGCTGGCCAAGGGGCAGCTCTAGAGTGACCTGGCTGGTGCAGGAAGGGCTCAGAGGTGTGAAGCCTGAAACCAGCCTCCAGACTTGGCAGGGAGTGGGGAAAGCACTGGTCGCTCAAGCAAATCTCAGAGTTTCCTCTCCTTCTGGCCTTCCTTAAGCTTCAGGCAAAGGCTTTAAGATGGGAGATGGCTGAGACAAAATCCCTCCCTTAGCTCAGCCTTGTAGTCCCTCAGCTACTCAGGATTACCCTAGAAGGGGCCCCTCAGAGACAGAAGGGACCAGCCAAGGCCAGGGAATAACGTGCAGGCTGCAGAGGCCTCTAGGAGGCTCTGGGCTCTCAATGAGGCCAAGTGCCGGCAATTCCTCAAGACTTGGAAGGCCTTCTGGGTGCTGCCTGGGTGTGCTCACATCCTCTCTGGGCTAAGCCTTGAGGGTGGGCCAGAGAATGGAGGTCACAAGGAGGGCCTTCTCCCATTTTCACGTGCAGTGGTCCTGAGGGGTCCCTTTCCCCTTCCTACTCAGAAAGGGAGGTCTGTCTGTGAAATGCTGGAGAGAAAGCTATTACTGGTTGATTGGCTCTTCGGACATTCTTGCTGTCAGACTCTCAAACAGTCTGGCTCTGCTTTCAAGTTCTGCAAGGCTGACTGACACGGGCTCCAAAAAGAATGTGCTTTGCACCAAGCAGTCTTCAGTCTTCCACCTGAGAATCAAAGTCAATTGAGAATCTCTTCTGCCACCATCTTGACTTAGGAAGCCATGCATTTACACATGAAGTCCCCTCCAGGGAATATTCAGAATGATACTGATGAATTACAGTGGGGATGACACATCTTAGCAGTACTCCATGTGCTTCATTTTTGGATCTTGATCCATGTGCCTTGATCTTGTCCTCCCCTCTCCATCTACACTTACCAGCTTGAGTCATGCAGCTCCCTGGGAACCAAGTCAAAACTAAAAAGTTTTGGGGGGTTTTTCCAACTAAGTGAAACACGAGACTGAATTGTAGGGCCATGAATTGTCTGTATTTGGTGAAATGTGGTTTAAATCCTCAAAGGCAATAGAACCCACTGCAGCCTGTTGGGAAGTATCAGCACTGTGCTTCTTCAGGAGGGCTGCCTTCTCTTAAAGCCCTTTGCACCTCTGTAGTAACCCTGGGCAGATAGAGTGAAATCCCAAGACACAGTGAGGAAGATGGCCCAGCCCTGGCTTTGCTGGCTGGCAGGTTTCAGTACTGAGATTTCTGGCATAGGCTATTTCCAGACATGGGGTTTCCCCTTTCTGTTAGGGTCTCTAGGGCTTCTTTAAGGGCAGGAGCAAAGAAGTGGAAAGCAATAAGACACTTTGGCTCAAGTCCTGGTGAAAAGACATTGGGGTGGGTGCATACTTTTTCTGAGGACTTGTAGCCCTCACTGGCCTTCCCTGTCTCCACCATACACTTCTGTCTCCCTGGTTTTCTAGGGGATCCAAGCCCCTCTCTTACCAGGACCCAGCATTTCACCAGTCCCCCCCTCTCTCCCTGCCCTGCTTCCCTCCCAGCAGACATAGTTGCTCCCATTCCAATGAGCTTCTGGTCACCAGAGAGCAGGCACAATTGTTTTCCTCCCAAAGACCCAGGGGCAGACACACACTGGACTCAGGTCACCCAGAGATGTCTATTTATAAACCATCCTGATAAGCACAATCTGCCCTGCTCCACCCAGACCACACTCTACAGCAAAGCTAACCCACCCAGTGGCAAACTGAACACTTCCTCTACCAGCCACACTGGAAAAACCAGACCAGGGAAGGGACAGGGATCTCCAGAGCCAGCCACTGTCCTGAAGGATCCAGCTCACAAGCTATTTGAACTGTTAGAACTTTCACAGTTTTGTTTTTGGTTTTGATTTTCTGTGTGTATATGTGTGTGTGTGTGTGTGTGTGTGTGTGTGTGTGTACCAAATTGACTCATCTCAGGGAGTGTTGTACATCAGGAGTCAGTAAACTTTTTCTGTAAAGGGCCAAATAGCAAATGTTTTTGTTTTTGCTGGCCATATAGCCTGGTCTGTTGTAGCCATAGACAGTATGTAAATGAACGAGTATGGCTGCTTGTCAATAAAACTTTATTTACAAAATCAGTCACTTAGCCCACAGCAGTGGTTTACCAATCACTGTTGTAAAGGGAACTCAAATATTGGAAAATTGGACCTCATTTGACCCAAACATTTGTTTAATCTACTTTCCAGGATTTCTATACTTATGGGTTTTTAAAAAATATTACTTCAAATAGAGTTTATTATAATTGGTTTAGATGTGTTGAAAGAAATGGTTCATAATTTATTTTAAAAAACACCTTTATTTTCTAGAGCAATTTTAGATTAACAGCAAAATTGAGCAATTGACTGAAAGATACAGAAATTTCCCATGTAGTCCCTGTCCCTCGACACATAGCCTACTCCATTATCAACATCCAGGGGTGGAGGATGGTTTAAAGTCTTAAATAATAATTTTTTAAGGCTATCTAGCTTTCTACACATATTCAATATTGTTCTTCTCAATGATCAATTCTTCTCCATGAGAAACAATAAAGATACAATTCTAGATTTGGCCAAGCCTGTGCTGTGGGGGTTTGGTTGGGAACCTCAAGAGTGTGAGAGTCCATGATGAGGACACTCATGCTCTCAGAGTCCATGGGCCAGAATGCCTCAATGACTAATTGTCTTTTTTGTTACATCTGGTAGGATCCTTGCCTGGTCTAGCACTGGGGAACACAAGATAGCTAGTCTCCTGCCATAGAACTTGTGACTGTGAGTTCATCCACATTTGGCAACACAGCGACCTGGGCACATCCACAGGCTTGCGCTCGCTCAGCCACATAGGAGCAGAGTGCCCTGACAGATGCCCATAAGGACAAAGTAACACATTTCTGTATCATGTATTCTGTACAGTGTACCCCTCACTGTCCACACAGCAGTCCCACATCCACAGCACACTCAGCACACTGAGAAACGCAGCCCCCACCATGCCTCTTGCCACTTACTCTGCCCGACACAGCACCCTGGCTCAGAACGCCATCCCCAACAATGTTGGCCCGCTATGGGAGCTTGTGCCTCCCTGTCTGTGCTAAGAAACCAGTCTGCATCCTACCTTTTGCTCTTTATGATTCCCGCTGCTTGTTCTTCAGGCCTCCACAGGAATAGGAGAGAACCCCGACTCTTCAGCAGTTCTGCTCTGCCCAGCAGGCAAAACTTCTTCCTTTGTTAGCCGGGCTGCCCAAAGACAAGAGGAGAATGGGTTCAAGACCCAAACCTCTTCTTTTTCACAAACCTGCCCACTTGAGGAAAATCAGTGTCCAGAAGCTGGCCAGACACTGGAAGATTGTGAAGCGTACCTAAATAGAGACCCAGCCGGGGAAACCAAATGGTGTTCTTGGTAGGGAAGAGGCAAACAGTGCACTGCAACACCCGCGTGGTGTCAAGTAACAGTCAGATTAAACAAACAGCCTCAGCAGCTATTTTTACAACCAGATCGGCTGTGGGTAATAGATAACTTGGGTAGTGAGAAATTGCTTGCTGCTTAGCTGGACCCTAACCACAATTCCAACTTCAATCCAGAAAAATTTCTAAAGCTATTCCAGCACCTAGATTCAAATAAAAATATCCCAAGGTGCAAAGGAAAACATTTGTTTAGGGAAACAGTAAAAACATGATAGTGTGTGCCTGGGAACCAGTGCCCGGAGTCCTGCTGATGTCCTGGGGCAGAAATAGCCCCTTTCATCATCGGTTTGGAGGATCGCAGGCTGCATTCCTTGAGTAAGGAGCCATACTCTTCTGTGCTTTTGTAGCAAAATAACATGCCCAGCTGCAGGCTGGGGGAAGGCCAGGCTGGGTTTAAGGGTGAGAGTTGCACAAGGATATGAAATAATCAGGGAAGAAACAAGGTAAGCGCCTGCTTGATGATCCTAGCCCGTGGCAGGCCCAGTTCTTTGCAAGGTCCAAGTGCCAGTGGACAGGTCCTATTCTACCAGGTGAGAGTGCCCCTCTCTGCCTCTGGGAGGGGTGTGAATAATGGTCATTTTCTGTCTTGGTCTGGGGTCACCTGCTCCCCAAACTGCCTATAGACCGCAGATATCTTCCAACCCCTATGTCATTGCTCATGTGCTGCCAGCTCTTGGGGGATCGTCTCATCCTTCCCAAGTTGGCTCTGTAAGAGGACTCTCACTTCCAGGGTTTAAAGCGAGAGTTTTTTGTCTTTCTTTCCAAGAGCTGAGGTGCGCAGTCCCTGTGGGTACCCCGCTCTGTGCGGTGCTCAAAACCCTGGGAAGTCCGCAATGCACCGTATTTCTCTATCTATTTGCAGACTGCCCCTCTTGTCCTGATGGGCTCCTCATGGCCAGCAACCTCTGTCCCAGCCCCAGTTTGGGGCCTGGCACTACCTCCAGCCTTGAACTCACTGGTCGCCGGGGTCACAGGGACTTGAGTCTGCACTTCAGTTAGAATTCAGTCAGAAAGAAGAGCTCCTCATTCCACAGACAGAGGGGATCAGACACCAACCAGCAGGAGTATCCAGCCTGTCCACCTCCATGATGCCTCTCAACTTGCCTTTTGCCTTGAGAACTTAGGACCTGGCTTTGGGGAATTCCACTCTTTGAGATTAGCACTCAGAGATGGTTTGAGGGAGGCCCAAAGTGAATCACTTGATTTTACCCCCTCCATCCACCTTCCCTGCTAGCCAACTTGGCAGATGAAAAGAATCAACTTGAGATATGAGCCAACATTAAAAAACAGAATTTGGAGCCCTGATCCCTTGTATTTTTTAGCTGTTTGACACCAGCCAAATGACTTAATTTCTCTGTGCCTCAGTTTACTCATCTCTAAGGTGGACAGATTACCTATGCATGCTCCATGGGGTTGAAGATCAAAAGATTTCATGTCCATAGGTATGCTTGCATATTGCAAAGTTTCTCAAATGTCAGCTGTTTGGGTTTTTTTTTTTTTCATGATTTTTGCTACATCTTCAACTATCTGTATCATTGCTTGCTTACTATTTTTCTTCAAGAGAAATTTTAAAAGGAGCTTTATGACAAACAACAATAACTGTGAAATCATAAATTTCATGTTCTAGTTCATTTTTCCCCTATTACACATGGAAATAAATTTATAGCCAGTTCATATGTTACCTGCATTTGACCCAATCATTTTGTTCAGATTTTAGGAAATATTGCATCTCTAAATCTCATTTTTATGGAGGAGTTTGCTTTGGGGCACAAATAACATGCGCTGAAACAATTCAGCAGGGCCCCTGATTCTCCTGACTTGCATTCCTCCCACTCCTCAGTACATTTCTTCCCCAGCTTACTTTCAATTCTTCACAGGTGGAGAACATGACTTCATGTCTGGTTTAGGATCCTGGAAATGGTGAGCTTTGCTGTGTAGCATGAACTGATGATGTTTCCTTGAAGTGGCTA
Organism: Eidolon dupreanum; assembly: GCA_028627145.1. Taxonomy (NCBI): domain Eukaryota; kingdom Metazoa; phylum Chordata; class Mammalia; order Chiroptera; family Pteropodidae; genus Eidolon; species Eidolon dupreanum. The sequence continues at coordinate 55,137,301 of CM053506.1, read as the reverse complement.
ATGGAGAAAAGAAAACTATGAGGATGACCTAGGGAAAATTCAGGGGGTGGAGCAATGGCCAGCAGCTTTGTCAAAGATCACAGGAGGGGTCTGGAGAGAACTATAAAACACAGTTGACAAGGCAAGAGACTGTCCTGGGAGCAGGAGCCCTCAGAATGTTGCCTGGAGCCCCATCCAGCTAGCCTTACCACAGAGGACTGCTGCAGAATCTGGTTTCTAAAGTAAGTCTCTGCTTACCCTATGCCATGGGCCCGGTGTCTGCTTTGGTCATGGTGGGCACACTGGCACTGACCATCCTGGCACCAAGTACAACCCTAGAGCTCAGCCCAAATTCTAGACCAAGAGCTCAAGATCTGTATGAGCTGGAGCTGGCATCTTTCCAGGGGACGGGCCCAGGCAGAGTGACCACTCTCTTCCAGTCCAGGAGCCGTGAGCTGCATGGAAAGAATGTGAATGAAGACACAATTCTAAATGTAGAATCATGAAGGCTATGTGAGCTGGCTCTCTAATCGTCCAGAAAAACAAAGCCCTCTTGTACATTCTGCAAGAGCATAAATAAAGCTGTCCTCAGGCAGTGTGGTACAGTGTCCCATCCTTGCCGTTACTACGCTGACCCCAAATCTCAGCAGAACCCCTGGAACGTTGTGGGAGCTGCCCACCTGCGTAACTGTGTTGGCGAAAATAGCCTGGTTCTTGCCTGGATGTGCGTGATGTTTGTTAATTTAATTTTGCAGCAAATGTACTCTGTTCTACATCTATATTAGTTAGAAATGTTCAAAACTGGTAATGGGTCCTTCAGGCCAGTTTCTGGTTCTGGGTGTTTGATGCTCATATCCCTGTCAATACCATGCGACACCTGCTCCGCCCCATCCTCGGTTCTTTCACCTGTGTCATTGTTCCTTGGACTGCTTGTCAGGAAGCCTCGGGAGACTTTTCTTCACTAGTGCTCAGCCTTCTTTAGGAGTCTTTTCCACAAACTTCTTCAGGATGTTGGCGCATTTCTTAGGCTTAATAATAATTAATTAATTATAACAAGAACATAATAATGCTAGCTAACACGTATAAAACCTTTACTCTGCACCCTGCACTTTCTGAGCCTTTATGTAAGTTAATCTATGCACTGTACACTCTTTATTTTAAACCTGGCACAATTTTGTTTTAACTTTACAAATCTCTACCTGTCGGGGAGATAGGGAACTGGTACTTCCTGAGCACCTGTTATGTGTTGGGCACTGTCTGTGCTTTCTTTCACTAAATCCTCACAATGCCCCTTTGTGATGACTGCTCATGCTCCCTCTTTACAGAGGTGGAAACTGAGGCTTGCAGAGGTACTGGATGTCACGCAGCTAATGGTGGCACTGAGAATGTAGGTGGGGTTTTGGTCTGCTTGCCTGTCTAGCCTGTATGTCTCTGTTGCAACCTCAGCTAACCACTCTTTTAGCCCAAGTCCAGGGAACATGGCCTCCTTTCATCCACCTGTTCTCTTTGCCTCTGTCTGGCGAGATAGCAGAGTCAGGCCAGGGCAGCTCCTTAGCTACTATTTGTTATGGGAACCGAGAGGATTCTGTACCTCAGTGTTGGAGCAGTGAAATTGTGTCATCAGGGCTGATGGCAGGATGGGGTGACTCTAAAAGAGGGTGCTTCTGGAACTCAGGCTCCACAGGACTGCTCACCTACTGAGGGGCCTGAGCAACCGAATGTCTCCTTCAGATGGATTTCCTTACTAGGAACTCTGGACTTGTCCCTTTGTTGCATGATAATGTGCATCCAGTGCCTACCTCAGAGGGGCTGGATTTATGTGGGGAGGGTATTGTGTTTGCAGCACATGCTAGAAAACAACCCACCGGCCTAGGTCAATGAGGCCCTTGCCTAGGCTGCTACTCTCCCAGTCTGACCAGCCTGGTGCCAGGAGGCAGCCGTCATAGTCAACTGAGAGTATCCAGGCTAGGTAACTCTCCTTAAGACCATCTTTCAGGATTCTTTGCTTAGAACTTTACAATGAAAGATTTAAGTGAAAGAAACAGAAACTGTGATGTGAAATAAAGTAAATTCAGTTTATTAAAATGCTTCCAAACACTAACAAACTCATGGTGACCAGCTGGGGGTCAGTCATCAGCACATCTAGAGTCTACTTCAGTTGTCTCTCTAAAGGGAGAGATCTGGAAATCCAATCAGGAAGAGCTGGGAGAGGTGAGCTCTATTCTCTAGAGAATGAGACAACAAACTTTTTCTGTAGAAGGCTAGAGAGTAAATGTTTATAGCTTTGCAGGCAAGATAGTCTTTGTCACTGCTTCTCAGTTTGGCCATGGAAAGTGGTCAGAGAGGATCTGTAAACAAATGGACATGGCTGTGTTCCAATAAAACTTTGTTTATGGGCATATTTGAATTTTGTATAATTTTCACATGTAACAAAATAGTCTTATTTTGATTCTCCCCCAACTATTTAAATATATAAAAACCATTCTTAGTTCAAGAGACTGTAAAAAAACAGGGAGCTGGATGAATTGGCTCATGGGCCATAGTGTTCCTACACCTAGGCCACTCTGTCCACTTCAGTTACCACCAACTGCACGTGGATAACGAACACTTGAAACCTGGCTAGTCTGAATTGAAATATGCTGTAAGTATAAAATGCACACTGGATTTCAAAGACAGTACACCCCCCCCCCCAAAAAAAGAACATACAATATCTCCTTAATTATATTCTTTATTGAATATTGTATTGAATCTGTTAACTTGATATTTTGGTTTTAATAAAATATATTTAAGATTGTTTTCACATGTTTCTTTTTACTTTTTTAATGTGGTTACTGGAAGATTTAAAATGACATATGGCTCTCACTGTACTTTCATTGGACAACACTGGGTTAGCTCTTCTTCTGGACATGGACCCACCCTCATTACCCACTGTGTCCATGAGGCCAGTCTGCTCCTGGGATCAGGGCGGATGTGCTCATGGTGAAAATGTCTCAGCTTCACCATCAACAACTGCTCTGAATTCAGATATTAAGCAGGAACTTTGTATTCCTTGATCATTAGTATTGATATTCTTGTTTTCTTCTACCATTATCAGTAAAATGTTGGACCTCAAGAAATTAAACTTTGTGCTAATTAAATAAAAATAGAGACAGTTACCATTTTTCAGGCACCTACTGGATGCTGGGCTAGCTGTCTTACACACAGTGTAGATTTTGAAAAGGTCTCAAAACAACAACCAGCTTAAAAGCAATGAACCTCCTTTGTATCTTGTTCTTCGTCTCTAAATGCAGTCTCTCATAAAAAAGAACAAGCATTTCTTGACCTGGTGCAGAAAATGTATAAGAAGAGTTTGGAACCCTTGTCACATGAAAAATCTGACTGAGAAAGACTCCTGGAGTGAAACCAAAGAACTAAGGAATCAACTTGAAGAGGCTCCCACCAGAGAAAGAAGGAGCAATGTGTATGTACATCAGTAAGAATGAAAGCCGCAATGGACTGAAGCACATTGAATATGTTTGAACCCATGAGTCCATCATGATACTGGAAAAAATAACAAACAGCCCTCAGTGGGTTCCTTAGAGGATTCAGGGAGCAGCTTCTTCTTCTGAAAAGTGGAACAGGATCAAATACCACAGCTGACTTTCCCATATAAACTGTACCAAATAGTCTAATGAACCAAGTGATGGATGAAGGAGAGTTTCTCTAATAAAGAAGGAAAGATAAAACTAGAATATTATCATTTTTAAATCCCTGACAAAAAAAAATGGATCAAGACAATGATCACCAATGGGCCTCCTGTGAAAATACCCATTGCTTATAAAATATTCTTGCCCCCCCCCCCAAAAAATACCCCCCAAAACAAAAAACTCTAAAATCAGAATGAGCTTCTAATCCTGGATTTAACTACCAAATATAAGAATAACAGGACAGAGGAAGTTGATAATGACACCATGAAGAAACAGTCAGCAAAATCTGGTGAGGAAAAACTCTACAGGACAAGTGAACAAATTTCTTTAATAAATAAGCTGTTGAAATGAAGGCAGGTGGAATCGATTGATTTAAAAACACTAAGGAGGCACATCAATTAAATGCCATTTATAGATGCTCTTTGCATCCTGATTCCAACAAACCATCTATGGCAAACATTTATAAGACAATTTGGGAAATTTAAATACTGCCTGGTTCTTTGATGATATTCAGGAATTATTGCTATGTTTTAGGTGTGATTATAATATGTTGAAAAAAGAAGCTTTGATATTTAGCAAGACCTACACTACTATTTATGAATGAAATGATATGGTATCTGAGACTTACTTCTAAGTAATGCACTATATAGGGAAGAGGGTTAGAGAATATAAAACAAGATTTTTGAAGTTGAGCATTTGTTATATTGTCTTCTAAACTTTTGGATACATTTAAAATGTTCCATAATTAAACAAATAAACAAACAAACAACAGAAAATTCCCTGGGGTATGGAGGAGAGAAAGGAGAGGATTAGAGTAAGCTTAGGGGGAGTTTGGAGCTCCAGGGAAGGACAGAGACTCAGGAAGTTGGAGAACGCTCTGTGGGAGCCAGGATGAGATCTGAGACTGTCCTTCAGGACACGTGGTAGAAGATATAGCACTTGGGCCTGCCTGACCCGTCCCATAGACTCCAGTCTGTCTGGTAACCTCACTTAGAGTTATTTGATATAAAGTGGCTTCAAGGAGGTCAACATCTCTGCAAATATTGGCAGGTACACAAAACATCAGAAACAGACATCTAATTTCAGAGGTTGATTGACTAAGGCTAGCTTAACAATTAAAAAAATTAAAATAGTAGAAAGTGTCTATAGTAGATTGTTAAGTAACCAAGTAAAAATGAAGTTTATATATTGATGTAAAAATGTGTATATTCATGGAAAGAAAAAAAAAACTGTAAAGGTGTAGTTTTGAAAAAAATATAGTTCAGAATGTATCACCAAAGCATTAGGTAAAAAGATACCCAAGCCCAACATATATTGTTTTGTAAGCAGGATATGTGTGTGTGTGTGTGTGTGTGCATGTGTGTATGTGTGTTTTGATTTTTCCTTAAAAAAATAATGCATTTTTTATTGAGATGATTTGTGGCAGGATGAAAAAAAGCTGTTTCTACTTTGACAAGAGATTACAGTTGGACCATCTCACAGGGAAACCTGAGTCCAAAGTTTCAGTGAGATACTTCCTGTTCCCTCACCCTCATGCCCTGCCAGAGCCAGGCGAAGGTGAGTGGCTAATTTCACCCATGACGTTAACGCCCTGGCATGGACGTATGGGATGATGGGGCTAAAAATACCCCAGTGGAAGGGAGTTTCTCCAGAAAACCTAGAGCTGTCTACTATTTCCCAAGGGCTGGAAATCACTCTCCAGTGGCCAATGGCTGTGGCATGGTGACTGTGTTAGGGGCAAAAGCTTCTTCTTGGACCCTTGCATATCCCGAGGTCCCTTTATAGGCATTGTCTTTGCTGCAGAAGGTCAGTCATCTTGCACCCCAGGAGGCAGGCGGGGTTCTAACTACCATAGATGGGCTGCCCAACTCATATACCTTTAATCCCATCAGAGCTCTGGCTTCCTGTTGGAAAACAGGGTGTCAAGACCCTGTCCTTGAACATCAGCTCCATTCTACTCTCCTGTCCAGTTTTAGAGCACTGAGTGGGCAACAAATACCCACAGTGAGACCGGCTCAGGCACCTCGCAAAGTTGGGTTAGAGCCAGTGCATTCTCAGATGAGTAACTTTACAGGTCACCTTCTCCCCTCCAGGTTTGCTATCTGACATTCAGGTCCCAACTCTCCAAGACTAGCCCTGATTCAAGAGGCTTCCAGAGGGTAGAATTTGGGGAGCTGTGAGACTTTCACATGACTTCCTGGGCACCCACAAGTGGCTGTTCTATTGGTACAAAAAGTGCTGTCTAGTCTGTAGAGGGCTCCTTGTCACCTTAGGGGTCATTGGTTCTAGTGTAGTCCTTTGAGGAGGGCTCAGCAGCGTTGTCACTTTCTGCTTTCTATCAGAGTGAGCAGGGATGGTCTTGGGGACTTATGGAAGTCACAGGGAGAGTTCAGCAGATAACAGAGCTGATGCCAGACTGACCCTGGGCACCCAACAATTAGGCCAGGGTTTTTCTGGATTTTCCTGGCCTTTGCGGAGGGGACAGCACATGCCCTCGCTTACACATTCCTGGCTCTTAGCTCCAGACCCAAGATTCGTCAAGTATAGACCATAGCTAGATGTAGCCCAAACAGTTACAGGAGGGTTTTGTTCTAAAATAATTTGGGCTGGTTATCAGTATTTAAAAATCAGTAGATTTTGTGGCAATAGCAGCATTTCTGGCTCTTTTTAATGATAAAACACCATTGGGTGGCATTCCTGCACAGGAGCTGGGGCTGAGACTGCCCCTTCAGACAGGGCATGTGACCTCCTGCTGGCCACCAGCTAATTTCACTATTTGCATAACCTGCCAGGACTGAAGACTTTGGTGTTTGCAACTCCATTCTAAGCAGGGGATGGCTTAGACTGTGTTTAGGAGGGAAAGCTGGTCAGATATAACAAAACTAACCTATCTCAATATATATCCTGAAGCCAGCAGGGTGGCTGAGCGTAGAACACCCAGTCTCACCACCCTCTTCACCACTGGACACCCTCAAACACTTGGAGTGCTGTATTGAGTTGAATTAAGCCTTGGCAAATCTGCTGGAATTAATACTAAATAAAGCTTATCTTCAGAAACATTTACCTGCTGTGAGCAGATATGTCTTCATGAAATATGAAATCCACCCAAATTTATTAAAACCTCCTGCAGAGCAGTGGGAATTCAAACTGAGCAGCTCTCTGTTAGAGCCTTATTATTATTATGGCATTATTTATTTATATCCTACCCTAAGACAGACATGATGTAATCCAGTAATTAAGATTGTTATGATTGAATATTTATTAAGCACCTACAATAAGCCAGTCACTGATCCATGTAAAATGAGTCTTTACCCTCAAGAGCTCCCATCTTGCTGCTATGGGGAGCTCAGTGCCTCTCACGGGGAGCAGGGGGAGTTTAATGGATTTCATCTTCCCTGAGCGAGCCTGAGAAATGACGCTGATCAGAAATTGAACCCAGTTTAGTCTTTCTCTTCAATCTGAATGAAATGAAGACAATTCATTGCTGGCTTAAAAAAGAGATGAGCATGCAGAAGGACCACTGTCCCCCTTCCCCCCCAGAATGCCTCTGACAAGGAGCCAGATCTCTCAGAACCCAGTGGTAGACAGTGTCACAGACTCTTTTGGGCTCCCCCAGTCAAGAGGCATGGCTACTTGATCTGCTTTGTAAACTCATCCCTGGGTCCAGATTGGATGGCTCTTTTGTACTTCTCATAAAATTAACTCCACTCTGACATGTCGCAAGCCAATATTTGCTGGGCCCTACTGTGTGCTAGGGCTGCACAGGGGAGCCACATACGGCCTCAGGCCTCCCCAAAGCTAACTCCCCAGGCAAGGCCCCACAAAAAGCTTTCTCCACCCGCTCCTATCCAATTGCTCCAAGTAGCTTGTGAAAGGTTCCATGGCTTCTCTTTTCTTTGGTTCTCCCTTTCTATTTTCTTCTTTCTTTATCATCTAGGCTGCTTCTCCCTAAAAGTACCTGCTGGACCATGAACTCACCAAGGTGGAGCCTGCACTCTGCCTGCCCCCTCCTTTCTCCTACCCCAGTGCCTGGCAACTGCTTGTACAGTGAAAGAGTAAACATGAAGGGGTCAATGCATGAAACACAATGTGAATGTGTGCTTGGTGTTGGTACATGACCTTTTGGGACCAACTTCCTTCACTTGCAATTTTCCCCTAGCAGATTATTTCTGTGTTTAGAAAGAGAGTGGAATGTCCCCTGGGTTTTCTGGTGCCTTTGGTAGGAGATGTTTTGAAAGCTAACACATGCATGCCACACTTCTCTTAGCACTAGTCCTAATTCCTACATTTGGTTCAGATAAAATCCACTTTGTCATGGAGGAGATCCTAGTAGTTTCCACAAAATAAGAGTGTTTTTTTAATGTTGTAAAATTGTGATGAAATACTTATAACATAAAATTTATCATCTAACCAATTTTAAGTGTACAAGTCATGGCATTAACCCATTTCCCATTTGCCCCAAGAATACTCTCCAGCAGTGCTTGTGGTTGCAGTGTTTACCCCAAGATAATTTGTGGATTACAGCTGTAAACTTACTCTCAATGTTTGCCATGAAATAGCTCGCTTTTATTATTACTTTCAAATCACTCTAGTATATGATAGTCTTTGGAAACAAATGACATCATTCTATTTATAGAACTCTGTTTGTAGCAGTGGTATATTTCCATTTACAAAATATAATAATTCTTGATTGCTGAAAATGTCAGAGCCTAGAAAATGTAACATTCCTACATGTTAACATGGTTCTTGAACAGTTGTTAGTAGAAGATTCATTTGATGAATTTGATTTTTCTGAAATAGACGATCTGATGATTTTTGAGATAGTGCTCTGGAAGATTATATGGTCATGTCTCTGTCTGATTCAGAATCTGATGGAAATAGTCCTACATCAGCTGACTTGGGTCATGCTCTGAAATGGCCAACTCATGTTATGACTCCACGTCAAATATATGACTTTCCCAGTATACCTATCAGAAATGTTGATGTCAGTGATACTACTGACTCACTGCAGTATTTTGAACTGTTCTTTACTGAAGAATTAGTTTCAAAATTAATAGTGAAACAAATGGCCAAGCTGCTTTATTGACTTCAAAGCCACCTGGTCTGAAAGGATTTTGGGGGATGGATAAATGGAAAGATGCTGACAGTGATGAACTGAAAGTCTTTTTTGCAGTAATGTTATTGCAAGTTATTGTGCAGAAACCTGAGCTGGAAATGTTTTGGTTGACAAGGCCTCTTTTGGATATGCTTTACCTCAGGCAAATTATGGTTGGTGAAAGATTTTTACTTTTGCTTTGGTGCCTGCATTTTGTGAACAATTCTTTCATATCCACTGTCAAAGGTCCAGATTTCATTGTAGAACATAAAACCTGTGTTTGACTTTCTCATAAATAAATTTTCAACTGTACATACACCAACAGAAACATTGCAGTTGATGAATTGCTGATGCTATTCAAGGGGCTGTTGGCTATGAAGCAGTACATCCTGATGAAACAAGCACGATTTGGTCTCAAGCTCTGTGTACTCTGTGAAAGTCAATCTGGTTATGTGTGGAATGTGCTTGTTCACACAGGGTCCAGTATGAATTTGAAAGATTCAGCTAATGCTCTGAAATTGTTGCGCATTGTTCTTACCTTGGTCAATGACCTTATTGGCCAAAGATATTGTGTCTTCCTCGATAATTTTTATACAACTCCCATGCTTTTTATAGAATTACATCAAAACAGAACTCATATAGTTGGATGGCTAGTTTGAACAGAAAACAGATGCCAAATGATCTGAAAAAAAAAAAAAAAGATTGCAAAGGGGATGACTAGAGCTAGATTCTGTGGGAACTTATAGCACTGAAATGGTGTGGTAAGTAGGAGGCAACAATGTTGTCAACTTTCCACAATGATACTATGATTGAGGTAGACAATAGAAATAGAAAGAAAACTAAGAAACTATGTGTCATTGCAGATTATAATGAGAATATGGGAGCAGTAGACTCGACTGCTCGGCTGCTCACTTCTTATCCAACTGAGTGCAAAAGGCACAAGTGATGGTATAAGAAATTCTTTTGCCACCTTCTAAACATTATAGTATTGAACTATTACATCCTGTTCAATAAGGACAATCCTGAGCACAAGATCAGCCATGTAAACTCCAGACTGACATTGAAAGAATGCTGGGAAAGCATCACAAGCCAGGGCAGCAACATTCGTGATGTTGTTCATGCTCTAATGGTGTCACACCTCTTTGCCTGTCTGGAAGACATTTTCCCAAGAGCATACCACCAACATTGGGGAAACGGAATCCTAGTGGTCGCTGCAAAGTTTGCTGCTCACACAATGACAAAGATGGCAAGAAGATCTGGAGAGAAATGCAATATTTTGAGGTCAAATGTGGTGTTCTGCTTTGTGTTGTTCTATGCTTTGAAATTTATCATATGAAAAAAATTGTTAAATACTGATCACCATATACATTTCTGTTTAGAAATAACTCCAAGAATAGTTTTTATATTTCTTTCATATTGAAAACCTGTTAGATTTGTTTCAGTTTCAAAGAGCACCTTTATGTAAAATTTAATTAATGCTGTACTTTTTTTTTTCCTAAAAGAGAAATGGATTAAGTACATTCCTATTGTTGGGCAACCATTGCAGCTATCCATCTCCAGAACTTTTTCATCTTCTCAAATTGAAACTTGTCCACATTAAACACTAACTCCCCACCCATTCCCCTCAGGCCCTGGCAATCACCATCCTACTTCTTTCTCTATAAATTTGAGTAGGTACGTCATGTAAGTGCAATCATGTAGTACTCGTCTTTTCATGACTGGCTTATTGCACTTACCATAATGTCCTCAGTGTTCATCCATGTTGTAGTATGTGTTAGAATTTCCCTCCTTTTTGAGGCTGAATAATATTCCATTTTATGTACATATCACATTTTGTGTATTCATTTATCCATTGGTAGATACTTGGGTTACTTCCACCTTTTGGCTATTATGGATAATGCTGCTTTGAACATGGTTGTGCAAATACCTGCTTTCAATTATTTTGGGTATATATCCTGAGGTGGAGTTGCTGGATCATATGATGGTTCTATTTTTTAATTTTTTGAGAAACTGCCATACTGTTTTCCATAGTGATTGCACCATTTTCCATTCCTGCTGATAGTGCTTAAGGGTTCCAATTTCCCCATATTCTAACCAAAACTTGTTCTTTTCTTTCTTTAATAGTGACCATCTTAATGGGTGTGGTTTCCACCCATGCAGTTTTAATTTATGCTTCCCTAATGATTAGTGCTATTAGTCTACCTCCTCTATGTAAGGTTGGCCACCCCTTCCTGTTGCTCCCTGCCACTGCCCACCCCTTCTCAGCCTTCTCACCGCACCCCACTGCTGCACACTGGTCCTGATAAATGGGGATTGAGAGGCAGTCAGAGAAGAGAAAAGAGCTGGCATCTGGCTTCAAAGTCCAGCTTAGTCTCTTTCTTATTAGCCATATGGGTGTGGTCATGATAGTCATCCACCTCTACCTCAACGGTCTCGTCTATAACGTGAGCATAATAATAATGACCTGACAGTTTTTGTAAAGATTAAACAAAACTATGCACATTCAACCCTTAATTCCATACTTCATCTGAGATCGGCATTCAGTGAGAAGCAGCTCAGATTAAGAGAGTGATATTTGTTATCTGTGGTCCTTGAAAGAGGCCTCCTATGCAGATCCTGTCTCCTTTGGTCAAGGCCATAACTTTAAGCAACAGCGAGCAGAGCCAGGAGGCCTCTTTGTTTTCCACGCATGCACTAGGCAAAAAGTCAGTACCTTTACCCCTCGATACTTCCCTCTCCAGAAAGACAACAATAATTCAGTCTTCCATCTATTTTAAGTTCCAGCAGAGAGCTTTTTTCCCGCATCTCCCCAGTGTTATTTCTTCCTAACTCACACCCAAGTTTCATCTTTTTAAGTTCTGTTGGGTGGTCTTGTTCTTAAAAATTTTTTTCGTGTGCATTTTCAATATAGTCATTTGTAGGGTGGTGGTGGTAATGGGAAATATATGCAGGTGTGTGTGGGTGTGTGAGAGCATGCACATGCATGCGTGAATGTGGAGTATGTGTGTGTGGCTGTGTGTGTGTGCATGTGGCACAAGAAGATTTGAGGGTCAGACTTTGTATTGTCATCTTACCAAAAAGATGACAAGAAGCTAATTTCTGCTATTTGGGGAGTTAATTTTCTAAGAATCTTACTTTGAATTCTTTGTAGGTATTATTACATATAACATAAAAAATAAAATATATCTCTTAAAATGCTTTATATTTTGGAAGAGCTTCCATATTGAGAGATCATTATAATTCAAGAAATCTTTAATGGAGTAATAGACCAGCATCATGGGAGTTTATCCCACTCTTTCATTCTATATCTGGGGAAACCCAGGCCCTTTGGCAGGGGGAGGGGCAGAAAAGGGGTCCAGGTTGTGTGGTGTGTAGATGGCAAACTCCAGTTCCAGCATCTTTCCTTTGCAGCGCAATTGGGTGGAACTAGTCCTTAAATGACCAAGTAGAGACAGCAACAGGTTAGATATTAACAGTTCTTCCTGTGGGCTGAATAATACATGTAAACTCCACAGAAAAACTCATATCCCAATTTAAAGTTACAAAGAGCGATGAAAGTGGGCCTCAAACTCATCCACTCATTCATTCAGCATGCCTGTGTCCCCTGGTTCTGAGTACTGGGGACTCTGAGATGTGCGCACAGGCCTGGCCTCCACCCAGGCTCAGCACTCTGCCTCCTGCTGGCGGGAGGCCTATGTTACAGTTCGTGTTCTCAGGGCCTTGGAGGCTGTGTGTGTGTGTGTGTGTGTGTGTGTGTGTGGCAGGGCAGGGCCGGGTGGGGCGGGGGGAGGGGCGTAAAGCCAAAGAATCTCTGTCCAAAAGGAAAACTTGCTTAGGGTACTTGGACTGGGAGAATGAGTTCAAGAGGCTTTCCTAGGAGGCCAGATAGAATTTGATGTTTTCAGGTGGGTTGAGGTATTGAGAAAGCATTAACATGGTTTCCCCTCGCTGGGAGAAAGGATGTGGACAGAGGAAATGAGGTCACAAATTTAAAATGGTGAGGACTTCCAACAGCTGGTGAAATATAAAGGTGTATCAGAACACGAGCAGGCCAAGTCCCCGTCTGTGTTCTTCCTTTGTATGAAGGGCTCTTCTTGTCTTTCTTCCTTTCTTTTTCCCTCCCTCTTTCTCTCCTTCACTTTCTTTCTTTCTTTCTTTCTTTCTTTCTTTCTTTCTTTCTTTCTTTCTTTCTTTCTTTCTTTCTTTCTTTCTTCCTTCCTTCCTTCCTTCCTTCCTTCCTTCCTTCCTTCCTTCCTTCCTTCCTTCCTTCCTTCCTTCCTTTCTTTCTTTCTTTCTTTCTTTCTTTCTTTCTTTCTTTCTTTCTTCTCTCTCTCTCTCTCTCTCTCTCTCTCTCTCTCTCTCTTTCTTTTTCTTCCTTCCTTCCTTCCTTCCTTCCTTCCTTCCTTCCTTCCTTCCTTCCTTCCTTCCTTCCTTCCTTCTTAATAAAATTTTCTTTTTATAGAAAATATGACATTATGGAGGGAGAAAAAAAAGAAAAAAATTCCCACCCAGGGATATTGATAATGGTGGAGGCTATGCTTGTGTGAGGTGGGGAGTATATAGGAAATCTCTGTACCTTCTGCCCAATTTTGCCATGAACTCAAAATTTCTCTAAGAAATAAATCTATTGATTAGAAACAAAACCCTCCATCCATAAGTCTCATGTGCCATTCACTCATGTAGTCATTTTTTTTTTATCATAGCTGTGATCATACTATCTGGACAATTTTATAACTTTGTTTTGTCATTAAATACTATAACAAAAACATTTCCATGTTACTATAAATCCTTCTGAAACATTATTTTTAACAACTTTATATTCATACTGTGGGATTTTAATGTATTTGGCTCCTTAGAAAATACTACCACAATGATGTCCATAGGTAAGACATTTTTATTTAGACTTATTGCCTTAAGATATATTTGCAAATGTATAACTACTAGATCAAAGAGATGCATATTATTAAGCTCTGTACTCATACATCTTGCTCAATTGCTTATGACTGTCACCAGCAATGAGTAAGCCTGCCTGTGTAACCACATTGGTCATTTCCTTTTTGTTACTCTTTGCTACTATGAAGTCTAGGAAATGGGGCCTTGCATATGTGGTAACATCCCTGACAATGAATAAGACCAAGTGTGGAGTGCCACGTGGGGTGACACAAGTATAGGACAAATGGAGTGAGCAGAAGTCTTTCCAGCCACATCCAGGGTGCGGCAGCCTTCCTGTGACCAGGCAGGGCCAGATGGAACAAGTCCCAGTGAATTGAAGCCTTGAGCTTCTGCTTAAAGGCAGTCCACAGGCACTATGAGGCAGTGTGGTATAAAGCAGGGCACATTCAGGGCAAGGCCCTTGGTTTGAATCCTTTATCTGCTAGGCTCTAGCTGTGTGTTTTTGGGCTAGATATTATTTCCTGGGTCTCTGTTTCCTTTAGTTCTTCTAGGCAGAGCTGTTTTGGTAAATCAAGGGAATGACCACCAGCAGGAAGATTTTAAGTCAAGCCCTTTCCCTTCTTCTCTCTGCTTCATTCCCAAATCCCCCAGCAGCCGGGTCTCAGACTACAGCTCAAGGCTGATGCAGGCCAGAAGCAGAGCTCCTGGCAGCCAAAAAGGATGCAGCTGACCCCCAATGGTGAACCCTGCCTGCCTGAGCAGTGCCAGGCACACCACACGTGTGGGCGTGGCCAGGCCATTCAGTGTTTTGTAGAGGTAAGCATCCGGAGGCCAGCTTTCCATCATTCTTCTTTCTTGTCTTTGGGATGAGATCATGAGATGCAGTCTGGTAATTGCATCAGGAAAATAAGGCTCTTTTTACATCGGGTGCTAAAAGTGCTTTCAGCAGCCTTGTGCAGTGCTGCTGACAGGAGCAGTCTCCAGCCAATTTCATGACACTTCAAAGAGCGGAGGTAAGATTGCTTCTGGGAAATTAACACCCCACTCCACCCCCAACCTTGATTTTCTTGGACAGTTTAACATGGGTCGAACCTGGAGATGGGAACTATTGATGTGTCTGCAATACAAATATTGCTGAAACTCTGGTTGTTAGTCTTACCTTCTCTGAGTTTTGTGTTCAGTTTCTTTATCTGTAGAGTGGGGATAAATTGACTAAATTCTACCTCGTAGGATTATGAGGACCAAGTGAAGGGGAGAGAAAAACACAGCATTTATAGTGCTGCATACATTTCATGTTATATTTCATCTGATCTTTTTAAAACCTCCATGAGGCGGGGAGCTTCATTATCTTGGATTGGATCCCTCCTGCTACACAGCCCAAGTCCCATTCTTAGTGCTAATATACCACTGTACAGACTCCCTCTTTTAAGCACCAGGGATGCAGAAGCAAAGCCTGGCTTTGTGACCCATGACCAACAAACTTCTTAACTCTCTTGTGCTGAAATTCCTCCTGACGCAATTGGAACTGATTGTTTTTAGCTTCCACCTCCAGGCCAAAAGTACTTGGCAAATCACAAAACCTCCCTAACAGTGGAAACAAAGACATGTTAGAAAGTGGACACTTCCCCCAGCATTCATCAGGGCTGCAGAGCTGGAGTGGAGCAGTGAGGGGGTTCTCTCTGCCACCTCCCTCCTGCTCTTCAACCTTGTGATTCTGCTCCTAATAACACCTTAGGTCAAGCATGTGGCTAAATATAGCTACTCTCCTGGCTGGGCTGTAACTGGGACTGTCAGCACTGTTGTCCTGGGTTTTCGGACTTAATGTCAGCCTGTAACTTCACAGCCAAGCTCAGGTATGGAGTGTGGATTTTGTTTTCTGGAGTCTTACCCTTCTCCCCATTTTAATTTTAGGCACAGGGACAGACCCTCACGATGCCAACTGGAATGCAGGTGGGAAATGGGGTGGGACTGGAGAGAGCCTGGCCTTGTAGATCTGAGCATGACAGTGCACTGAGTCTTTAAGACCAAAGTCTCCGACTCATGCCCCATGGCCTTGGGAACACTGCCGCCTCAATGGAGCTGTAGGGCCATTCCTAGGGCCCGTGTAAATCACCTTCTCACTACCAGCAGCATGGAAATTTGGGCAGCCACTGAAACTCTTTGAGCTACAGTGACCTCGTGTGCATGAAGGAATAATGGTAATTGCTCACCATTTTGACGAATAAAGGAAAACGAGGATGTGGTGATTCTGGGTGAAGTGAAGCTGGTGGAATTGGTATATATTGAGTCTGCCATAAGGTGCATGCTTTGCAATTCCTCCATTAGCCCTGCCATGCTTATATTCAGTTCAGCCCAGTCAAACTATTCTAAGTGTCTATATATGCTGGAAGCTTGAAGCTCAGTAAAATAATGAAATCAAGAGCACATAGACAGTAAGCAACAGAGACATGCGTTTAATGGTGCCAAAATCACCCCAACCCCCGTCAGACACTCCATCCTCCCTTCTCACCAAGTGACGATCATTTGTATTGTTCTCTCATTTATTAATCTGAGAATTCTTGAGAAGGAAACCAACCGAGGGCAGAGAGGCATAGCTGGATCAGGGCAAGAATGAGGGAGGGGGCTCAGCAGGACTCACCCTTGATGGAACAGATTAGGGGTCCAGGGCTGCCGCACTACCCCATCTGATAACTCTAGGAGAGTTGTTCTATACCAGTGGCATCCCTGGATTTGTGCAGCCTCCAGCCTGTGCAGCTAAATGTAATGGTCCCTCTAGGGCTACTTCCTCCCAAGGCTGCCTTGGTCCCTTGGAGATACAGAGACCCCAGCAGTATCTTTAAGCCTGTTTGGAAGTTTCTACAGCACAGGAGGCCTCTAATTCAAGTTGCCCCATCCAGATACATGTGTGCAGTGCTAGCCAGCAGGGAGGGCTTGTGAGGTCATCTAACAGTCATGCATAGCCGCAGTGTTCAGTGTCACATGCTAATGGAAGGGGAGAGAGGTGTACAAGATTAGATAAACACTGGCCTAGAAGCCCCAAAGCCCCGTCCTTTGTCTTGTGTTGAAACCTTGCCCCAGTATATCTTTGCATGAATCATTGGACCAGTTCCCTGGTCATAAAGTCCTGTTCTTCAGAGTACAGTGGGACATGCCAGCTCAGAGCCTTGAAATGAACTGCCCCATGTGGGCACATCACACATGTGCTAGGCACTGCTATTCATGTGGAAGTGTCTGAAGCTCTCTTGTGGGCTATGAGACAGTCAGAATAAAGAGGATAGCATTTGGACATTCTTGGCAGAGAAAGAGATGGTACACCTGGAGGTCCAGGTAAGGGAGGAAAAAGGTGTTTCCTCAGGGCCTCTGGGCTTAACCAGGAACCTTGCACCTGGGAATTAGGTACCATAAACTCCACCTTCCAGAGGAAGATACTGAGGCTCCAGCTCACATCCGCATTCCACGGCAGGGTCAGCCCTACATTCAGCCTGTGTGGCATGTGGCAGTTACGTATTTGGCTCCCATATGGCCATCCATTGTGTTAATTGAGTGCTTCACAGCATTTGAAGACTGGGTTTCGTGCTTGAATATATTGCCACATTAATAACTTTAGAACATTTCAGTCAGTGTCGAAATAGTAAATTAGGACACGACGGGTCATATATTCATGGCAGAGTGCTGAAGCACCATTTTATTACATGTGCCATGGAATTAAAGGCTTAATTTTCTTTTAAAAGATGGCAATGCATCATTTCCTGCAGCCAGGTAAAAACAGTTAGCAGAAATGATTTATCCTTCATTCCATTTAAAAATAGGAAACCAGAACCCCAGGATCTTGCTCTCTGTTATTTATCTCTGCCTGGAGGGCACTTTTAGACTTTGATCTGCCATCAAATGACATGACCAAGCCCTGAGTGAAGTCAGTAGAGGGAGGCGAGGACAGAACGGTGGCTGTCTCTATGGGTTAGGGGCTTGAGCTCCCTGAGCAAGGCTCAGAAGACAGCCAGGCTGTGCTCCTTTCCCAGGCTTGGTCACAGGCTGGCTGTGTGGTAGGGCTATCATTTTTTGGCACCTATTTTTCTCACCTACAAAATGGAATGAGAACTAAGCTGATCATGGGGCTGTTGTAAGGATCTCATGAGATTATAGGTAGAAAGAAAGTGGGCCTCTAGAGACTCTTGGACAATTATATGATATTTGTAGGAAGAAATTTTTAGAACACCTCTTTTATTTTTTGATGATAATGTAAAACCCTGTAAAAAAAAAAAACCTTGGAAAATATAGAAAATAACAAAGAAAAATAAAGAACATGGTATCATTTTGCCCAGAGATAGTCAATGTTATTTTTTCCTATTTGGGTATACTTTTGAAATCAAAATTAGATTCATATACATTTACAATTTAATATTCGGGTACTCTGTTTTCCTGGCTTGATATTACAATGTGAATATCTACTTCATCAATGATTGTCTACAAATTCTTTGCATGACTACACACTACATACACATGATTTGTACTGATAACTTGTTGTTGGATCTTTACATTCTTTCTTTTATGAACACTTCTTGTCTAGTCCTTTGTAACTTAAAACTACAAAAAGTAGATATTATTAACCTGTTTTATAGACCACTGTACCAGTTTCCTGTGATTGCTCTAACAGATTACCACAACCTGAGGGGTTTAAAACAATGGAAATTTATTCTGCCACAGTTCTAAAGGCCAGAGCCCAAGATCAATGTGTCAGCAGTGCTGAGCTGCCTTTGAAGGCTCTACTGGAGAAATTTTCTTGCTTCTTCCAGCTTCAGTGGCTCCAGGTGTTACCTGGCTTGTGGCTGAATCTCTCTAACCTCTGCTTCCGCATTCACACGGACTTCTCATCTCTGAGTGCCTCTAAAGGACACTTTGTCACTGGCTTTTAGGGCCCACCTGGGTAGTTGGGATGATCTCTTCATCTCTAGATTTTAACTTAATTACATCTGCAAAGGCTCTCTTCACAAATAAGGTCGTATTCACAAGGCCTGGGAGTGGGAATGTTCATATCTCTTTTTTCAGGGCCACCATTCAGCCCAAGCAGCCAGGAGACTAGGGCTTTAAGAAGTCTATCCATTTGCCCAGGGTCCCAAGGGATTCTAACCTAGGAATTTGGCCTAAGAATATTTAATTTGTCTGAACATCTTTTTATATACATGGGAGTCATCTTTAAATTTTTTTCATTTTGATAAACTCTGTCAGGCAACACTGACTCTCTCCTGTCTGTCCTTCCCTAGGCCCAGGCATCCTTGGGGGCAGGCCACACAGACCTCATCTCAAATCTGTTCCTACCATTAGGATGGGGCCTGCCTGGCCACTTGCCTACCCAACTGCAGACTCCCCACTCTCCTGTGGGGCCCTGGTCTTTAGCATCATTGTAACAGGAACTGATACAGTATGACAGGAATGAGGCACTTCCTATCCCGGGTATTCCTGCTGTCCCAACCCATTACCCACCTCCATCAGTACCTCAGGTGTCAACAGTACTACCTGGATCCAGCCAGGCCGACTGCTCTGCATTTCTCCCTTTTCTCAGGAGACCTCTGAGCAGGTCTGCCCTGCCTCTTAACTGAGGTATATGGGACACAACTCCCATAGCGTCCATCTCGGCACTTGACCCTCCTGTGTGACTGGAACTGCTGAGAGGCTCAAGTGAGATTTCCAACAGGGGTGTTGCCTTGTGTACTGCTTTGCAAATCTGATTAATACAGGAGAAAACTTTGCAGATAGATATGGATCTGGCAAAACACCTCTGAAGGCCTGGCTAGCTGACTTGCCCCTTTTTCTACTGTGGCTTGAGTACAGGCCTTTATAATCCCCCAGGTTATTCTCAGCTCACACTGATTTATGGCTGTCCATGCCTATAACCAGGTCTGTGTTCAAATTCTGCCTTTACCCCTTTCTGGCAGGGTCTGTGTCATGTCAATAATAAGATAGGCCAGAGAGAGACACAGCTTGACCCCAGGAGCTCAGTTGCCTGTGTTTCTGCTTCCTGACAGCAGCACTGTGGGGCCCTGGTATCTACAGTAGAGGGTACAACACAGAAGACAGCCATGACGACCCATGGATAGTGTGGCAAGAAGCAGCGTCAGACTCATGGGTATGGGGACTTGTTTAAGTACAGATCTGGGGTGGGGCCTGAGAACGTGCCTCTCAGGGTAGGTCCCAGGTGATGCTAGTGCTACAACTCTGGCCCAGAGCAATGCTGTGGGAACTACTGGTGGGGACCAGGGTCTGCTCAGAGTGGCTGTCTAGAAGTGCTGGTGCATTACCTTTCTGTTGGCTGACAGGGTTCTGGGAGCCTCTGTAGGCCTCAGGGATGGCCTGGTATATGTTCCCAGCCAAGGCTGACATGCTTCTTCGGTGGCCAGGGCCTGAGGGCTGGCTGGAGAGAATGGGTGATGTTTCCTAGCCAGCACTGTTGTAGCCCTGTGTCTACATCTTGCCTATCTACTTGTAGCCCCAGCAGTAACCTCAAAGTCACAGTGAGCCCTCCCACAGACTGTTCTCCCCCTGCTTTTCTCCCATGTAGCCCAGCAAGGCTGTGTCTATGGAGAGTCTGGGAGGAGCATTTCCAAAGAGCCTCTGGAGGGGAAGATAGAGGTTAAGCTGAAGGTGATGGACACACACATGTAGAAGCACTACTGAACACCATTCATGAAAGTGGAGGATCTCGTTCCCCACGGATACATGGGGGCATGGCCCCTCCCTTCAGCCTTCCTCTTTACCTGCTGTGGAGAAGTTCATGTGTGTTAGAGTGTATGTATGTGAGAGAGGCCTGTTGTTGGCTCAGTGTTGGTGCAGGGCATGTGAGGTGCTGGCTCCTGGGGTGAGAGAGTGTCCCCATGAGCCTCCTCAGCTGACAGAGGTGAGCCCTGAATGCACAGTGCTGTGTGGAACATTCTATGTGATCGGGCACACAGCTAGGATGAACTGGGGCCCTGTAGCTTCAGCAGATTTTCTCAGGTAGAAAGATTAAACAGAAAAAATGTCCAAAGGCCTGGGAAATGAGCCCAGAATCTGTGGATGGGATTGGAGCTTCAGTCACATGTAATGTCCCATCAATCCTTCCCAGCAGCTTGGTGAAATAGGCCATATTATTCCCATTTACAAAGTAGGAAATGAAGCCCAGAGAGGTTGAGTGACTTGTCCATGGTCATGCAACATGAAGGGAATGGAGCTGGGATTTCAGGGTTATTAACACTTGTTCCTCCAACCTGGCCCTGCCCAGAGAGTGGCCTTTACTGTGAGAAACACAGGGGAGCAAAGAGGCCCACTTGCTGTGACAGTGTCACCCTTGAGGGAGCAGGAGCATGGAGGGCATAACTGCTCACAGACAAGACACAGGCTGCATGAAGGGCATCTGCCCTAGACACTCATACTTCCTTTCTTGGAGCAGCAATAAGGCAGTGGGAAAGAATTTGCTCTCACCCCACTGGGCCTGCCCTTGCCCACAATACCAAATATGACTTGAAAGCCAGCTGAACATTCCTGCATTAGGCTGTTCAGAAATGGAACATCACCCCACTCGTCAGAGAGGCCTTAAGTGCTCCCCTACTCCTGCCTGCTTCTTCCTCTTGAAGCACTGCTCTTCTCTGCAATGTCCCCTGCCCCAAGGGACTGGATCTCTGACCTTGGCGAAATCCTTGGTCAACCCTGTGTCCACCCTCTGGTTCTATTTGTTTAT
Source organism: Eidolon dupreanum (assembly GCA_028627145.1). Taxonomy (NCBI): domain Eukaryota; kingdom Metazoa; phylum Chordata; class Mammalia; order Chiroptera; family Pteropodidae; genus Eidolon; species Eidolon dupreanum. The sequence goes on along the minus strand of CM053506.1, from coordinate 55,115,937 downwards.
TAATAGGCCCATGTTTCATCTTGCTCTGGCCCAGAGCTCCACACCCAAGAGGCAGATGCAACCTCGGGATTCCCTTTCCAGCTGGGAGCAGAGCAGGACCCAGTGGACTCATGGGCCTGAGAGATGAGATCACAAATTGTCCTGCAAATAGCAACTCATGCTGAACAGTCAGAAACACAAGTTAGCTTGCGTGTTACTTTCCTGCAGCTGCCCTAACAAGTTACCATATGCTGGGCAGCTTCAAACAACAGAAGTTTATTCTCTCACAGTTCTGGAGGCTGTAAGTCCGAAATCAAGGTGTCATAGTGCCACTCTCCCTGTGAAGGCTCCAAGGAGAATCTTTCCTTGCTTTTTCCAGCTTCCAGTGGTCCCATTTGTTTCTTGGCTTGTGGACACATCACTCCAGTCCTTGCCTCTGTGGTCACATTGCCTCCTTTTCTTTTGTCTGTCCCAAATGTCCATCTACCTTTCTCTTATAAAAGAACACTTGTCATTGGATTTTAGGCCCACCAATATACTTCAGGATATCTCCTCATCCCAGATCTTTAATTCTATCTACAGAGAACCTTTTTCTCAATAAAGTCACTTTCATAGGTTCCAGGGACTAGGGCATGGACATATCTTTGGGGGACCACCATTCAACCCACTGCAACTTGTTGTCACAGATGAAATTTACTGAGATGGCCATCGATAGGTGGGTCAAATAAGGAGAAAAGTGATTTGCAATAGAGGGACGCAAACATTCGGGGAACCTGCTGCTCTGCAGTCTAGGGTGCCCTCAGGGCCAGGAAAATTATACTGCTTCTGAAGGCGACTCTTTAACTGAGAACTGACACTGGATAAGCTGAGGCCTCAGGAGGAGGCTGTGTGTCACCTCCGACTTGGTTGAGTTGTTGGTCAGCCATCCAGCTATCAGCTGGATTAGTGAATTGTCAATAGATCCGGTTGAGTTAAGACAGCTAAAGTGCCAGACCACACATAAGCACTTGTTATTTTGGCTTTCACGGTGATTCATAGCTTGGCACTTGGCCACTATGGCACTCATGAAGTCTGGTCAGCTGTCACCGTGTCATGCTCTTTGCTGAGAGAAAGGACCTGAGTGTAATTTAATGGTGCACAGACCCTCTGGGTTTTTACTCTCTGTTGCTGGCCACCCTTGGGATCTTCTTGAGGCTTGGCTGATTTTCTCTTGAGTGAAATGAAGAGGGGCAAACCCACCTAGAAGCATTGTTTAATTACAAAGCTAGATTCTATCTCAAAGCCTGGTTTAGGGCCTACCCAGAGCCTTCCACAGAGTAGGCACTCATTAAATAGTTGTTTCAATTTTGGTCAAGGGAGGCCACCATCAACCATCCAAAGAAGCCTGGACCCTTCCACTGCCTCTCTCTGCCATTCTTCCTTCTCTCTAAGTCTTTCTATATCGAACTTTTCCTTGGGTGCCCTGGTTTGGACCATATCTCTGATTCCTTTGGTCCCTGTTGCAGCTTCCCAACCACTCTCACTGCCTCAGGGTCCCTGTTCTAGGCCTATTTCACACAGGTGCCAATGCCAGTGACAGCTTTGGTTTTGTCACACTCTCTTTCTAAATGTGTTGATTTCTCAACCCTGCTTGATCAGATCCTCATAATCAGTCCTGCCCAAACGGCAGCCTCAAGTATCATGGCTCCTCTTTCATGCCGTGCAACCCAGTGCCCCTGCTCAGCACTGCTGTCTCCTCCCCTATTTCCTTTTTCTTTCTGAATCTTCCTTTCTTCTCTCATCCCTCCTTTCTCTCTCTTCTCTTTCTCATCTTTCTTCCTGTCATCTTGTTTTTCTTTTATCTTCTTTCTCCCTCCTCTTCCCTTTCTTCCTCTTCCCTTCCCTCTCTACTCTCCCCTTTCCTTTTCATCATCCCCATTGCCCTTCTTTGTGTTCCTGTAGCAACTTGCACTTCCTACAACCACACTGTACTGAGCATCTTAATAGACTGAGCACTGTGCTAGGTTCTGGGACTTTGTAGTGATCACAGCACTCACAGCCAACTCTCCTACAAGATATAGGTTCAGGGCCCAAGTTCTGGAGACAGGGTGTCTGGGATTGAACCATCTGCATGACTTTAGGCAACTACGGGACTTATTTTCCTCAGATGTGAAGTTTTTGCATCTTCAAGTTGCTGTGATGCAGGTGTGTGTTTGTGTAAATGTGAGCTCTTTCCATCGTGGAGTTTATAACCCAGGCATATGTTGGACAAGACGAGCAATCATGATGCCATTTGATAAAGGAAGCATGGTCACAATGAGAAGACAAAGAGGATGTCTCATTAGCCAGGGACAACTGATGTGGCAATCTCCTTTTTCAAGAGGCTATGAGCTGCTCCAGGACAAAGACTGTGTCAGGGGTGTTGATACTTTCCATGGCCTGCTGCTCCCTCTTTCCATGATGTTGGACACCTTTGAGCAACTTGACAATTTGTCTGTCCATACCTCTTGCTGTAGTTACTGTTGCCTCAGCCTGGGACAAACACATCTTACAAGGACCACCTCTCCCACTCCTGGGACTCACACCATGTTGCCTTTCACTTTCTGTTTCAGATATTCCTTGTTGCCAAGGCATGTGGTGGACCCACCTGTGGGAACCCACTGAGCACTCTCACAGGTGCAGTCCCAAGGTGCAGGAGTGTGTATATCTGGGGACACCCTTAACCTGTGGGAGGAGGACAGCCAAAAGATGTGCTACTCACCACCTGAGGCCCAGGAGGACAATTCTGAAAGGCATTTCAAAAGTTCTTTGTAAGGTTCTGGTCAGATGGAGTTCCACTCCCCCATGGGTAACCCATAACATCCTTCAGTTGTCTTTCATGTTTTTTCTGCCCACTCCCCTCGTCCTATACTCTATGCCTTTGGCATACTTCCCCAATACACTATTGCCTCAACTTTTTGACTCAGTCTCTGCTGGGACCATGTAAGATAAGATCCCTAACAAGGATTTAACAAGGGCTGACTGAATGCCACAGCCAAAGAAGTCTGCCACATCCCCCAGTGCCTCTTAGTAGGTGGGCCCCCTTTATGCCTTTGGTGACAAAGTGAAGAAGTGGAGAAAGAGAGAGAGAGAGAGAGAGAGAGAGAGAGAGAGAGAGAGAGAGAGAGAGAGAGAGAGACTAGGCACTGGGTCCAACCAAGGTGAATCTAGCTGATATCAGAATCCAAGCCAGTGACCACAGACATCAAGTGTAAATAGGGTGAGTATGAGACACAGCCTCCAAGGGGCCAGCCCAAGGTCAGAGTGAGTAAGCAGGTGAAAGGTAAGGCATCGGAATCACAAGGAACATTGCTTTGAGGCCTGACTTTAAAAGTAAGAGTAGTTTCTGGGAAGTGGCCAGCTGGCCTCTTAAATGAGGTTGTGAACTGACCTCTGAGTTCTGAGCTACCAGGGTCCTGTACAGCCAGTGAGGCCCTCACAAGAAGAGGGTGTGGTGGGGACAGCCCTCTTGATCTAGAAACCAATATTAGATGAGGAAGAAGTATGTCAAGAAATCCCAGATATCTTGAAAGACAAGCCATCATTCCAAGTGAAGAAAGAGATTTGAAGATGTGCTAGCAAATTAAACAAACAAAAACAAAACACCCAGGGGAAGACTGGGGCCAGGAATCTCACATCCCACAGAGCCTTTTATGTCTGTTTGCAACAGCGGGAGTGTGAGTAAAGTCCAAGTGTGCCAAGGATATCTGTATATCCTCTTTGATGAAGTATCTTGTCCATTTTCTAATTGAATTATTTGCTTTTTATTATTATTATTTTTTACTGTTTTGAACATTCTTTATATAATTAGATATAGGATGTTTGTCATATGGGTGGTTTACAAATGTTTTTTCCCAGTCTTTTAGTCCTATTAACAAAGCCTTTTGCAGGGCAAAATTTTTAATTTTAATGTGACTCAATTTTCATTTTTTTTTTTATGGACAGTACTTTTGGTGTCAAGTCTAAAGATTCATTGTATAACTCTAGATCCCAATAATTTTCCCTTATTTTTTCTAAAAGATTTATAGTTTTAGATTTAACATTTAAGTTTGTGATCCATTTTGTGTTAATTTTTGTATAAGATGTAAAACTTAGGTTGAAGTTCACTTTTTTTTTTTGCCTATGAATGTTTAATTTTTCCAACACCATTTGTTGTAAAAGCGAACCTTCCTCCATTGAATTGCTTTTGTAACTTTGTCAAAAATCAATTGGGCATTTTTATGTGTTGAATTGTGTCTCTACAAAATTCATATATTGAAGCCCTAACCCACAGTATCTCAGAATGTGACCATGCAGTGTTTGGTGATAGGGTCTTTAAAGAGGTTATTAACTTAAAATGAGGTCATTAGGGTAAGCCCTAATCCAATATGACTGGAGTCCTTATAAGAAGGAAGATTTGGACATAGACACACAAACAAGGAAAACCATGTGAAGAAGACATAGGGAGAAGATGGCAATCTGCAAGCCAAAGAGAGGGGCCTCAGAATAAACCAACCCTTGGTCTTAAACTGTAGTCTCCAAACTTGTGAGAAAATAAACTTCTGCTGTTTAAGCCAGTCTGTGGCAGCCCCAATAAATAAATATAGTTATATTTGTGTGGGTCCATTTCTGAGTTCTCTATTCTGTTCACTGTTTTATGTGTCTATACCTCCATGAATACCACACTGACCAGATTACTATAGTTTTAATAAGCCTTAATATCAGGTAGAGTGATTTCTTCCATTTTATTCATGTTTTGCTTCATTGCTTAAGTTATTTGAGGGTTTGTGCCTTTCAATATAAATTTTAGAACAGCCTTGTCTATGCCTATAAAAAAACTTTGATGGAATTTTGATAGGAATTGCATGAAATCTATAAATTAATTTGGGAAGAATTATTATCTTTATTTTATTGAGTTTTCAAACCCATGAATATAGGTTATTTGGGTCTTCTTTGACTTCTTTCCTCAGTATTTTATACTTTTCTGCATATAGATCCTACACATGCTTTGTCAAGTTTATTCCTGTTTCATTTTCTCTGGAGCAGTTTTCAATGTATTATGTTTTTAATTTTGGTTTCAAAATGTTCATTTGTGTATGTAGAAATGCAATTTACTTTTTGTGTGTTGGTCTTATATTCTACAACTTTGCTAATTTCACGTATTTTAATTCTAGAAGATTTTTTCTTTTGTAGACTTCTTAGTTTTTTTTTTATGTAGACAATCACATAATCTGAAAATAGGGATAGTTTTCTTTTCTTTCTTTCCAATATGTATGCCATTTTTCTCTTTTTCTTACCTATTACAGTGGCAAGAACTTCTGGTACTACATGAAAGAGGAGTGGTGAGAGCAGACATCCTTCCTTTGTTCAATTTTTTACTATTAAGTATGATACTAGCTATGGTTTTTTTGTAAATTTTCTGTATCACGTTGAAGTGGTTTTTCCGCTATTCCTAACATAGGAGTTTTAACAAATTATTATCATCATACATTGGTGTTGGGTTTTGTCAAATGATTTCTGTTTCAATTGATATGGTCATATAATTATTTTATTTATTGATAACATTTATTGACTTTTGAATGTTGAATAAGTTTGAAATAAATCCCAATTGGTTATGGTGTATAATTCTTTTTATACATCAATCGAATTAGATTTTGTAACACTTTGTTAAGGATTTTTGCTTCTAAATTCATGAAAGATATTGGTCTGTAGTTTTCTTTTCTTGTGATATTTTTTATTTCAGTATCAAGATGATACCAGTTTCATAAAATGAGTCAAGAGTTATACTTTGTTGCTGAGATTGTATAAAATTTATGAAATCCTTTAAAATTTTGGTAAAATACTTTAATGAAGCCATTGAACCTGAAGATTTATTTTAGGAAACTTTTCAATTACAAATTTAATGGTTATAGGACTATTTGGGTTATGTATTTCATCTTGACTAAGTTTTATAGTTGTAGTTTTTGATGATTGGTTCATTTCTTCTAAGTTGTTGAATTTGTGCATGTAGAATTATTTGTAGTATTCCCTTACTATCTTTTTAATGGCTGCAGGATCTGTAGTAAAATCTGTTTCCTTTCTAATATTGGTGATTAATGTCTTCCCTCTATTTTATCTTTTTTGGTCTTGCTAGAGATTTATTAATTTTATCATTTGTTTGTAGGCTTTGATTTCATTGATTTTTCTCTATTGTTTTCCAGTTGCAATTTCATTAGTTCCTGTTCTTGTTTTTACAATTTCCTTTCTTCTACTTGGTTTAGGTTTATTTCTTTTTACAGCTTCTTGAGGTAGTACTATTAATTGAGATTATTAATTTGAGTATTTTCCTCTTTTCTAATGTAAGCATTTAGTGCTATAAATTTCCCTGCAGGATATTTCATTAGATATAAAATTCAAGGTTGGCAGCCCTTTTCTTTCAGCACATGAAAAATGTTGTGTAGCTTTCCCCTGGATGCTATATTTTCATATGGGAAGTCTACCGTCATTCTAATTTCTCTGTCCTTATAAGAAAAATGTCATTCCTCTCTGATTACTTTTAAGATCTTTACTTTTCTTAATTTTCAGAAGTTTATTTATAATGTATCTTGGTGCAGATCTCTTCTGGTTTGTCCTATTTTGGATTTATTCAGCCTTTTGAGTCTATTGGTTTACATTTTTTCACCAAATTTGGGAAGTTTTCAGCCATTATTTTTTTCAAAACTTCCAGCTCCATGTTCTTTCTCTTCTCCCTCTGAGACTCCATTGATGCAAATAGTAGATCTTTTGTTATTGTTCGACAGGTCATGAAGTCTGTTGGTTGATTCTTTTGTTTGGCTGGAGTATATTCTCAAGTAACACATAAGAAAGAGTGTGAGGCAAGTACACTTTTCAAATCTTAGTATCTGTAAAAATGTCTTTATTCTTCTCTCATCTTTCACTGTTTATATGAGTATAGAATTTCAGGTCAAAAATAAAATTTTTATCAGGATTTTAAGGCATTGATTTATAATCTTTCTGTACCCAGTGTGGTCAATACATGGTTAGAAGCACAGATGACTTTCCTTCCTTCGCAAATGGCTCAATTTTATTTTTCCTTTTACAGAAATTTAAGGTATTTTGTTTATTTTTATTCCAATGCCACAAAGTATTGATTACTACAGCTTCATAATAAGTCTTAAAATTTGGTAGTGTAAATACTTAAATTTTGTCTCCCCCTCCCCTCATTTTGACCTGGCTACTCCAGGTCTTAGCATTTCTATGTAAATTTAGAATGATTTTTCAATTTCCACAAAAGTAAAACCTCCTGGAATTTTACTTGGAATTTAAATAAATGTATAGATCAATTTGTAGAGAATTAACACATTAAAAAGATTGAGACTTTCTATCCAGTAACAAGGTATATCCCCTTATTTCTCAGGTTGTCTTTTGCTTCCTTCACTAATATCTAATAGTTTTTTAAAAATAGAGCTTTTGCACATTTCATGTTAAGTTTCTTTGTAAGTATTTCATAAGTGTGGTTGTACATGGGGATTTTTATCTTTGTCCATTTTCGGACTAGTTGTTAAGATCTCATCAGGGCGCTGGGAACTCTGGGGCCCCTTTGAAGTTCTAGGAAGTGAAATACACAGATCTCATAAGGATCCTCATAAAGGTCCTCTCCTCCGGGATCTGGGGTCCTTTATGTCAGTGCAGCCAATAGCTCTTATAGGTTTTAGAGGTTGTGAGCAGGAAAGGGATAACATCCTACATAAGTTTGAAGAAGAGTCTTCCGGTTATAGTGTGTGCATGTGTTCAGGGACATGAAGGATAGGGCCATGCCAGAGGCAAGGACACCGAGACCAGAAGTGGTTCCTGGCCTGGATGACTTTGTAATGGGGAGAGAGGCCTCTCCCTAAAGGGCAATGTAAGCAATCCCGAGAAAAGCTCTTCCCAAAGCTGTAGGCACTAAAAACCTTCCCTTTTCAAGTGCTGGAAGAACAGACAGAGCTTCTTTCCCACTGGAAAAGAAACTCTGGGATGTTTGTTCTCCATCCTGGTGTGAACCTCCATGACTGTTTCCTTTCTTTGCCCCAATCTGTATGGCCAGTTTTCTTCCCTTACTCTTGATTCCCTCTCTAGGTGCCTGCTGAGACCAAGTCACATCAGTTGTTTCTCTGAACTTGGTTCCTCAGTGCAAGCTCAGCATAGCTACTAGGCGCGGAGGCTGGCTACGCTGAGCTTAAGCTCATTACGTGCCCTTGAATTTTGAGCTGAGGCTGCTGGCTTTTTTTTTGGAGAGGACTTAACCAGTTTCTATTAGTCATTGTCCAATAGTTACACCCAAAACTAAGTCTCTCCCTGTCAGGACACTGTACCTAAATTCCAGTGGCTTCTCATATAAATCCAGATGAGTTTCCATTGAGGTTGAGCTGGAGAATTTATAGAAGCAGATGGGACATAGTTCCAACACACATCAGTTTGCTGTTGCTTCTCTCTTTCATTGGAGAGTCAGAGAAAACAAAGAGCCATTGGAATTCACCAGAAGATACCTAATTGTTCTGCCATGTGGCCAAAGCTGCCTCAACACAAACCAACTAGACAGGTAGTAATGTTTAATCATTTTTCATATTCACTAATGAAAATAGTCCTGCCTTTGGCTGGGTAATCTGAAGTGCCCAACAGATGAATTCTGAGTCCCAGGTGAGGCCTCTAGATCTGGAAGGTCTTGGATGAACTAATGACACACCTTGTGTAAATTTTAACTGCCCAATAATGTCCATGCATGTGGCCTAATGGTACTGTAGAGATTTTAGGATTGGTGCATATATTAGTCACTGTAATTAAAATCCTGGAGTTATATTATATCTTATTTGTATGGTAGTTTGTGATGTGTTTAATGCTCCCAGTTTCAAAATTATTAAAGCTACTGTCCCTGGCTGGCCAAAGTGATAGCAAAGTAAGAATGTGATCTTATTCCCTCTTGATGGGGCAGGCGGGGAGGAAGATGCATGTGGGATTTTCTTATAAAGAGACCAAATGCCAAATAAAAGAATTCCAGCTGTGCAACAGGAAAGTTGAAATGGTTTGTTAGGATCATTAATATTGCAATGAAAACTAATTAAACCTGGAGCTAGAAGGAGTTCATTAGTGGTTTGGAGCCAAGGATTCTGCTTCTGCAGTCAGTTATAGCACTGTGGAACTTGGAAAGTTGTCAGCTGGGCTTGGGGTCATGCAGCTCTCTCTTTTTTGTGGCCTCTGGAACTAGGCTTGCACTTATGATAGACACTTGGCAGATATAAACCAAGAGATTTTCTTAAAGTACCTGAATTACCTGCAACCCTTGTCCTCAGAGGGACCTGGACAATGCCACTCCTGTCTGGTTGGGTCATCCTTTGCAGACTACTGAGCATGGGCTTTTGAAATATGGGGGTGAGTGGTAATTGGCAGGTTTTCTTTCCAAGCAATAAAAGAGTTTCATATTGCAACTCTGCTCACCTCAAACTACTAGAAATAAAAGTGACCCACAGCTTCAACAGTAGCTTTGTGCTACAAAGTACTTTCATATACATCTCTTCTGCTCTTCTCAACAGTCCTCACAAAATTGCTTTCTCATTTCTTTCCTCAAGTTGGTTGCCTGAGAGAAGGAGGATTGTTTTGTTGTAGGTTAGGTTTAATTGGCAGTATGTCTATGTCTATGAATGAGCCAACAGCTAGAGGGCCCCCCATTCATAGCACCCCCAGCAGCTGGGGAAACAAGTCCTTTCTTTTGGGGGTTCTAGGCAGTACATCTGCTGAAGCTTTGTTCATTGTAATCTACTTTGACCCTAGGACAGTACCTGGAATGTAGCAGGTTTTTAATAAGTATTCGTTCATGTAGATAGAATATTCCCATTTCATATAAAGAAAAACTAATGCTAAGGAAAGTGAAAGTGAAATAAATGGTGAAACTAGAGTTATAAATAAAGTCCCTTACTCCAGAATCCTGGCCCTGGACTCTGTTGTTTACGTAACTCTACTCATGAACAATGAAGTATAAGAAGGAGGATATCTGGGAGATGATCATCTGGCCGTGGAAACAAAATCATGTTCACCTTTGAACACCTAAAGAAGAGAGCTAGTTTTTCTCTCTTTCAAGGCCTTTCCCTGAATCCCCAATCTAGGCCACCCTTTGAGCGGAAGATTGTCACTGGTCACAAGAGGGAGGACAGGGGCTTATCTGTCAGGCTGAACAAACTTAGCTTTGAGTTTGAGGATCCCCAGGGTGAAGGGTGGGCTCTGCTCTCCACACTATGACTCAGCAACTTTGGCCATCCCAACAGGCTTCTTGGGGACAGGCTCTGAGCACGGAGGACAGCCTGTGGACACACAGGCCCAGGGTTGGAGGAAGTTGCCCTAAAATGCCCTTGGATGGTTGTTACAAGGCCTCAACTTCTGTACTTACATTTCAGGCAAAACCAAAATAAACATGTAAATCTGATAAACAGACAAATAAGACAAAAATGTTTACTTTTCTTGATTTTCTCGTCCTCAAAATCAGCACTTCTCTGTGTGCCATGAGTGGGTTACAGAAGTGCCAACATATTTTTCCCCTCGGCCCTGGGGGCAGCAAGCAGGCACAAGGAGGGGCATGGTCACCTCCAACCACAGGCAGCCTCTTCTGTTTAGTCTTATGTTACCTATGCCATAACCTAGAAAATGCTGAGATAAACCGTTGCAATCACTTCTCTATAGGGAGCTTGTTTTGAACTTTGAAACAAAAAGTGCTGTACATCCCCAAAAAGGAGACAAAATCATTGTCTCATTGTAGTAAAGATCTCTCTCCCAGTTTTTTAAGTCAAATCCCATGTTCCAAAGGAAATGGCTTATTTCTCCCAGGGCCCAGAACAGCCACACTTTAACTGCTGGATCCATGAGAGCATCTCACTCAAGCCCCTAATTTTATAGATGAGGACACCGAGGTCTAGGAAGGCAAAGGCCTGGGCAAAGGGCATAGTGATGAGGTAGGCTTAATTTGCCCATATTATTAACTCTGCTCATTATTCTAGAATGAGCCCATAAGAGCTCATGAAAAATGGTAATTATTTAATTGCATACTTTATTGACATACTATATTTTATACATTGTGTAATTATTACCATCATAATTATTGGTGGTTAATTCTTCAGTAGCTGAATGCAGTATGCTAAAGAGGGTATTTAGATATCTTTTCTTTTTTACTTCAAGGTTAAGCCTAGGCAAACTTTACTTTTTGTTAACCACAGGCAGCAGAGAGAGGGCAAGAAGGAAAGGTTTGCAGGACATCAGTCACCATTCCAAATTCTTGGTGGTCAGCTATCATTTCCCACTGTGAAGGGGAAATACTCATCTCCAGGACATTTCAGGGTGCTCCTCAGTGTCTGAAGATTCAACCTGACTTGACTATAGTTCCCTAAATACCATAATTTCAGAGGAGTGGAAAATTCAGCAATCATCTCTGAAACTTCCTCGTCTACCTTCAATAATTTTTAATGTTTTGGGTTAAGTTCAACTGCAATAGACATTTCTAATGAATTCATTAAGGTATGGGTAAAATATTCATCTTTGTTTAGCATTATCTCCCATTTCTTTTTAAGGAAACTTCATTTGTGCAACATATGCAATCATGTATTAAATATATTTAAACTGTCTTAGAAACTTGGAACTGAGAGAGGTATTAGAGATAGCATCATGGATCTTTATCTCTCTCACATTTATCTACCTTCCTGTCCATCTACATCTGTTTTAATTGGGATAATATGTTATAATTAATTTTGTGTCATGCTTTTCCTTCTCAGTGGACATAATATTTGTAAGTAAGGCCCGGGTTTAGGTTTGGCCTTTCCGCAGGCTTGCTGTAGGGTCTATAGCAGAGGTTCCCACACTAGTATGGTATATCAGCTATTCTGAGTGGGCCCTGAGAATCTGTATTTTAAATAAGCTCCCAGGTGATGCCGATGCTGTTAATCCAAGGAGTACACACTCTGAAAACCTGGTTAGGAAAAGTAATTAACTTAATAATAAATCCCACTTTCCTTCTCTATAAAATGAGAACAGAATTCCTCCATTTTGGGCTGCTGTGCAGATTGAATGAGAGGATGTGTGAAGAGCACCCCTCTGTAGCAAATGATCTTACACGGTCCCTTAATGCAAGCTCCTACTTAATGTAAGGATGCATAATTTGACATCCCCAAAGCATGGGCTTACTTCTTCTGCTTTAAAAATTCTTAGGTCAGGATCTCCAGTAGCAGACCCCAAGAGGAGGGTATGCTAAGAAAGTGCTCCCAGGAGAAAATGGCAAGGGAGAAGAGGAAGGAGGGCAGAGAAAAGGAGGAGCTTAGCCAGAATGTGATATCAGTTAGAGGCACTTCCTGCAACTGGGTGTGTGCTGGCAAAGGAGCGCCAGCAGCCAAGGGCAGTTTTCCTTCAAAGGAAAAGTCAAAAGCACAACTGAGCTGGAAGAGGGAGTAGAGGTATGGTCAAAAGACCTGTGGGATCTGGGCAGGGCACTTCTATGTTGACTATGGGAAGTTAAATGCTCTTTTATATTTGGGTCTTATGCAATGGCAAAGCTGAAAACAAAAACGTTAAGCACACACATATTCTAAAATGAGGTTCTAGACACATCCTCACAGGACTTGCCATGACCAACCATGATGGGTCTTATATATGATATACATGCATAGATTATGCAGTTTAATCTACCCATATTTTCCTTAGTGATTTGTTGTTGTTGTTGTTGATCTTATAAGTGCCTCCATCATCCCAATATTGGTAATTATTGCCATGTATTTACTTCTTTTTTTTTAAGGTTTCATTATAAATTAAAGTTCCATATCATGACTAATCCATTCTTCTCCCTTGGCTGTGATGTTTCCCTTGTCATCTTAATTCTTAAATAATTTTGAGGTTTCTTTCTGTGCTAGGTTTCTTTCTGAGGTTTAGTCTGTTCCAATGATCCGTTTGCAAATTCTTCCATAAAACACTTAATTGTTGGAACTTTAGAATACACCTTAAAATTAGGCAGAACTGTTCTTCCTGCTTTTTAAAATTGCTTCCTACCTTTCTTGCTTGTTTATTTTTTAGATGAATTTCATAATTATATATAAATATCTATAAATTTATAATTATATTAAAATATATGAATTTAAATTATAATTTTATAAATATTTGTTTTATTAAAAAAATTCCACCAGCATATTGATAGTAATTGCTTCTGTCCCCCTTCCCTCCCTCCCTCCCTCCCTCCTTTCTTTCTTTCTTTCTTTCTTTCTTTCTTTCTTTCTTTCTTTCTTTCTTTCTTTCTTCTTTCTTTCTTTCTTCTTTCTTTCTGCCTATTTATAGGACTCTATGTCAACTTTGCAATATACTTGCGATGTTTCCTCCGTTTATTAAAATACTACTTTATATTTTTCAAGTAAACTTTCCTGTTGATTGCATATGTATTGTAATTGTTATTCATGGCTATTTCATACTTTAAAAGTTTATTATATAGAAGTCATTTTCTTATTCCTTTTTAGTAATTATTGCTGGTATTTAGTGATGTCTTTGATTTGTTTGTTTATCTTGAGTCTGATAATCTTATTAATTTAAACAGTTTTTTTTTTCTTTTTGCTCAATCCTCTGTGTCATCTTAATTTATAATCATATTGTCTGTAAATAACATAATGCTGCACTTGTTTTTTCTGAGTCCCTTCGCTTCCCGCTATTCATGCTACTGCACTAGCCAGAACTTCCCAGTCAGAGTTCACTGGTGCTGGTGATAGTAGCTTCTTTTCATGGGCATCGTTTAAAAAGTAATGAAGCTGTATATTAATGAATGAAGTATTATTTTGGCTTAAGGTTGGCTATTACCGTTCAAGAATATAGTAGTCCCTCCTTATCCACAGTATTGTTTTCCGAATCTTGGTTTTAGTTATCATGGTCAAAGTTTGTCAGAAAATGTTAAATGGAAGATTCTAGAAATAAACAATTACTAAGTTTTAAATTGCTCATGGTTCTGAGTAGCCATAATGAAATTTGTCACCATCTAGCTCCGTCCCACCTTGGACATGAATCATTCCTTTGTCCTGCATATTCATGTTATATATACTCTCCACCTGTTAGTCACTTAGTAGCCACCTGGGTTATCAGATCAACTGTCTCAGTATTGTAGTGCTTATGTTTAAGTAACCTTCATTTTACTTGATAGTGGCCCCAAAGAGAAACAGTAGTGATGCAAGCAATTCGGATATGCGAAGGAGAAGTTACAAAGTGTTTCCTTTTAAGTGAAAAGTATGTACACATAGGAAAAACAGTATGTATTTATAGCGTTCAGTATTATTCGTGGTTTCAGGCATCCACTGAGGGTCTTAGAATGTATCTCCCAAAGATAAGGGGGAACTATTGTATATTACTCAATTTTTTAAATTATAAGAAAGTCATCTCTGTATTCAGTTTCATCAAATGTCTTTTCAGAATCTGTTAATACCACCATTTTACTATACATCTCATAGGGATATTAGTAGATTTCTTAATATTTAATCTTCCTTGCATTCCTCATATACAATCACCTTAATCAAGGTACAGATTGTTTTATTATACTATCAAATTTGCTAGCATATTGCTAGTATTTCTACCATGACTAGCTACATAATTTGCAGGACCCAGTGTAAAGTGAAAATGTGGGGCCCTTTGTTGAAAAACTAAGAATTTCAAGAGGGCGACAAAATTAAACAATGCCCAGGGTACTTCTGAGCACAGGGCCTTGTGTTGCTGCATTGGTTGTGGCCCTGATTTTTGCTTATATTATGTGTATGTACACACACACACACACACACACACACACACACACACACACGAAGCTGAAATTGGCTCGTAGTTGCTTTTTTATGCTCTCTTGGTCAAGTTTTGATATTTGATAAGGTTTATGTTCATTTCAGAAAATAAATAGGGGACCTTACCATATGTTTTGTCTTCCAGTTATGTAGCATGGAGATTACTTGTTCTCGGAAAATGTAAAGGGAACACATAGACATGGTGGTTTGGCTATGGTGTACTGAGGAGTTATTTCGAACATTAAGAAAAAAATTTCAACATGAATATTGTTTTCCCTATTTCCTAGTTATCTAAAGCCAATTTTAATCATTTGCTTTTTTTTCAGAAACTTGATCAACTTTATCTGGATACTTATACTCTTTGGAGTAAATTTTAATGTGAGATTTCATAATAATTTTTGTAATTTCCTTACCTTTGTTATATCTCATTTCACAGAACTAATTGTATTTATTTGTCTGTCTTTCCTTTTTTTCTTGATTAGATTTACTGAAGTTTTCTCTATTTTACAGTGATTTTAACCCCTCTCCCTTACAGAGCCAATCTGAAGAGGATTTTTCAATTATTTCCTCTTAGGATGAAGGTCTTATCTGCTTAATCATTTTGTTTACTGTATTGACTTCTGCTTTTATCTCTATCGTTGCCATCTACCTATTCTACTTAGGCTTGTTTTTTGTTTTTGTTTTTCTGATAACTTCCTATCCTCTTGACTAATCTTTGTTTTATATATATATAACATTTACGATTATAAATTTGTTTCTGCTTCTACTTTGGGCCACATTCCATGTTCTTTGAAATTCAGTGTTTTTTTTTTTAGTTATTTTCTCAAGAACTTATAATTACAGATGTGACCTCTTATGATTCTAGTTAATTAAGAGCTTTCTATTTTTTTATTTCTATGTAGTAAAATTTTATTTGTTTATTTAAACTTTATCACCTTCTAATTTTGTTGTACTTTGTTTTAGACTACTGTATATATAATTTCTCCTTTTTTAGGTTTTTGTGTCTTTTATAAATATCCCAGGATGCTTGATAAGGGGGAGTATTCTCTATAGGGCACAAAGTCTAAATTCTACTCATTAATCCAATCTTGTTAATTATCATTCTCATTCTCCCTTATTTTTAACTACTTGGTTCGTCAAAGGTTAAAAGATATATGTTAAAATCTATCAGAAATATTTTCCTCTCAGTCCTTTATTTCCTTCCAGTGCTTTCTATCTACTGTGCCATGTGATTCTGAGGGTAAAGCTTCACGAGTGTTACACATTTACCCTGAACAGTCTCTTCTGTGAGCTCCACTATTCTCTTCTAAAGTGATTTCTCTAAGGCATGCATTCTTTGTTTTCTTCCGAATGCTCCCCACCATTTTATGATCCATTAATTTGTCCCTCATTTAGCTCTTCATTGTCCATCTCCCCTTATTTCTTATAGGTCCTGAGAACAGCACCTGCCTGACAGTCTACTACTTTCTCCCTGTGCCCAGCACAGTCCTTGGTACATGCAATATATTTAATAAATATGTAGTCATGGAATGGATAACAAATGACCTCTTTGACATGTTGAATAGTTTTTCTTTTCTTTTACTCAATTTTTATTTTACCTGGAAATAATCTGATCATTCCTGCTCTTTCTTTCCTCTCCTACTTCTGGCTCCTGGTGGAAGAATGGGGTCATCTGGCTGCCCTTGCTCTTGGTACTGCAGCTGTTCCCTGAAGGAGGGCTCCACTTTCCCCTTGTTCCTCCTGGCCTTTTTGCTCTGCCACTGTGTATCCGGTCTCTATAAGGAGTGCGGGGCTTGGTATAGGTATGCAGTTAATGAATCAGGCTTGGCCAGCTGAGCAACCTTGAGGACACTATTTAATGCTTCTGTACCTCAGGCTCCTCATCTGCCGTGAGGATAAGTAAGATGATATGTGTAAGGCACTCACGCTGAACAAAGTTGACAATCCATTTGCTGCCTTCCAGTCCCACTCTTTAGGGGAAAACAACAACAAAAATTCCACCTGCCAGAAGGTTTCTAACTGACATGTAGGTGGGCCTATTGGCTGTTGGATGTGCCAAGTGCCACCCTTGGGCCTGGGAAGAGAGACATAAGCCCTATGCTAGCATCAGGGGGTGATCTGATATTGGAGAACTGTGAGTCAAGAGCTCATTAGCTTGTCAGGGCATCTGCCCTCTACGGGGGTGGGGTGGGAGGGTGCGGCAAAGTGACAGTGATGGTTACTGCATTTTATCATTAGGAATGGAGTTAAGTGGTTTGTCTTGTGTCAAACAGCATGTTGATGGGGAGCTGGAGTTATTAATGTCTTCAATTAACTCAGGGCCCTACTCTGGAAAAGTTCAGAGTCCTCTCATCTTGTCTAAGATTTCTTACTTGCATCTGCAATGTCGCAAACAGTAAAGGAAACTTAAGTCAAGTCTGACACTCAGGCTTCCTGAGAAGACAATGGGCAGGTCTTTTGATCCCTATTCTCAGGGTGCAGAAACCCAGTCAGTGTGCTTGACCTCCCTAGGGTATCAGAGGAGGGAGACAGTGAAAAACTGAGATAACAAGACCTGGAGGTCCTTTTATGAGGCCCCTCAGTCAGGCCCCTAGAGTAAGGAGTGTTCTAACACCCAGCCTCTCTTAGTCCAACCATCCCTGGGCCTTAGCTTCTCTGAAGAGTGGGTTCCTGCTCTAACACCAGGTATTATGATCTCTCCTATTTTCCCAAACTCTGCTTCCCTGGCCAGGGCCAGGTTATGAGTCAGACCTGAAGAAAGCCCCTTTCAAGTCCTGTTGAACTGAGGAGGAGGGAGTCTCCAGATCTTATGTGGAGGTGGCTGAATTCAGTGTCCTCTTACTCCACCTACTCCGCACTATAATCTTCTCTTCTTGGCTGCTTCCTATCTTGTAGTCCCTGGAAGTGTCTAACCTACTCCAAGGCCAAGTGCCACTAAGGGTTTTCCACTTCTAGCTATGTTTATTCATTTCCCTGTGCCTCTCATTCTTCCAGGCCACAGCCTTCAGCTCCAGAGCCTGACAGACAAATGCCTGAAGCCCAGGTAGCACAGGCTCACTCTCAGCCCTGAGCAGCTGGGCCTAGCCTTGCCCAACCCAGAAGGCCATGGCAATCCAAACTTGGCTTTGCAAAAGGCTCCTGGCTGGGCAACGCCAGCAAATGTTGAATCTCAATTCCTCTAAAGTAAGAGGAATACTTTCTCCCTTCCCTGGAGTGCCCCAAGAATGAATTATTTACCATTTGTAAAGCACTTTCTAGGGTCCAGTATCATTACACAGAGACCACAGGGCTCAAAAGCAGCCCTGGATGCCTGACAGGGTGGTTGTTACTATTAAGCATTTATATAGCACTTTACATTTGCCAAGTGCTTCCCAATCATTTGTTAGTTAATTCTCCCAGCTCTCTGGAGCTGTCAGCAAATTTCAGTTGCCATGTTCTCCTGCTTGTAGATGAGGTTTCTGAGGTCAGGAGAGGTAGATGGTGGCCTTGCCCAGGATGACCCAACATGGTGGTTCTGCCTTTGACCCATGAACTAGCAGGATTTCATTTATTACAACCTTGTCATCAACCCACCTCAATTCACCAGTGAGGCACCCTGCAAAGGATTGCTCTAATTTATGACCTTGGTGACGTTACCAGGCCACACTCTCAATATACAACCTACTGTATCATGAAGAGAGAAACACTGGCTTTGGTCAACTTACAAGAAGTATGACTAAGCAAATTTCTTAACAACCCTGAAACTTGAGGTCCTGATTATCAACTACAGATAGAAAAACCAGTGAGTTGTGAAGATCAGAAGTATTAAGTGGAGAGAACCTGGCATAAAATAAAGGCTTAGTGTTTGTTAGTTACAAACCTCTGACCACTGTCATGGCACAGACAAATTTCAGTTTCAGAAATGACACAGACAAGCCCATGGGAAGCAATAGTTCCTACTATGAGCCAGGCACAGTTTCAGGAGTGAAAGATTTTGCAGTGAACAAGAGAGACAAAGAATAAAGGAACACTGATCAGACAGTGAGTAGGGGCAAACGTGTGTTAGAAGGAAAGAATGGTATGTGCAAATGCTTTGGAGAAGGGAAGACTTCAGAATACCCAAAGAACCAAGAGAACACAACTGTGATTCAGTAAGGAAGAAAATGGAGAGGAGATGAGCTGGACAAGGAAAACAGGAGCCACTCACACAGATTTCTAAACCCAGATGAGAGGTTGAGATTTAATTCTCCCTGCAACATCTCCGAGGGCCTCTAAGTAAGGGGGTGGTATCATCCTTCACATTGCTGTGTGCATCATCACATCTTCAGCAGGCGAGAACCTGAAGACCCAACTTTGTCACACTGTTAATCTGTCAGCGCTGAGAAGACCACAGTGTGTTTTCTTAGTGATAGAGACTAAAGTTTTGTGTCCACCCAAAATTCATATGTTGAAACCTTATCACCAATGTTATGGTAAGTGGAAGTGGGGCCTTTGGGGTTGATTAGGTCATGAGGGTGAAACCCTCATGAATGGGATTAGTGCTCTTCTAAAAGTGACAATAGAGAGTGGCCTTAGCACTTCTGCCATGTATGGACACAGCAAGAGCATTATTGTCTATGAACTAGGAAGCAGACCTTCATCAGACATCAAATTTTCTGGTGCTTTGATCTTAGACTTTTCAGCATCCAGAACTCAGAGAAACAAATGTTTTTGCTTAGAAACCACCCAATCTTAACATACTGAGCCCCTTAGAGCATGTCTGAAACACAGAGCCCAATAAAGAAAGCCCTGCAGATGGGCTGCTCCTCACTCAAGCCATTTGCCACCAAGCAATAACATTGCTTCAGGATGGCCTTTGCAATACTTTCATATTCATGATTGTTAATTCTCGTAAAAATCTCACAGGCTCTATGGAATGAAGCAACTCGCATGGACACCACTGCCCCCAAGCACTGGTGCTGAAGCTGACTTAGCATCATGAGACTGAGAGCTCCTCTCCACTATACTGGGTCATACTCTCCTGTCCTCCTTTGTGGGACTTTCTCACAGACTGGCTGTGGAGGGCTAATTTGTCTTTTTTCTTTTTCTAGCAGTCTAGTGAAACCATGCTACTTACCAAAGTACTCCATCATCTCAGAGCTCAGACAGATGCCTGTGAGTCCCAGATTCCCTTCCTGGGGTGCTGGCATAGACTCTGCATATAGGATAATCTGTGTGGCAATCACAGAACTTTCTAAGAAGAGTGTCCTGGCCAGCTAGATGCTTAGAGTCTGGTTGGAGAAACAAGACTTCAATGCCTTAGAAATGCTATTTGTGGAAGTGTCAAATACTATGGCTGGAAAGAACCTTAACATCTTCTGGTCAATTAAGATAATGCTGTAATCACCAGACCATACTTAATTGATTACTGGATACAGCGTGCTGACAATGTGTGGCTAGGAGTCTCTGCCCAGCCTAATGGTGAATTTCCCTGAAACTTCACTAGTAGGGAAACTCATTACTGAAAAGCTTCTGAGAAAAATAGGGTTGAGACCTGAGGTCATAAAGGAACCTGTGAAGCACTTATACATATTTGTTTTACATTCAATACAATAAAACGAAGACAGTATACTAAATAAAGACAAAAGGGTTGGCCTCTTACACATCATAAATTGGTAATAACAAGAGGATTATAATTAATTTCCATTTACCATCCTTTCCTCTTTAGAAACTTTTGATATCGCTTCCTCACAATTTCAGCAAGATACTTGTAAATTCACTTGCCTTGCATTCAGAGAATATGATTAAAGGAGATAATATTTTTGAAGCATTTTCATATCCAGTAACTATTCAGGCCCTGGGCTCCCCACCTGTGTTGGACAGAGTTCTTACCAGCAGACAACAAAATCCCTACAAGTTAGTTTAATCAGAAAGGGGATTTAAAAATCATTTTAGTTTGTTTACAGGATCTCCTGGGAAACCAAGGAATAAACTTGGCTGCCGCACAGCCAGGAAAATTGTCCAAACATACACAGGACTGTTCTAGCAAAATACCATTGCTGCTGCCGCCCTCTGCTTGACACCTACGACACCAGGTACTCAGAATCCCATTTCAGCTGCTGAGACAAGCCAGCGGCTTCTGCAATCAAGCTTCCTGGAAGGTACCATTTGTGTGGCCAGAGCCTCTTGTCATTCACCTCATTTTCCAAGTCTTGAGTAGGAGTGTCAGCTTGGCAGATGCTAGGTCACATGTGAAACTTTACCTGGAAATGGACTGCCTAGCCCCTGTCTCTACAGAATAGGAAGTCTAGTGAAAAGGGAATTTCCTTTAGGGCCAACTTTTAGGATTTGCTGCACTCCCATTGTAACTATAAGCTTTAGTGCTTCGGGCAGAAGGCAGATGTTAGCTAGAATACCAGCTCTGACTTTTGAAATTAAATGCTTTTTAACTCTCTAACAGGACAATAGTCTCAAGAGCCATAATGTGTAGAGAGAGACAGCTTTTTATACATTCTTGAAGCCCCCATTAAAACATTAGCAGCCAGGCCCAGTCAACACAAACATCAAGGTTACAAAAACACATGGGGTAGAGAAACTCATAATATGATATAATCATAGACCCTGCAACACAGGACAAGGAAATAAAACACTCATCCCATCTACTCTGGTGGGCTGTATAAGGAGAAAGAGGAGGAGGTAGGGCAAATTGGTCAAATGCAGTCTTTACCTTCCTCTTCTTGGGGATACAGGTTGTGGGGGTAGGGAAGCTTAGAGACATTTCTCAGTTCCCCCAATATCAGAAATTTTTAGCTCACTCTCCTGCATGCTATCTCAGGAGGGTATGGACCTTGAGAAAGGATCAGTATTAATTCATTACCACTGGCAGAAGAAGCAGCTGGGTGGATGAGCCAGAGGCAGGTTACCTGGCCAGAGGGTGTCACACAGTCATATGGGGACCCATGCTCTTCCAATTAGTGGCTCTGTGGCTCCCTTAGTTCTGAGTTCCCTGCTGTATCATCTCTGTTGACCAGCCAAAACAAGCAAGTAAAAAGAAAAAAAAACCGATAGAGGGATCGCACAAGATATTTCAGATGCCTGATTGGCAAGTGATGTGCACCACTTCCACCAGCATCTTTAACCAGAACTTACTATATGACCCCCCCCACACACACACACATATACACATACAGAGAATGAGAGAGAAGGAGAGAGAGAGAGAGAGAGAGAGAGAGAGAGAGAGAGAGAGAGAGAGAGAGAGAGAGAATAGGAGAGGCTGAACAATGTAACTTGGCTGTGTACCTGGGAAGAAAAGGAAGCATAACAATGTTTCTATCCTAGGTCAGGGATACAGAAGTGTTGTGTGCCTTGGTGAGAGGACATAAGTTCTGAAGGGCAGTGGTCAGCACAAGATTGGAGGGTTCTAGGAGCTATCATATGTAGAGACTTCAAGGCCAAGTGAAAATGGTGGAATCCGGAGTTCAGAACCTCAAAGCCAAATGGGATGAATAGCTGCCCAGTGGACAGCAGCCCTATGCAGAGACCTGATCAGCCAGGCTGTGGCAGAGGTTGGTGAGGACTCAGCTTGAGTTCAAGGCCCCCTCTTCCCTGCTGCCATGAGGTCACATGAGCCCACCACATACCCAGATTCCATCTTTCACCTCTCCTATCTCACCCTCTTTTGGTTCTCCTCTCTTTAGAGTTGGGGCAATGAGGGATAGCTAAGGAAAAAGACAAATATTTTCTGAATAAGTGACAGACTGTGTCCTCTCTGTTGGGTAATGATCTTGTTTTTTTTTGGCTAGTGTTGAATCACACATGTTGGCATGTGTGAGTTCTCCAGGGACCCCTCTGTAGGGCCTTTCCTGAGGTGGAAAACCCAGCTCCAGCACAAGTTCCTTCATCCCTCTCCTTTAGCTCCACCAATAGCATCTTTCTGCTGGCATCCCATTTTGTGGTGGACCAAGCTCTTGGGTGGCACATCAACAAGATAGCTCAAGCCTGGACACCTTTTGGAACATTGTTTGACACACAAAAACTCATAAATTTTTGCTATTCAGATTACAGAAGTGTGGGCTACTTTGCTGTCACCCTCTTCTTGGCTACATCTTCTTTCCATTCCATTTTTCTGGCTCAGGTAGTTGTAGGACAGATGAACAATTCTAAGCAAATATACAACCATCAAATGAGGGACCAATCTCTTTTTTTTTGTAGGTACCAAAATCCCTTGAAGTACCTCCTCTCTTACTTGGCTTAGGGGGCAAGAAAGAAATCTTCCTTCCCAAGATGTTGGTGGGGAGAGATTTTTTCTGACACATCTCTTCTTCCTCCCTAGTCCTGGCCATCTGCTTATATAGAATTTAAAGGGGTTTAAAGTCGGCTGGAGTGAGGGTGTATGTATTAGTCAGGGTTCTCCTGAGAAACAGAACTAATAGTATGTGTGTATGTATGTATACATGTTTATCTGTTATAAGAAATTGGCTCATATAATTATGACAACCAGCAAGTTCAATATTTGCAAGGGTAGGCTGGTAGGTTAGAGACCCAGGGAAGTGCTGCTGCTGCAGATCAAGTCTGAAGGTCATTATGTTAGAGACCCAGGAAGAGCCAATGCTGTAGTTTATGCCTGAAGGCTATCTGCTGCAGAATTCTTTCTTGCTTAGAGTAGTCCATCTTTTGTTCTATTCTGGCCTTCAGCTGATTAGATGTGGTACACCACATTATGAAGAACAATCTACCTTACTCAAAGTCCACTGATTTAAATTTAAATCTCATCTAGAAACACCTTTACAGAAATAGTAAGAAAATATTTGACCAAATATCTGGTCTCTATGTCCTCATCAAGTTGACACATAAAATTAACCATCACAATAGGGGTAATGGAATGGGTTTGCTCCTTTTAATAAACTCTGAAGAAGCATTATGATCCCAATTGCTGGCCATTCCTTTTCAAGTCCTTGGTGACTCTTTAGAATGTGGGACCCTCAATACCTCTTATTTGAGAATTTGTCTGCAGTTGCAAATTTGGGGGCAACAAAACAAGTTATAGTAAAAATAAAACAACTGCCCTCCCTATATGATTTTTCAGAGATAAAAATTACAGATGCTTTATAGTTTTTCAAATTTTAAATGATACATATATTCTCTCTCTCTCTCTCTCTCTCTCTCTCTCTCTCTCTCTCTCTCTCTCCTGATTATGTCCATATCTATTTTTTATTTAAACAGCTTTATTGGATATAATTCACATACCAAACAAGCCACCCATATAAAGTATTCACAGATATATACACAGATATATACAGCCATCACCATAATCAGGTTTAAAATGTTTTCATCACCTTTAAAAGAAACCCATACTCTTACTATCACTCCCTTAGTCTCCAGTCTTCATTCTCCACTAATGTACTTTCAATCTCTGTAGATCTCCCTATTCTGGACTTTCAGATGAATGGAATCATATAATATGTAGTCTTTTGTTACTGACTTCTTTCAGTTAGCATATTTTCAAGTTCCATCCATACTGTAGTTTATTGCAGCATCTTATCCATTTTAATGACTGCTATTAACATTTGTGTGTAAGTTTTTGGGCGGGCATATGTTTTCACTTCTCTTGGATATATAAGTGGAGAGGAATTGCTGGGTCATATGGTAACTCTAAGTTTAATCATTTGAGAAACTACCTGTTTTCTGAAGCGGCTGCATCATTTTACATTACCACCAGCAGCACGCGAGGATTCTGATTTTTCTATGTCATCAACAAAAATTGTTGTCTGACTTTTTGCTTCTAGCCATCCTATTTGGTATGAAGTAGTATCTTACTTTGGTTTTGATTTGCATTTCCATAATGACTAATGATGCCAAGCATATTTTCTTGTTTGTTAAGGAGAAAATCTGGGTTGGAATATTTGGCTGTGGCCAAATTCTGCTTAGTGTTGCTAGAAAAGTTGAGTACCAGTAGTACTTGGGGTTAAAGGACTGACTCGATTGTCAGATTCAACATTTTCCTTCATTGCCTTTCCCAACAGTGATTATTTGTTTAGAACCTCAACTCACCTGGTCGATATAGCTGAAATTACCTGAATTTGCAATGGACCTACAGCCTAGCTCTCTCTTCTCATCTTCTCAGTCTGCCTTAAGCTTTCTCTTCTTTTGTACTCCAGACTGGCCTCCCCAGACCTCCTTCCATACCTCAGGACAGTCACATTCCATTGGCTGAGGTTGGAAGGGCTGAGACGAGTTCAGGGATTTTATTCCATTGTGTTAAGCCATGAAAGTCATTCCAGTAAAGGCTGATCATGCCTATAAACATATTATAAAAGATAACATATATTGCAGAAAATCAAAGTGTTTTCTATTTATTGTATTTATTTATTTTTTAAATTTTAATTTTATTATTAGTTTCAAGTATACAGTACATTGATTAGACATTTATATAGTTTATAAAATGATCTCCCTAATTGCTCTTTCTCTCCTCTGTCTCTCCACCTAGCCATTACATTGATGCTAACTACATTCCCTATGCTGTGACCATCCCTGTGACCATCTATCAACTACTAATTTGTACTTTTTAACTCTTCAACCTTTTCTCCCAGCCCCCTAAATCTCCTCCCTTCTTACTGTCACCAGATTGTCCTCTATATTTATGAGTCTATTTTTTGATTAGTTTGTTCTTTTTGCTCCTTAAATTCCACATATAAGTGAAACCATATGGTATTTATCTTTTTCTGTCTGACTTATTTCACTCAACATAATAACTTCTAGGTCCATGCATGTCATTGCAAATGGTAGGCTTTCATTTTTTTAATGGATGAGTAATATTCCATTGTATATATGAGCCATAACTTCTTTATCCAATCATCTCTTGATGGACATTTAGATTGCTTCCATATCTTGGCTATTTTAAATTGTGCTGCCATGAACATAGGGGTGCATAGATCTTTATGAATTATTGTTTGGGTTTTCTTTGGATAAATACCCAGAAGTGCAACTGCTGGGTCAAAAGGTATATCTATTTTTAATTTTTTGATGAAACTCCAGACTGTTTTCCATAGTGGCTGTACCAATTTGTAATTTCACCAACAGCATAGGAGAGTTCCCTTTTCTCTGCATCTTTGCCAACATTTGTTCTTTGATTTATCGATGATAGCTATTCTGACAGGTATGAGGTGATATCTCATCGTGGTTTCAATTTGCCTTTCTCTGATGATTAATGATCTTGAGCATCTTTTCATATGTCTATTGGCCATCTATATTTCATCTTTGGAGAAATATTTGTTCAGGTCTTCTGCCCATTTTTTAATTGGACTGTTTTTTTTTGTTGTTGTTGTCATTGAGTTGTATGAGTTCTTATATATTTTGGATATTAACCTCTTATCAAATGTATCATAAACAAATATCTTCTCCCATTCAGTTGGTTGTCTTTTTGTTTTGTTAATGGCTTCTTTGCTGTATAAAAACTTTTTAGTTTGATGTAGTCTCATTTGTTTATTTTTCTTTTGTTTCCCTTGCCCAAGGAGATATATCTGAGAAGAAATTACTCTTAGCAATCTCAGAGAGTTTACTGCTTTTTTTTCCTCTGGAAGTTTTATAGTTTAAAGTCTTACATTTAAGTCTTTAATCCATTTTGAGTCTGTTCTTGTATATGGTGTAAGAAGATGATCCAATTTTTGTTTTTGTTTTTTTACATGTATCTGTTCAATTTTCCCAGAACTATTTATTGATTGTCTTTATACCATTGTATATTCTTTCCTCCTTTGTCATATATTGAGTAAGTGTATAGGCATGGATTTATTTCTGGGCTCTCTATTCTGTTCCATTGATCAATATATCTTTTATGCCATTACCATGCTGACCTTTCCTTTTATATACCCCCTTGCCGCCTTCTAAGAAGCATGAGTGTAATAACTAGAAGTTTTTGTTTGCTCAGTGTAAACAGTTATCATGCTCTGTGTAATGGCTTCCATAGGCTCAAGTATCATATTGATTTGGGTGTGTAAGTTTAAAGGCAGAAACCAGAAAATAGTAAATTCCTCTCCCGAATAAGAAAGAAGTGACAAATTGAGTGGTCCTTGGGAAAATCTAAGAGTGGGCAGTAGTAATAAGGGAGATTTTAACCAAAAGGGGGAGAGAGAGAGAGAGAGAGAGAGAGAGAGAGAGAGAGAGAGAGAGAGAGAGAGAGAGAGAGAGGGAGAGGGAGAGAGAGAGGGAGAGGGAGATGAGTAACGGAAAATTTCCAACTGTGGCTTCATACATCTCACAAGATGCTTCTGACATGGACAGAAGTTGTGCCTGAGGCAGCCAATATAAAGATTATTAGCAAAACGTGGTGCACCTAGCTTTGGTGCCCAGGAAACATTAGTATAATGTTCAGCTGACTCTGACCAGAACCAGCACCGTGATCCAACTGGTAGCAACTTGCCTCTGTCTCTAGGAGGCTCTGTTGTTGTAGAGAAGTAGTCTGACTTATGAAGCCTGCCTCATCTGCCTGTCACAGAACTCTATTAGAGACACCTTTTCTGATGAAGGCTCTGCTTTCCATGTCAGCACTAACCTTGTCATGCATTAGTGCTTGATTGTCTAGTATATTCTGCAGAGATAAGAATGAGAGGAAGAAGCAAGACCAAGACTGACACAGATAGGCCCTGGGATGGCAGACCTAGATGCCAGGGAAGGGAGGGCCACACATCAGATGATGATGTGGCTGATCCATACAGGAACTGCTTGCTGGGACATTGTGGGTGTCAGACCTTGACATTTTTTTCTATCGTAGTTTCAGATTGATTTATTTAGAAATCCATCTCTAGAGAAATAGATCTACATCTTTTTCCTGTAAAAATAAAATTGTGTCATCTTTTTTTTTCTATGGATTAGCTTCATTTGACTCCTATAATGTCCTACTTCTACTCGTCGTTAGGTTGTCCGATTTGGTTGTTAAGAAAACAATACAAAGACCACAATAGCCATTTTTAAAGCTAGTTATTTTGATCATAAAGACAGAGACAGGATCTTTGGTATGTTTTGTAGTCTATGGCAAATTATTTGAAGAAAAAGTCATTTTATAATACTTTATGTTCTGGATAAATGTAACAAATGATTGCCTCACCAGGACATGAAGCTCTTCTTAGGAAGAATGTGAGAGATGGTGTATGTGGTGGCTATTTAGTTTCTAAGACATAGCCACACATTCTCCTTTCATTTAAATTGAATTTTTCAGAAAAAAAATTTGAGGCAAACATGTTATGAAAGGTAATATCTTTATTACTCTAAGAGCTCATGCAGATTTTGAAGAACATTAACACTTCATCAGAGACATAAAGATGGAATAACTCACAAAGGAAGACTCAGAAAGGTGCAAATGACACAACCCCAGCACCAATTAAAATTAATGCTAACTCTCAATGGTTAGTCTCAAATGGTATAAATTGGTACTACTTTTTGGAAAGCAATTTGGCAAAATGCTTCAAGATTCATAAACATGATCATGCCCATGATCCATCAATTTCACTTCTACAATCTTTCCTAAAAAAAGTTCTTAAATTGGGAAAAACATTATATATTTAACTGTACTGTATAAGCAAGCTTCAAGTTCAGCAACAGGAAAATGATTTAATACATTATCTGACTGATGAACTAATGTGGCCATCAAAGAGCCAATTATGAATACTTTGGTAACATGAAAAGGAAAATGGACAAGATTTAAATCGTGTGTACAGCAAAATATATGCACCACACCGAAAACAAGAATGGAATACATAAAATAGTATGCTTATGGAATAAAGAATGACTTTTAAAAAAATTCTCTTGATTATAAAAAATTTCAAACACACATGGAGGTGGAGAAGGTAACAAACTAAGTCACCACCTAGATTTCACAGTTAGTAACTTTTTGCAATATTTACTTCATAAAAATCTTTAATAGACATAATAATAGATTTAGCTACATTACTCAAAATATGTTTATTTATTTGCTTAATCAAGTAATTTTAAATATGAGCATTTTCTGTCTTCTAATTATGTGGAGGATGGGTTTTGTGTAGTTTTATTTTTCTTTCCTTCTTTCTTTTCTTCCTTCCCTCCCCACCCGCTTCCTTCCTCCTGTTTTCCTTCTTTTTGCAGGTTACGTTGGGACATTGGAGTTAATAATTGCCATCATTTTGACTACTAGTGATGACTTCTCAACATTATTTAATACCTCATTTATGTTCAGTTTCCTCAAATTTTCTATTAAGTGTCTTTTTATGGTTGACTTGTTCTAATCAGGATCCAAACACATTGCACACATTTGTTTGGTGATTAGTCTCAAAGCTATTTAAATAATCCACAATAACACCCCTTTTTGTCAGTTTTTTATGGGAAAACTTATCTTCTATCCTGTGAACCTTCTCCATTCTGAATTTGGCTGATTTTCTCCTAAAGGTGTCATTGAACATAATTCTCTATTCCCCAGGTTTCCTTAAACTGGCAATTAGACTGAGACACTTACTCATGTTTATATTCAGTGTTGTTTTGTTTTGGGAGGAACCCTTGCTAGATGGTGTTGTGTTTTTTCTATTGCATCATATCATAAGGAGTATCATGTCTGGTGGAACTGCTATGCATGACAGATGATTGATCAGTCCTGACTG
Source organism: Eidolon dupreanum (assembly GCA_028627145.1). Taxonomy (NCBI): domain Eukaryota; kingdom Metazoa; phylum Chordata; class Mammalia; order Chiroptera; family Pteropodidae; genus Eidolon; species Eidolon dupreanum. Next base: position 55,086,593 of record CM053506.1, on the reverse strand, counting down.
ACAGGTAATATCAGCTTATCAGCTTTTTATAAAGTTTCCTGTCAACGTTTCACCTAGCAGACTTACAGCCATTGGTAAGTACTGCCTAGATTCATTGTCTTGAGATGACAAAACTGATTTTCTAAATCTATGTGAATAGCACATCTCCTCTCACACTTTATGTAATATTACAATATACTTGTAATTAAAAATATAAATATGTAAGAACGAAAGTTTATACCAATATCAGTAGTAAGCTACAGTCAAATGGCATTATCCATGTGAAAGACTTTAATCTAGTTTTTCAGATAGCTTCTTGGCTATTCCTCCTGATAGCACATTGAAGTTTCCAGAGATTGAGGGGTTTATTTTGGGAATGTGTGTGGCCAGTTAAATCCCTTCATAGAAAAGAAGGGAATTAAAATAAACATACCCTATCACTCACTAATTCCACTTTGGTATTAGCTCCAGTGACATATGTCACTCCAAGGTATAGAGAGTCTCTGTAGTCACTAATTGAGGGTGGAACAAAAATCTAGATAGCTCAGCCTAACATTTGTGGTCCTCTCTTGAATCTGAGGCCAGTCTTCTTGCCTTCCCCACCTCTTCATCCTTCTCTTTCCCTTTCTCCCATGCCCACTCCCCTCCATTCCTCTTGGTAGAACCACATAGTCCACATAGTGTTTCCAGGGTGACCCCTGGCCTGGAATACCCTTCCTATTCTCCTGGCTTCCATTTGGTCCTCTGTGAGTCTCCCTTCACTCTCAGTTATCTGTCTCCCCTCTGAGTTCCTGTGTCATGTATTATTCATGATCCACATATTTCTTCTATACCTACTATAAAATAATAATAAAGTAATAGCTACTGCTTACTGAGTACCTTGATGTCAGGTGCAGAAGGAGGTATTAACCAAGGCCATTAGTTTGATGGAGAGCCAGAGAGATCAGAAGCCAGAAAAGGCTTGACAGGGTCTAAGCCATTAGGCTATGCCTAGAGATAGGCTTTCTTGGCCTGGAGAATTCCTTAGGCCCAAGAGAGCCAAACAGAAGAGGATCTACTTGAGATCATTTGAGGAGCCAAGGTAGGGAATATGAAAAGAGGTCACATTCAGATGTCTGGACAGGGGTGTGTTTGGGATATGTCTACTGGTTGTCAAAATGGTCCTCTTGAGGACCATGTTCATGGCTGACCCACAGAGGGTCCAAGACTCCAGAAAAAGGGAGAAGAAAGCAGATGCCAACACCATCCCTGATTCTCTCCTCCAGGGTTTCTGCTCTTGCCCGCAAGGCAGGTTCTGAAAAGCAAAGTGTCCTGGAGCCTGGCTGCCTTGCTCTGGCCCCTTCTGCCCTAGTTCAGGGTCTGCCTTCTCTTGTAGCTTCCGGTCCTTCAGGCACACTACTTCTTAGTCTATTGTTCCAAGCTTGTGTGGGTGAGGTCTCTAACAGCCCAGGTTCCAACATTCTCTTTTCACAAAATCTGTAGTCTATCTTCTGCCTCCATCATCTTGAGGTTACCTCTAGTCCTTTTCTCAAAGTAACCACCAAGATTCTTGTCTCAGGGCTCCAGAGTTTCAGCAACTTGTTGGATCAGGGTAGAAGAACAGGCCCTGGGTTAGAGACCTGAATAAATTCTTATTTAGAGCTCTGCCTGTTTGTTCAGTTGTCCTTTAATGCAGATCTCTGAGTCCTCACCACCAGACATCCTCACAGAAAAAAGCAACTGCATAATTCCCAGATCAAACCAGAGGATGTTTTCCCTGCGTAGACCAGTGGGAGAAAGCCAGAAGCACCCAGGAGACTGCAGGAGCATGTCTCAGAGGACAGGGGTCACCTGGAGTTGAGACTCCCAGCCTCAGCAGAGTTGTGCCTCTCTCCAAATGCCCAGCCTCCTGCCAGCAACTGGTGGCAACAGCCACTTATCAGGAAGCCTTGGAAAAGGCAGTGCATTTGAAGGCGTGTTCAGAATGCCGTCATCTTCTGGACTGGATGACATGGAGTTTGCACACGAGTGGTTTTATTTTTACCTCATGTTTCTGGAGAAAGGCTAATGGCTTCAAGTGCTCCTCTCTGCTCGTGAAATTTAAAAGGGGGAAAAGGAATGCATATAATTATAATCCCACAGCAGGGCAATTGGATGCCTCTGACTATTAGGTCCCATTAAAGATGTAATATCTGTGGTGTCTCAGGAGAAATTCTTACTTATTTATGTTTAGTATTAGGGCAAATATTAGTTAGCATCAAAACAGGATGTAGTTAAGTCTAATCTGATGTCACCAGCAGAGCTTGCCTTATAAACAAAATAAGTGGCAATTACTTTCAAGATGAAGTAATAATTTTTTCAAGTGATTCCATTTTATGTTCCTCAGAAATGTCCACCAATGGAAGGTGTGTTTCAGGGAAATACAAAGGGTGTGCTTTTTAATCACACTGTCTTTAAATGTACAGATGAAGGTCTTGGGGCTGCCTTCTCTTCTCTCCTTCTCTCTAGGTTTCCCTTTGGGACAGTAATTAGGAAATACAACCCAATATAGGAAATGAACCTTGCTGCTTTTATGGGGATTTTAAACCAAATAGCCGTGCTCCTATAACTGAAAGTGCTCCTTCCTCAGAAGCCCAGCAGCTCGCCCTACTCTACCCCGTGTCAGGCCTTTTGGAAAATGACTACTTGGCCTCTTGGAAAGATTTCCTAAGAGAAAGGTGCAAAGGTCCAGGAGACGGTCTGGGAGCGGGACCCTATGAGTCAGGAGTGGGTTATACTACCCAGCCTGGCTGCAGATGACCAGGCTGATTCTCCAGGTAGCAGATTTTTGGGGAAATCTCTGCACTGCAGTCCTTCCTGGCAGTTAATGGCTGCACATTCTAATTCTTTACCTCACACCTTGGTAGCTATGCTTTCAGCATGTCCCCTGAGGCACAGGGTCCTGAGCCCAGGCTTGTTTGCCAAGAACTTTCTCAGGTTGTTAAGGTAGCCCACACCCAAGACTCTCTATACCTTCTCAAAAGTGCCCTTGTGGCCAGAGATGCTCATGTGACAAGCATGAGGGACTCCCAGAGGGACTGTACACAATCTCAGGGCCAGAGCTCTCATCATTTGGATAGGCGAGGCAATAAGTCCCTCTGTCCTTCTGGGAGGGGCAGCTGCTCTGACTCTGTGATCCTGTGATGGATGCTTTCTCTGGAGCAGAGAGATGGCCCAATGCCTGTGCTGGCAGAAATTTGGAGGCCACACACAGAGTCTTGTATATGAGTATATTTGGAGCTGAATACCAGTTTCACACAGGTTCCTGGTTCCATGTCTGCGCCTCTACCCCACATGCACCAGGGCTAGTCCCAGTCATGAAAAAATCTACGAGAACTTTAAATTCATTTCTCCTCCCGTGTCCAATCATCTCTCCATGTATCTCCATTCCATTATATAACCTCACTGGGCATTTCTCACAGATGAGGTCTGGCAAGTCCCAGTGGCAGATTCAAAAAAGAATGAGGCCTGAATTCTGTCAACACAGAACCTGCAATTCTAGTTAAGAAAGCTGGTTAAAGATAATTACCTAAGACTACCAGACTGAGCAAGATAAGTGCATATGGTGGGTAAAGGTGGTCTAGCAGTGGTCTTCAATTTTTTGGCACTAGGGATCGGTTCTCCTATGAGAATCTAATGCCTGATAATCTGAGGTGGAGCTGAGTTGGTGATGCTAGAGCTCGGGAACAGCTGAAAATACAGATGAAGCTTCATTTGCTCACCTGCCGCTCACCTCTTGTTATACAGACGGGGTTGGGGATCCCTGCTCTAAGGAATTATCATATCCATGTGGGAATATCAGGAAAACCTTCAGGAAGGAGATGGCATTTAAGACCTTAAAGTTTGGATGCAATTCTACTATGAAGAGTCGGCTTCCAGGGATGACATTCCAAGCAGAGAAAGCTGCATGAGAAAAGTGTGGAGGTGAGAAGTAAAAAAAAGTTTTTCTTTCAAGCAACAGAAACTCAGTCTGGTTTGCAAGACTAGTGGGGGTGAAATGGGTAGATGCCAGGTTAATTAAAGAAATGTGAGAAAGATGTGAACAACCAGGGCTCATGCGCAGGAAAACAAGCAGTAGAAGCATCTACAACATTGGCAGGACTTCACTGGCCTTCCCTCTGGATCCTGGCTTTAAGATCAGCACCAACCTCTGCTCTTCTCTTAGTTCCTAGAAAGAGTGTGATTCGGTGCTCTCAGTCAGGTGCCCACCCAGGACCAGGAGGCAGGAATGCCCTGGGGTGTCAGCTCTGTGTTCCTAGAGAAAGGGTATTATAGTAAACTTTATCAGCCTGTTTACCTCTCAACCCTCAAGACGTGTCTGCTATAGTCATAGGAAGTAATTTTCAAAGGGTAATAGCATATTGGAAGTAGCCAAGATATGGAGGAATCCTGGGTGTTCATCAATTGATGAATGGATAAAGAATAGGTAGTATATGTATACAGTGAAATATTACTCAGCCATAAAAAGAGAATAAAATCTTGCCAACTGCAACAACATGAATGTACCTAGAGGGTATTGCACTGAGTGGAGTAAGTCATACAGAGGAAAAAAAAATGTCATATTATTTCACTTACACGTGGAATCTAGAGAACAGAATCAACAAACAAACAAACAAACAAACAGAAAGAAGCTCATAGACACAGAGAGCATTTTGATGGTTGTCAGATTGGAAGGTTTGGGGTCAAGTGAAGGGAGAGGAGATTGAGATACAAATTGGTAGTTACAAAATAGTCATGGGGATGTGGTGTATAGCATGGGGAATATAGTCAGTAGTATTGTAATAACTATGAATGGTGCCAGATGGGTACTGAATTTACTGGGTGATCACTTCATAAATTATATAACTCTCTAATCACTGTGTTGTACACTTGAAACTAATTTAATATTATATGTCAACTATAATTGAAAGCAGCCATTTGTGGGCTTGGGCAAGGCAGCTAGTGGACATGCCACTGTGTTCATAACTGCTGTCCTGACAACTCACTCTAGAGGGTCTGACCTCTGAGGGCAGCCTTGTGCTCTAGACCTCTGCCACACCTCAATACCTGTGTTTCTGCACCCCAATCCTTTGCCCATGATGGCTGATATGCTAATCTGTGTCATAGCCCATCAATGTCGGCTACCTTCCTGCCATCCTGTGAGGCTCACAAGGCAGGTTCTGAGTCTACTGAGACTGTACTCACTAAGGAAACCAATACTTCCTTAACCTCCAGCTCCAAGGATGTCAACTTGGAGCGTTAAACCAACAGAATGGAAATTACCAAGGAAATTACTGTAAGAAAATATGCCTAGATGACCAGAGGATGTACTATCCCTAATTCCACTAGGGTACTATGAAGGTGGGAGTATTGAGTGAGCCCTGTCAGTGAGAGACATGGTGCTGTTTCCCTGCCACAGCCGCCCAGCATGTCCTGTTCTGGGTCTGTCATTCTCCCCCACCCTGAGGAGGTCTGGGCCAGCCTCAAAACCCCTATTCCATTGGCAGGTCCAGTAACACTGGGATCAACCCATTCTTTCAACAGAAGTATGACGTGATCCCTGCTACCCTACTGATCCTGCTGTCTGATTCCTTTCCTTCCTCCATTTCACAGCTAGCTTCTTGAGAAGGCTGTGTACATCTCCTATTTTCCTTTCTCTTCTCACTTCCATCTGGCTCCCATCTCCTTACTCCACTGAATCTATTTTTAATAAGGAAGCAAATCTCCTTAGGGAATTATTTCAACTATTAGAGTTACATTCTAGATTACTTGTCCTTTCCACTGCATTTAGCACAGACTAGGTAATCTCTTCTTGCCTCTGCAGACACTGTCTCCCTGTCTCCTCCTAACTCTGTGTCTGTCCCATCACAGTCACCTCCATTGGCCTCTTGTGAACCTTCTTTTTCAATGCTGATCCTCAGATCATTGTTCTTTCGTTTTTGCTTTTCATGTTTTTAGGCAGCTCGTCCCAACATCATTACCACTGATGGTCTGATGATCCCCGAATCTTTATTGGGTTCTCTGCTTGGATAGCACAGAGGGTATAGACAAACATTAAACAGAGAATGGCTTCTCCCCCACACTTTCTCTTGTGCTTCTGTTCAAAATAAATGACTTCATTGTTGTCCACTCTCTCAGGCCAGTGCCTCCTTTCTTTGTTCATGCTCTTCATTCAAACCATTCCTCAGTTTTCTTGTTGCCACATCATAGGTTAGGCCCTACTCTCTCACCTGCATATCATATGTCTTGCACAATTGCTTTCATTCTCACCTCAAGTTCAATCTATCTATCTATCTATCTATCTATCTATCTATCTATCTATCTATCATCTATTATATATCTATCATCTATCTATTATATATCTATATATGCATTATATATATTAAATATATAAAAATTATTATATATATTATTTAATATATATACATTAAATATATAAAAATATATATATTTATCTTCTAAGAATGTATCTAGGAGAATATCACATAGCGAAAAGGATTAAGACTTATGCAAAGGCCTGCATTCAGGAGTTGACCTACTGCTGCCCTGGACTAGTCACTGAGCCCTTGCTCACTTACCTGTGAATTGGGCTCCATATATCTCCCCTGACCCATAGAGTGTCATGGAACTTTACTGTTAGTTTCACTAATCTGTAGATGCTGGTCACACTGAAGCTGCTGGTTGCTAAGTCTTAGTCCCACCAAACTTTCTTCTACAACCCAGGCATGAGAAGCAGAATATTACCAAGAATGCAATGTCTAAAATTAAAAAAGAAAGAGGGTGGCCTTGTTAGATTACGGAATATGCCAAGAAAATAAATCTTTAAGAGATTCTGTATATGGTCATAAATATTTGGAACTATCTTATATGTCATATTGAATTGGTAGAAATAGAAAGTAATGAAACAGCAGAAATCAGTGGACTTCCATGGACACATTACAGTCAGCAGGAAGAACATGTCTTGGTCAGCAAGACAGCAGGAGATGCAGGGCTGATAAAGAGGAAGGGATGTTACAGATCTGTTACTCTCCCAGCCTCGAGAGAGAGGGAGGCCTGGATGGAGTTGGTGAGAAGCTGTGTAGGAGACAAAGATGGACTCTCTTGGGGAGGGCTTGAGTATGCACTGAGATGACACTGAGGGCTTGAGTATGCACTGAGATGACACTGTGTGCATCAGTCAGCAACGTGAGTGCACACTGCACTTGCTGCAGGGCAGGAGTGCAGGGCAGGAGTGCAGGGCTGGTGCTAACAGCACTTATTTCCTCATGGTTTCTCTGAGCTGGCTTCCTTGCTGGCTATAGGGGCAGTCTGCTGCCCAGATTGCTGACTGACACTCACAGTGCAGATCCTTTCCTGAGAGAGCAGGATCAACCCCCACCCCCAGGATCTGATCATATCACCTTTATCCTTCACCTTAACATGTTTGAGGGTCATGGCATCTCCTCGAGAACTATTTTAAGAGCTGTATGGTGTTATCAGAAAGCAACAATTACAGAATAGGCTGCCTGGAATTTTTCCCCAGTGTCTGTTGAGAGCTGACCTAGGAAGCATTCCAATGCGCTGCCTCCCTGAGAGATTGTTGTAGCTTACAGGTGGGAAAGAAGACAAGTCAGCAGGCAACAACTTTTAGGTTTGGTGATCAAATCTCTTTGACTAGAGGAATAGTATCATGTTTTCAAAGTAATGTTTCATTGGTTACCTAAGCAGTGATGTTCCTCAGGGCACATAGCATGTCAAGGAGTGTTGTACTAATGTTTTGAATAGAGGAGACTCTTCTCATGATAAACACGAGAAACAGCATCCTGGGGGTGGGGACAGGTACCAGGACCAGGAAGGTACCAGGGACATGCCCACCTACTCTGGACTGTCCTGAGTTGGTCTTTCTCATATCCCCCAACTCCCCAAGTCTGCACTCCCCTGGGACCTTGCCTGACCCTGACAAGATGGTCTGACCTCTAGGGTCTTTCCTCCTTGGTTGCTCTGAGATTCAAACTCAGCCTCCTGGGCATGGGTATTGAGTGTAAGGAGACAGATATTCCTTATGCTGCAGAAAAAGCATGGAGCATTGGATACAGAGGGATTTCGTATTATGGTGTGGGTATTGTAGAAGGAAGTCACCTGCCCCAAGTGATAGGAGGTCATGAGGCAACTCTACCAGGAGGCAGGTATAAGTGACAACAGATGCTTATCTACTTAAGGGGCTAAGGGCTGAGAACAGACAACCTAATGTTTCACTGCAGACAGAAGGATGCTTTGGAAGACTCCCAAAGCCTAGAGATTATGGCATGGGAAATTCTGAACCATAGAGATTCTGGTCCTGGCTTTCCACATGGGTCTCCTCACAGCTGCTCTGATGGGGTGGGTAAGCATGTGAGAGCTGCAGCCCACCCTCAGGCTGGCTGAACCCCCCACAGTATATTGGCTGGAGTCTCTCCTGTGCACAAGTCTCTCTGCCCACCCAATACCTTCTGTTACTTCTAGGGAGCAAAGCATGTTGCTTTTGAGGTTTTAGAGCTGTGTGTGTATGGGGTGGGGGTAGTGGCATGATTCTGAATCTAGATTATAGCATTGCATAGACCTGCATTCAAATCCTGGTCCTGCTGTATATTGCTATTTTGCTTGGACATTCAGTAAATCAGTAAAAGCACAAGTCCCCTGTGTACAAATGGTGATAATTATGGCATATACTATGTGGGGCTGTCATGGGGACTAAATGAGATGATGAATGTGTAGCTCATGGCACTGTGCCTGCTACAGAGCACAGAGCTCAATGACTATAGTGATCTCCACTACTGGCTTCACACTCATGGACAATCACACGGAGAAGGGCAAGGGGCTTTAGAATCCAGTAGACCTGAGATTGTGTCCCAGCCAACAAATGTTAGCCACGTGTCTATGGGCAAGTCACTTCCTCTCCCAGCCTTCACTTTCCAACATAATACTGACATTTAATAGTTGCCTAATAAATGCTTTCCCTACCACAGGCATTTTGCTATTTAGGAGAAATTTTGAGATTTGATGTGAACATAGAGTTTAAAACATCCCTTTTTCCTTAACTTTGTGAAACTTGATGCTAATGTTATTATTAGCTAAGGTTTAGCTGACTAAAATTGAAATGATAAATTAACCACTTTTGCTACATGTGTTTGGAGATACTCATTCAAGCACATTAAAGAAGCTTTCTAATTTCATATTCATTACGAGTAGATTTATTTATTTATTTGTTCATTTATTTTTAGTTCTTGAGATAAGGAATAAAACAGAAATTTAAGTTCTGACTATCACTGAAAAAAAAATTATCATAAAGAAGACCTGGCATAGAGGTGTGGTAATCATTTCTTAATATACAGTATATGTGTATCAAATCCTTATATTGTACATCTTAAACTTACACAGTTTTATATGTATATTATACCTACAGAAAGCTGGGAAAAAATCAACTTTGAATTTTATGGTAAGATGAAGTGAATACTGCCAAAGGGTTTTTGCACGAGAAGTCACATGGGCTGTGCTGTTTTTGAAGTGTTTATGCATCGCCGTGGTTACTGGGTAGAAGAGATGGAGCCAGAAGACAAGCTGAGGTATAGAAATAGTTCTTGCAGGAGGTGGTGACGACTTGAAGCAGGGTGGTTAAAATGGAGGAGAGCAGAGATGGCTCTGGGATTTCTTGTGATGCCTGAATGTGCTCCATTAAGGAGAGGAAATCAACACACATGCACCTCCCACATTAAGGGGTGGAGAAGCTGAATGGATAGACAGTCCACAGAGAAGGGTGATTTCTATTTCCATCCTGCTAAATTTCAGATACTAGTTAGAAATACAAGTGGAGAGGTCAGGCAGGCAGTTAGATAGGGGAGTTTGAAACTGGGAGGGAGACTTAGTTGGAGAGTAAGTATGAGAATCATTAGCATTAGGAGAGTATAGGTGAAGCTCAGAGGAGAAAGAACAGAAAGGTTCTAAAGTGCTAACATTCATAGATTGGGTATAACAGAGGGAGCAATCAATAGGCCTGAGAAGGAGAGGTAACTGGGAGAATAGGAAAGCAAGGAGAGTGTGATATGTAGGAGCCAAGAGAAGCACTTGTGCCAAGAGGTGTGACCCACTGTGAAGTTGAGTGGTCAGTAAGAAAAGGAGTAAGATGCCATCTTGGGATTCAACTATGGGCTGGTCTCTGGTAACTCTCACAAGAGTAATTTCAATAAAGCAATGAAAATGTCTTGTTACTTGGAATGAGTTGAAGAGTCCAGAGCAGGTGAAAAAGAGTAGAGAGCTAGTGTAGGTAATCTTTCTGAGAGGTTTTGATAATAAAGGAGTGGATAAATAGGGCAGTAGCTGGAGAGCAGGAGGAATGTCAAAAGTATTTTGGTTAGTTTTAAGAAGAGATTCTAGAGCATTTGTATGCTCTTGGATGATCCAGTAGAGAGGGAGAGACTGATGTTGCAGGAGAGCAAAAGAATGGGAGAAGAAATAAAAACCTTCAGGAGGTAGGAGGGGATGAGAACATAAGAGGATGGATTGACTCTTAGTATAAGCCAGGACACTTCTTTACTTATGAGGGGAATATTATGCGATATTCACAAAGCTGTTTTTCTTCTGCTACTTAACCATGAGATATGAGGTTGCCCTGAATCCCAGTAAGGCTTGTCAGATTGGAGCAGAGAACACAGACATTGGACTCTAGGTCCAAGAGCTAGATCCTTAGTCTAGCTTGTTCTCTAGATCCAAGGTCTAGCTGTGAGTAAGAGCTAGAAAAATCTTTGAAGAGTTGGAATTTAGTCTCCTATACCCCCAATTCCCTCCCCGAGTTTATTCAAAGTTTATTTAAAGAAGAAGAGTTTGGAATGGAAGGAAGTAAGGCATGTTGGAAATGTTCCACCTCCTTCATACCATGAGAAAATTTTGTATCAGGAAGGAGAGAGGACTTGCAATTTACTTGTTGTAAGGTAGCCCAAGAGTAAGCTAGTAAAATCATCTGTGCTGTCCTGGAACAACAGAGGACAAGTGTGGGTGTGGCATACCTAGATTTGAGAAAGATAGGGATAGTTCCCTTTTCCCAATACATCCCCTAGTTTCTCAAGACTCAGTATAGAATCTCATAATTTTCAGTGGGTCGCTGGTTGAACATGTGAGTTAAACAGAGATATGGAAATACTATGGTGGGTCTATACAGAACCTAATAATTAAGAAGAGAGAATGCACATAGAATAATGTAGCTGGGACAATCCACACTAGGAACTAGCTAGGGATATAGCTACATGTCTCCTATCCCCAGGGAGCTGCATGGGCACTAAGTCAGTGCCACAGATGAGACATGCAATCATTGAAGGGAGCATCATATACAGGCTATGTCATGGACCAAGTGGGATGAGTCCTATTGAAACCAAGAGGCCACCTCAGACTTAACAGAGATTGACACCAAGAAAAGGGCACCTTCCACCTTTTTTTTTTCCTGTGTCTTGTGAAGCCCAAAGTTCAGAACCAATCCCAAACAACAACAACAACAACAACAACAACAACAACAACAGCAACAACAAAACATATAAAAGGGGAAATCCTGAAAAGGGAAGTTTCTGATGTGACTACATTTTACTTAAGTGATAGAAATTAAATGTATTCTGAGTATATAGGAAAGCAAATAGATTAAGTTTCTGTAAAAAATAGAATGGGAATGGGGAGTCAAAATTAAACTGAGTTGTAGAAAGTTTCATTTCTGCACACCTGTGTTGCATATCTTTCTTTCGCCCTCACCCCCAGATATACTGGATCCCTTTCTCCACCCTGCTTTTTGCCCTGATAATATTGATAAGTTTCAGTTGTGTTTGGCCAGTGGGGAACCCTAGAAGAATATCAGAGGGATCAGAGGGAATAGAGTGAGGTTGGAGTGTTTATTGCTTCAGTTCCCTCCTTATAGTTGCCCTTGTCTTTGTGTCTTGACCTAGGTCACAGCTCCTCTCTCAAAGTGATGCTACTCTCATCTCTCCTCCCATCATGCCTAGAGTTGCTAACGGCCTTGAAATACTGGGTACCATATTCTAAATTAGTCAGTTCGGTCATTTTTTTTTTATCTGTTCTTCTACTGATTTATCTTAATTGATTTATTATCTGCTTTTCTCAATTACTGAGGGAGATGTCTTAAATCTCTCACTATGATTGTGGGTTTACTTATTTCCATCTTGGTTCTATTAATTATTCTTGTATATATTTTGATACTTTGTTAAATACAAAATTTTAAGATTATTATATATTCTTGGTGAAATTTTTTTATTATTTCTTATTTTCTTACTATTTCTTCTTTATTTCTAATAGTGCTTCGTGCCTCAAAATCTGGTATTAATATAGCTACCTCAACTGTCTTTTGGTTAGTGTTTCCATGAAATATAATTTTCTATCCTTTTACTTTTAACTGTCTTAAATCATACAAAGAGTGTATTGTAAACAGTATAGTCTTTTTCTCCAGTCTGATCTGTCATTTAATTGAAATATTTTTTATATTTACATTTATTGCATTTGCAAATACTTTAGGTTTATAACTATCCTCTTTCATGCCTTTCTACTTGTTTCGCCTGCTCCATGTTCCTTTTTCCTCTCATTTCTTGCCTTCTTTTGGATTAAGTATTTTTTATTATTTCATTATTTTTTCTTCATTAGAAAGCTTCTTACATATTATTTTATTGATTTTGTTGGTTACCCTAGAGAACAAAACATGCATCACTGACTTATTAATGTCTACTATAGACTGATACATTTGATTACCTTCTATACAATGTAAGAATGTTACTTAGTTCCATTTACTCCTCCTGCCTATGTATTTTGTTGTCATAAATTTTAATTCTATTTCTATTTAAATCCCACAAATCATTATTATTATTGCTTTAGAAAGTCAAAGGTCATTTATATTTACTTATATTTTCTCTTTCTGTTGCTCATCATTCTTCTTTGCATCTCTTTTTCTATCTAGAATAAATTTTCTCTGTCAAAAGAAAACCCTTCAGTATCTTCTTTAGTGTTCAGTTTGCTGGTGATGAAAACTCTATTTTTGTTTCCTGAAGATTTCTTTATTTTGCTTTTATTTGTGAAGGATATTTTTGCTAGCTATAGAATTCCAGGTCTGCAGTTGATTTTCCTTCAGAACTTTGAAGATAGAATTCCATTGTCCTTTGGCTCCCATCATTTCTATTGAGAAGTCACTGTTTGGTCTTACTGTTGTAGACCTGAAGGTAATGTGTTTTTGTTTATCCTTCCAGATTCTTTAAATATTTTCTATTTGTCTTGGACTTAATACAGTTTTACTCCGATGTGTATAGGTGTATTTTTATTGGTATTTATCTTGCTCAAATTAACCCCTCTTTGAGTCCATCCTTATTGTTACACTTTAGAGTTTGGAAAATTGAACCAGAGGAAGGATTAAGGAGGTTAATGATAATCTAGGCTTCTGGATCATTTGGACCAATATTTACCAACTCCTAAGTGGAAAAACAGATCCTTCTCCAAACCTTCTAAAGAGCTTCAATCCTATCTACTGTCATTATCTTCTGTTACTCCAGTGGTTTTTAGTAGATAATGCAAACAGTTTATCAGATATAAAATAGTTTGGGTTGAAAAATATTTTTATACCATTACCATGATCAGGCTGGTGTGACGATATCCAATATGGGACCCTAGCCATTTATTAATGTTTCCTTTTTAGAGATAGTGCAGAATAGTGGTTAAGATTCAGCTTCTAGATTAGACCACCTGAGTTTACATCCCAGCTGTGCCACCCTTTCCCCACTAGCTGTGTGACCCAGGGAAGGCAACCTCTCTATTCCACAGTTTCTCATCTGTAAAATAGAGGGCACTAACAGTGCCAGCTCACAGTTGCATTACATCATAGCTGGGTTTTTTACCTTTAAGAAGCAAAAACATCTAATACTAAAAAAAAGTAATTAAAACAGTGTCTGGAACAAAAGCTCTCTATCATTGTTACTTATTGTGTTTATTATGTGGAATACTCTATCCCTGCCTTCAGGGTAAATACTGTCACTGGAGCTGGTGAACATGTGTAATGACAGATAATGCCACAGTACAGGGAGCTAAAATGGCAAAGGTCCAAACTGGAGCATTCCTATGTTCTCTGTGACCCAAGTCCAGCAGAGTGGTTCGTGCCCTCCAGACCACATATGCATATATCATGTGTGGAAAGCCAGGCCCCTAAGCCAGGTTTCCAGATGTGTTAATGACACAGTTCCAAGGAAAGAGAATTCTGTTGTCCAAACAAGATCATGGGACCAAAGGCATGAGCTACTCTCTGTCTCAGCACTAACAGTCTCAAAGGCCATTTGGTCTCATTCTACATTTACCAGACACTGTGACTCTCATTTTCCTCTCCAGCAATTAATAAAGGAGACATCTAGGTTCCAGACAAGATGGAGGAATAGGTAAACACTGTGCTGGCCTCTTCTCATTATCACATCAAAATTACAACTAACCCACAGAACAACCATTAATGGGAATCATCTGAAGTCCAGTTGAACAGAAATCCTATAATTAAGGATAGGCAGAAGAAGCCATATTGAGACTGGTAGAAGGAGAGGAGGTGAGGAATGGGCTGATCTAACATGTGAGTTTGGCAGTTAAAAATCAGAAGGGATATCTCTGCTGTGGAAGTACCCCTGCCCAGAGAAGTGAGGGGTCCCAACCTCACACTGGGTTCCCCAGCCTGGAATACCAGTGCCAGGAAGAGAAGTCCCCACAATTTCGGGCTGTGAAAACCAGCAAATGTTATGGCTGAATAAGACAGAGGGCTGCTATAGGAATCCTAAGCGTTCCTTTTAAAGGGCTCTTTTAAAAGACTTATTCTCTGATGGACTCACTTGCTCTAGTTTCAGTGCTAGGGCAGCAGTTTGAAAAGTGCTGGGGACATACAAGGAAGAACTAAATTGTCTGGCTTCAGAGCAAGGGCTGGAGATGCAGCTTTCTCCCAGACAAAAGTGCTTGCAGAGGGCATTGTTCCTTTGTTGATCCTTCCTCTATCCCAGCATGCAGATTTAGGTGAGCACCATATCTGAATCTCCATCAACCTGGCTAACACTATTTGCCTTGCTCTGGTGGTCCCCTGAAGTATCCATCCCACCCAACTAGTGGACCCACTCAAGCCACTTCCAGTGCCTTTTCCATACAAATGGCCTGTCTTGGCTCATACTGCAAACTTTCTTAAAATCTCTCAAAATCCAAACAAGCAGCATCTGTACCTCTTGTTAAGCAGCCTTAAGCCCGGCAGTAGCAGCACTGGGGCCTCGGTTCACAGCTTAGCTTCTCCCAGGTACTTCAAACCCAGAATAGGTGAAAGACCTCTACAGATCACTTTTGCCCACCCCCCCAAGAGGCCCTGGGGCCAGCACACTGGGTGGCCACTTCAGACCAAACCAGAGCACTACCTGACTACCTCCACAAATGACACATTCAAAGGGCAGATTTGGCAGACACCAGAGCCCTGCTAAAACAATTGCTGCTCTGTAAAGTCAGCCCCTGCACAACAGCTATACTATAGTTACACTATAATTACAGCCAGTCCTCACAACCAATCAGCCTGAGGGTCAATCCCTTCCACTGAGTAACCAAGGCTTAAATACAACTGAAGGTCACATACAACCTACCCAAACAACACCCTTGGAGCACCTAGATCAGGTGATCAAGGAGATTACTCCACTGGGCTCCGTAGGATACCTACTACCTAAAGCCATTCTATTAAGACCAGGAGACATAGCAGCACTATGTAATACATAGAAACAAACACAGGGAGGTAGTCAAAATGAGGAGACAAAGAAACATGTCCCAAATGAAAGAACAGAACAGAGGTCCATAAAAAGAACTAAACAAAGTAGTGATAAGTAATCTTAATAGATGCAGAATTCAAAACACTGATTATAAGGATGCTCAATGATCTCAATGAGAACTTCAGCATAAAATAGAGATAGAAAACATGGAAAAGAACTAGTCAGAAATGAAGATTACAATAACAAAGAATACATTACATGGAGTCAATAAATTAGATGAAGCAGAGGATGAAAGACAAGGTAGCAGAAAACAGAACGGCAAAAAGAAAAAAAAATGAGGATAGTCTTAGGAGCCTCTGAGGCAACATCAAGTGTACCAATGTTTGCATCTTAAGGGTACCAGAAGGAGAAGAGATTAAGGAATTGAAAACATATTTGAAGAAATAATGATGGAAAACTTCCCTAACATAGTGAGGGAAATAGACATACAAGCCCAGGAAGCCCAGAGAGTACCAAACAAGATGAATCCAAAGAGGCCACTCCAAGACAACATTATAATTAAAATGCCAAAATTTAAAGACAGAGATATTCTTGAAAGCAACAGGAAAAAAGCAGCTAGTTACTTACAAGGGCGTGCCCATAAGACTGTCAGCTGATTTCTCAACAGAAACTTTGCAAGCTAGAAGGGATTGGCACCACATACTCAAAGTGATGAAAAGCAAGGACCTACAACCAAGATTACTCTACCCAGAAGAGCTATCATTTAGAATCAAAGGACAGATAAAGAGCTTCCTAGACCAAAAACAAAAACAAAAATAAAAGAAAATAAAAAGAAAAGCTAAAGTAGTTCATCATCACAAACCAGTATTCCAAAATGTTAGAGGGACTTCTTTAAGAAGAAGAAAAAAATAATAAAATTATGAATAATAAAATGGCAATAACTACACATCTACAGCAATTACCTTAAACCTAATTGGATTAAATGCTCCAATCAAATGACATGAGGTGGCTGAATGGATAAGAAAACAAAACTTTTACATATACTGCCTATAAGAGACTCACTTCAGGTCAAAAGGCATACGCAGACTGAAAGTAAAGAGATGAAAAAAGATATTTTATAAAAATGAAAACAACAACAACAACAAAAAACTAGAGTAGTAATACATATAGCAGACAAAATAGACTTTAAAATAAAAGCTATAACAATGGACAAAGAAGGACCCAGTAATCCCACTTCTGAATATTTATCCAAAGAAACCCAAATCACTACTTTGAAGGGACGTGTGCATCTATATGTTCATTACAGCATTATTTACAATAGCCAAGATATAGAGGCAACCTGAGCGTCCATCAATGGGTGAATGGATAAAAAAGAGGTGGTACATATATACAATGGAATATAGCTTAGCCATAAAAAAATAAAATGAAATCTTGCCTTCTGCAACAACATGGATGGAACTGTGCTGAATGGAGTAAGCCAGACAGAGGAAGACAAATGTCATATGATTTCACATATATGTGGAGTATAGAGAGCAGGATAAACAAAATAATCAACAGAAAGAAATTCATAGATACGGAGAGCATATGACGGTTCCCAGATTGGGAGATGGGGGATGGATATAGGGGGAAAGGAATTAATATGTACAAATTGTTAGTTACAAAACAGTCATGGGGGTGTAGAATATAGCATGGGGAATATAGTAATTAGTATTGTAATAACTATGTGTGGTGTCAGATGGGTACTAGATTTATTTCAGTCATCATTTCATAAGTTATATAAATGTCTAATCACTGTGTTGTACACCTGAAACTAATATAATATTGTATGGCAACTATAATTGAAAAAAATATATGTATAAATTTTTCAAAAATTGAGGAAACATCTAGAGCTATTTCTGGGAATATAAAACCACTAAAAGTGGCCAAAATGTTAGCAGCTGTGCTTGGAAATACAACATAGAAATGATGATTCCTTCTAGTGAAGGTGCCCTTCCTGAAATACTCAGGAAACAGACATTATCATCAGACTAATCCTTTTATTGACTTTGTTAACAATGCTTTTCCTTTGGAGCATGATGGTATTGTGGCAGGCATAAGTTTTAAAGGCAGGCATGCCCAGATTTGGATTCTGGTTCCTCTTTGTGTTACTTGGACAAATCCCCCAGTCTTCTTTAGTCCCCTCTTGAGATCTTAATCTGTACCTCCGAGCACTATTGGAAAGACTTCAGTGTGGGGAAGAGGAGCTTGTTGCCTCTCAAACTCAGCAGAATGGCTCTTTTACAATGCCGCCAGCCAAGAAAGCCTGGCAGGGCTCTATGTTCCAATTTCCCAGGGCCTTGAATCTTCTTGACCACTTTGCCTGGATGTCCTGACCTCCTTGGGGTAAGGAGTCTTTCTGTGCATAACACTGATACAGGGTGAGACTCAAATTCAGCCCTGCACTGAGCTCCAGAGAACTCAGTCTCATACACACACTATCGAGATGAGTCTGGGAGGACTCACATAGAACACCACAGTGCAAACAATTGAAATTGCAAATTGATTCCTCTTCTTCAGAAATTTCCTACAAGTGCTTTCCACTCAGCCCATCTCTTGACCTGTCTCCCCAAGGCCCCTACTGCCTTCTCACTCCTCTTTTGCTTCTGCACCTCCCTCCTCCCATATGCACTATATAACACAAGAACTTCAAATCCTTCTCATATTCATATCCAAACCA
This sequence comes from Eidolon dupreanum, assembly GCA_028627145.1. Classification (NCBI taxonomy): domain Eukaryota; kingdom Metazoa; phylum Chordata; class Mammalia; order Chiroptera; family Pteropodidae; genus Eidolon; species Eidolon dupreanum. Next base: position 55,068,146 of record CM053506.1, on the reverse strand, counting down.
CTTAAGGGCTCAGCAGACAAAATGGTCTTTCATGAAACATCATTCACCTTTCTGAGAACACAACTAAGAATATAAATTGCAAAGATTTTCATTCTATTGTTTGATTTGCTTTGGTTTGTGTTTCCTCAAAGTTGAGTTTGAGACTAATCCTTGTATGCAAAGAATACATTTGGGAGGTGAGGCCAGGAAGCAGGCATGTAGTACAGGGTGGTTTCTAGAGACAGTAGAGGCTGAAGGCTGCAGTGACTTCTGAGAAGCATTGCCCAGAATTGTGTTTAAAATTCAAGTGGCTGAAGCATATGTAATCCCATTCATTATTTAAGAAGTGTCCAGAAAGCAGTAACTCCTCCATATTTCCAGACTGCCTATGAGCTAAATGGGATGCTGTGTCTCCAAAGAAACCTCAGAAGTAGAGAAAAAAATGACCCAAGGCTCAGGATGGAGGTGAGATGAGTGCTCGGAATTGTCTACCTGCTGTGGTTGAAAGTCAAGGTGGCCAAGTTGATGTGGAACTTATGGCATCTGCTACATAATAGAGCATGAGGAGGTACCTAGCATAATGCCATCTTCCCCTCTCTCCCTCCATCCTCTGACCCTTCATACTGTTGGCTCACCATAAGATGTTGACTGGGTGGGGACTCCAATGGGGCTATCTGACTTACTTTAGCCTCCTCTTTTCATGACCTCAGCTCATACTTGATTAATGTAAGCACCAAAACAAAGATGTTTCAGTTCTCAAATTGTTGATTTGTGTCTTTGGGAATTAGATATTCACTAACTCTGATAAAAGGAGACACAAGATCACAGATCCAGTTAGTGTCTGTATATAAGAGAATATCAAATCAAACTTTTCTGTCTAGTTAAGTTTGCATTGTTTTGAGAGAGAAAATGAATAGAAAGCAGGGTCAGGACTATGCATAGAAGGAAGAGGAAGAAGAGAGAACACTTTGCAACAAGATGGATCTTGAGAAATAGGCAGGATGGTGAAGGGCAAATCTGAGAACCATTTTGCATTGGTCATTTTAGACACATTGAAACTTCAAAGTGTGTCCTCTATGGAATAATTTCCGGGGAACAGGCTAATCATAAAGAGGTCATAGGAAAGACTCATTTAACCTTATTGCCTTTTGCCCATGAAAACTCATCTAGTATTCTAGATTTCACCTTAGGTAAATGTTAGCTCTTTCTCTAAATCAAATTGACTTTTGGAATTTGCTTCCTTTGAACAGAAGCAAAGGAAGTCACCTATACATGTGGTTGCTAAGATTGAGGGCTAAGAGAAAGAAGACCTGAGGCAGGTCACCAAACAGTGGTGAGACATGGGCAGGTCCTTTCATATCTCCAGAATTCACCTGCTCCATGTGGGTGGTCTTAGGTATTTTCTAAGGTTACTTCCTGATGGTCAGTCTGTGCTTCCTCACCTGGGCAGGTATTCATAAACATTGCTTGCGTAGGGGTTAGACAGACCCATGGATGATGCAGTACTAAGAAGGCACTCAAGGTGTGGTGACACAATGAAAACTAAATTGTAGCAGGAAATGTTTTTGCAGGTAAAGGATGGAACACATTTGAATGATCAAGACCTTTTCCTTAACTCCACCCAGCATGGTACTTGTCACTTCTATTTCTAAATAGCAGGGTCTCCATATTGTGTTTTATCCAGAATCTCTGTTGTTCTAACTTACACCCATAGAAATCAACTTCACAGAGTCCGTTTCCTCACTGCTGACTCTGGCAGATGCATTACTTCTGTAATCACTCTCTCTGTGCAGTGGGTCTTCAAAAACTCAACTAAAGAGATTTTAGACAGTGGTGGATACTAGGGTGATTCCTTTTATGAATTGTCTTTGAAAAGCTAAATATCTTTTCAGTTCTCCAACAATCATTTGATCCCTTTAACCCTGAGCCACTCTGAAGATCACAGCTTATTTGCTCTTTAGTCTAAATCCTGTCATGTGTTTTTGGCTAAAAGCAATAAAACCTGACCCATGCTGAGAGAAATGTACATTTTTTTCTTAAAATTTTGTATATTCTTAAAAACAATTTGATCAAATAAAATCATTCTAAGCAGAGGCTTATATTAAGTCTGTCCTAGAACTGTTATCAATTTCCTTCCCAATGGGGAAAATCAATTCTCAGGAAGGATGAGTGAGGCTGAGCCCAATATCTGCTCTTGGTGTTGAGAACTGAGCACAGGTCTCTAGGTTTCTTGCTCAGACAATTTCCTGCTTAGTCTGAGATGACTGACTCCAAACCTACCAGGCCATCCCCTGCCTTTGAAATGAAAAGCAGTTTCTGCAGACTTGATTCCAAGTCCACTGAGTAAAGTGACAGCTGACACAATTATATGGCAAATTCAGATAGGAACCATCCCCTCTCCATCAGCAAATAAGTTCATAGCTCTTGCTTCTCCACCACATCCTTTTCCAGGAGGAAAGGCAAGACAAGTACACACTGAAAACTCCTGATACAGGCCCCACACTGCCAGTGAATGGCCTCAGGTCCTGTGCGGTGCATAGGGGTTGAGAGGAATTGTCGTAGGAGTTATATCTCCAAGCACTGCCCCCTCCAGGTACTTCCCATTGCTGACAGTTTGGCCCTTGCACTCAGGCCAAGTAGATTAGGGGAGACTTTTCTTCCATGAGAACCGTGTGGAGGATGTGAGGATGTGCCCTTCAAATCCTTCCTGTTCCCCAAACAACAGCAGTTGGTGACAGTGGCCATATCAGATCTCTTCTAGTCTCTGCAGGTATTTTTAATGCCTCTCTGCCCCATCAGGGGGCATTTACATCAAAGTTTCCCAGGAGAAAAGATGCCCACAATGGACCAGTGGGCAATGTTTCCAATCCAGTACACCATAAAAGAATTCCCTTCGTAGTTTTCTACAGTGAGAGGAGGGTGGAGTTTAACATTAAGGAAATCCAGGGCTTTCTCTGGGTAGATGAGAAGCCCCATGCATGGGTGTGGTGGCAAACCTGGGAAGGGAATAACTTTGCTCTTCAGTCATTCAGCTCAGAGATGAGGCTGGCCGGTAGCAGCCAGGCAGAATCTGAGGGCTGTTTCCTATCCCAACAACAGCACTCAGAAGCCATGCTTTAGTCCAAGTGGCCATGATGAGCTGAAAGGCTTTTCTAGTTTCAGGTTCCAACTTCATGAATGAGCTCTGAGTTCCCCTGGAAAGGTGTTGAGAGTCATTCTTGTGAGAAGAGCAAAGGCTTGTAAGTCAGCAAACCAAGTTCCAGTCCTGTTGACCCTAGGTGAGCTGCTCAGCTCTGTGAGAGTAAGTTTCCTTGTCTGGAAATGGGGTAGCAGGGCCCAGAATCTTTGCTCACTTTATTTATAATAAATGCAATTACAAATGACATTTTGGAGGAGCAGCAAAGACAGTAGGAATGTGGGGTCCCAAGTGGAAGGTCTCCTGCCACCTAGACCCTGAAGGATGGAGAATTCTCTCTGTTTGCTGTTTGCTCCTGTGAAATCTGGGAGAGAAAGTGAAAACCTGAGAAGCAAATCCTTCTAGAGTATTCACTTCCACCACAGCGGTTCTCACGGGACAAGCTTCTCTGTGTCTCCTCTTTGAGGCAGGGTCTGTCTATAATCCTGGGATTCCATCACCCTACCCAGCTCAGGGCCTGCATATGTAGAACTTGGTGAAGTGCCTGAATATTCCTGGGTCCTCCTGTGTGCCCTGTGACCACACAAGGAGCAAAGATAGATGAGATGGAGGCTTGCCTTTGGCTCTCCTAAAGGAGGAGAGGAAGGGCCAGTGAGGAACTCTGCTCCTGTGCAAATGGGGGTGGGCTGGCCATGGAGATCCAGCTGCAAACCTCATGTGCTTCTGTGATGGCAGGTCCAGTGAGGCAGGGGGAGAGGAAACAAGATGAGGGAAGGTGTGGAGTAACTGGGGCCCAGGGTCTTTGTCTTTAGCATTTGGATCTCTGCATCTGGAGAGTAGGCTATTGGTGCAAAGGCTGAGCCAGCCTTGGAGCAAGGTGTTTGTGAGCTCTCTATTTCTACCCATTGAGGGAAGCAGGTGGGGTAGAGATGAAAATCAGGCCAGGTGGCTGCACATAGACCACCAGGAGTCACAGCTGCTCAGCTTGGGAAGGTAAGAGCACAAGAGTAGGCTTCACCAGATACAACTCGATTTGGGGCCAGGAGGAACTAGGAACACAGAAGCACAGACATCTTTTACTTCTGAGGCAGCCAGGGAGTCAGTGAGGATTGAGGTCAGGGAGAATCAGAGTGAAGTGTTCCTACCATGTACCAGACACTGTACTGGGTCAATGAGTGAATATTGGTGTGGGCAGGTACAGTCCAATCATCTTAGTATGTCAGCTCACTCAATGCCAGGCAGATCTTACTGGGATCATAATCCTGATCTTACTAATAAAAAACCAAAACCCAGGGAGGTTATGTTACTTGCCTTAGGTGACATTGTGTTTAAGTGAGGATGAGGAAACTGATACCCAGGCAGCTTGTCTGCAGGCAAAGCTCCTAACTATGCACGATGTTGCTATCCTTCTTGGACTGGCCCTGCTTCATGACAACTATAGCTCATGCTGTTTGCCGTGAGCCCCACTCACTGACACAGCCTGTAAGAGCAGAGCAAGAACTCAGAACCATCACTTTCTTGATCTAAAGCCCTGGACCCTTCTTTAGCCCTCAAGAACAATCTGGACCCCCAGGGTCTCAGACTCAATCATTTAGGACATGGCTTAGCTTTCTCTAATTTTTTTCAGAGAGTTGCTTCTCCAACCAAACACCATTTACTTCTTCTTACCTGTCTATATTTGATCATTGGCTCTGCATCCTCCCTTAGATTCCCCCTAACTCTCAACTTTAATTAGAGCTCACAATCGACTCACCATCTCATTCTCTGAATTGGCTCCCCTGGCACCAAATGCTTTTGTCTCCTGGCTTCTCACAGAGAAGATGGCCTGAACTGAGGCCCATGGCTGAGAGCTCAGGTGACTGGTGAGATGACCTCTAGGGACAACAAAGCATAAAGCCATCCTGGAGCCATTGAAGCTGCCTAGAAGATGAAGTCTGATGCTGAAAAAAGCTCTTCCCAACTGCTCAGAAGCAGGCAAAACTCAGAGCAGGATGTGACGAGAACACTAAATTCCAGTGGAAATGACAGAAGGATGCAGATAAGTGGTAGATAATTGTTCCAAATGGGACCTAAGGCAGCCATTTGACACAAATGGAGCCTTGGTTACTTGCATAAAATAAAATGGAATAAAAGTTTGAAAGCAAGGGGAAAATACATAAAGTTTCCTTCAGCTCCATGCCTTAGAGTTGTTGTACATTTTCAAGGTTAGATTTAGGTTTTTCTGAGCAGAAATCACTTTGAAGCTAAACACAGGAAACGGTTCACCTGTGAAAAACTCGCTAAAAAAATCTGAGACAGTGTCACCACAAAGCCCACTTGCCAGGCAAGTGGGTTGGCAGGCATTTGGTAGCAACTGAGACGGATTGGGCTGAGGGCTTTTTTAAAAATTGGCTCACAGTTGTGACATTAATAAAAGTTTGAAATATGTGGAAAATTTGGGAGGAGGAGACTGTTTCTTCCATATGCTTAGAGACCAATCACAGCTATTCTTATCACTTAATGTTTCATTACAATCTTTTCTTCCATGTATTTTTGTGCTCATGCTGTGCAAACAAAATTTGTATACTGTTTTATCCTCAAATGGGCTTCTCTATGTTATCACTTTGTATAAGTTATTATCATTAATTGTACTGTATCCCACCAAGTGCATGTATCTTGGTTTGATATGTTCCTCTTTGACTATTTGGGTTATTCTATTTTTTCATCAGTAAAGGTATATTTGTACATAAGATTATTTTCCATCTGTCAGGTTATTTTCTTAGAAAAAATCCCAGCAGTACAGTTTTCATGTCAAAGAGCACAACAATTTTGGAAAATTTTATTAAAAGTTACCAACTGACCTTCTCATTACAGCATTACCATCCATGAGTGAATACTGACCCTCCATCAGATGTCACCTTTATAGCAGAGTCTTTGGCTTCTCTTTGCTATGTTCTGATCCTGTTTGTTTGTTCATTCATTCATTCATTCATTCAACAGTCATTGACCCCTGTTGTGTACAAGGAATTGCTGTGTAGTGGAAACGAAAATGAATCTGACACATCTCAGCTGCTCAAAGAGTTCACAATCTAGAAGAGAAGGCAGTATGATTTGTGTGGGTGAAGGTGGAGCCTAGTGCCATGTTTTCCTGTGTCTGCCACTGCACAGAGTCCATAACAGAACTGAACAGCACTTGTGGAAACATTTGAAGCTCTGTTCCTGCCAGGCCCTGGTTCCCATGCACTACAGTGTCCCCAGGAGTTCTTCCCATGCCTGTCTTTTCCCCAGAATCCTTCTCTCATCTCCTTCCCAGTGTCCCTTGGACTCTCATATTCATTCTGCAGAACTCTCAGCTCTCTTGAGTCCATATCAAAGCTTCCTACCCACTCCATTCCACCTTTTTCAGACTGACTCTGGAGTCATATTGTGTAACCCATTTTATCACTAGTGCTCCTCACTTTCTTTCTATGCACTCCTGCAGAGAAAGAGAATTCTCACACGGGCTGTTTTCTCTGTACATCTCAGTCCATCTTGAGTATCTCAGCCCCTAGCCTGGAATAAAGAGAGGATATTTGGATAGAAGCAACAGCAACAAGGCAGAGATATGTGGACACCCCTTAGAGTATTTCCATATTACCATGCTACTTTGATAGCCTTTAGGAAGAGATATGGGAAATAAGCCTTTAGAGAATTAAACAAATGCAGATATTTCAGGGACCAAAAGATTGTTTCCTTGCAGTTTCATTAGGTGTAAACTGTTGAATTGAAGTTTCAATGTTCTTTTCATTTTTTTATGTCTCATAACCTATTTTGACATATCAACTGCTCATTCAGTTTGATTCCTTTTTTCCCCCAACTCTTGCACAGAGACAAAGTTGATAAGAAGGAAGTGGTTTCTCTCCAGTCCCTGAGGATTGTAACAGTAACACTTTAGTTTGCCTCTAATTACAGCCACCATGACAGTTCATATGTTGTAGCAATAAAAATAACCATAAACCTTACATAATCATTAAATTTAAGCAAACAACCCCTCACTGCATCATAATGTACAGGTAGTTGCTAATAATCCAGGAACAACATTGGGGCATTCAAGGAACATCTTTCCTATCTCCACAGTTTCTTAAACAACTTTAGAGACATATTTTTATTAAGTATATGCAAGGCAGATGATCTTAAACCTCAAGAAGAGTGTGCATAATAATTGTGTACTCTTCTAATGCTCTCTAAAGACCTATTCAGAGTCCATTCTGAAAGACAATAATATATCAAGAAGTTCTGCAAACTTCCTCCTAATGAAGACATGACAATTTGAGACCAAGAATGTGGCCTCAAAGGACAAAATAACCACTGCTCTCAGCCTCTCGGTGTTTTGCTACTTTATTTCAGAGTGATTCAAAATCTAATTAAATTTCTAAACTCTAATGAAATTACAGAAGAAAAATCATTTAGGATTATATTATGTACAATTATTCACAGCTGAAAATTAGTTACCCTCTTTCACCAGGATGGAGTCTCCTAGGAAAACCTTTGTTATTTATCCACCTCATAAATACGACACATTTCCACTATTTACAGGTTGAAGGTAAAGCTGAATTAATTAAATGTATATATACCAAGGTGCAACAGGTAGGTGGGGAGGGAAAAAGCATGTGAGTTGATGATATTCCCTTATGCAAGAAAGTCTGGAATTGGGTAAGTAAAGATAAACACTAGATTCCTTCTAATTGTGAAGATGCTCAGAGTCTTGGATCTCTTGGGAACAAAAGCATTGCACATGGGAGAGAGAGACAAAGCCTTAGATGATATAAGCTCAGAGTATGGGATGTTCATTCTAAGTTCTATTTGACTTTAAGAATCTTATCTTATTTTTCTGTGGGTTAGAGAAGTACTTGCCACGAGAAACTTGCTTAGGGATGGTGGTCTGAATTTCTATTTTAAAAGGATTAAATAATTTGATCAATAAATGCTAATATAAATAATCAGAGTCTTTTGAGTTTTTAGCAGCTGGTTAGCAATTTCATGAAATCCATCTGTTTGAAGTCTTTAATTTCTGTGAATAGAGAGCTTTGAGGCTACCTCAATATTCACAAGCATTATCTTTCATTGCAACAAGTTTGGCTGTGGGGACTTAGATTTACAGAAAAGTAAACTAAGTTATTTAGATCTTTCTTCTCATTAAAAATGAACACAAAAGTTAGAAAAAAATGTATTTTTAAACATCTATCTAAAATTATCAGCACTAACAAGGCAATAAAGAACCATGAGAACAAGATCTGGGAGAACAAATTCCAAATGATCCTGGAATTTGAACAGTTTTTCTCCCAGAGGCATCTTTCAATCCCAGAAGAGGTGGCTAAGAGGCTGCAAAATGAGAAAAGCTGTCAATAGCTTTGATAGAACTCAGACATTGTTATGGAAGAGGAACGCTAGTAACCCTACCAAGTTTGGGCTAGTCCCTAGAAAAAATCTTAAAGCAGAAATAAACTAGCCCTCAAATGGACTGAAGTTGAGGGATTCTGGGAAACATGGCAGAGTGAAATAGATCCTCAGATTTCTCCCCATGAAACAATAATAAGCTGAACATGAAAAACTCAAAAACAACAAAAAACACCCAAACTACACACCAGCATGTCTGAGCATGGGATCTGCACATAGAGCTACCACGGGTCAGAACCCTGGGTGTCGGGCAGTGGACTGGAGGAAATAAAGAAGCTGCCTTTTGCAGCCTCTGGAGCTCCCTGCAGAAGGAGGGAGAAGGAAGAAGGTGCAGCGACTTCCCTGAACAGCTCTGCCTGGAAGTTCTGTGAATTCTACGTAGCTGGTGGCAGAGCCCAGACACCAGGGCAGAAAGCAGATAAGTGGGACAGGACTGCAGAGAAACAACAGTTAATATTTACTGGCTGTGGTTGCAAAACTGAGGCTGAGCCACAGCCCCCAACTCCCAATCCAGAGGGCCCCTCCCACTGTACCCTCTGAGATTGATCACCACGGAGACCCAGGGGAATCTGAGCAAACAATGCTGAGACTGTCTATGGCACTGACAGAAACTGAAACTGAGGGTAGCGAGCACGATTAAATGTCTACAAGAAAATTAAAAAGACATTATTAAGGCATTATATAAAGCAGGGATCCAAGAGGCTTAGACACCACCTAATGGAAACCAAAAGAAAAGCGCCTTCTTTGTATCAGGCTAAAGAGAGATCTTTAAATAATAAATCTTCTTTTTGGAAAAACAGCAGAATACACTTCCATTAATGCTTAGGCAGAGAAATAGTCCATTAAACACCATGAACAACCAAGGTGACAAGGCATCTCAGAAAGAAAGAGAAAAATCTCCAGAAAATAAGCTTACAGACATAGAAATATGCGACTTAAATGATGGAGAATTCAGGATGGTACTTCTGATAAAATTCAGTGAGTTCCAAAATGAGTCATATCAACAATTTCAGGAATTGAAAAAACAACTGGATAAGCAGAGTAAGGAGATCAAAACCCTCAAAAAGAACCAAATAAAACTTCTGGAGATTAAAAAAAAAAAAAAAAAAAAACACCGTAAGAGTTGAAAAATGAAATAGCAAGCTCGGGAAATGGAGTTGACTAAACGGAGGAAAGGATATCGAAGACAGAAATCTAGAAATAAATCAGGAGGAAGAAGAGAGAAACCAAAGAATGAAAAATAACGAAAGAGAAATACAAGAACTAGCGGATATCATCAGGAGAGGAAACATAAAAATAATGGGCATTATGGAAGGCAAGAAAAAGGAGCAGGGACTAGAAAGCATTTTCAGACAAATATTTGACAAGAATTTCCCATATCTAAGAAATGAACTGGAGCTTGGAATTCAAGAAGTCAACAGAACACCCAATTATCTCAATCCAAAAAGGGCTTCACGAAGACACAATGTATGAAAGTTATCAAAAATCAATAACAAAGAGAATTCTCAGGGCAGCCAGAGAGAAGAAAATGGTAACTTATAAAGAAAAATCCATTAGATTATCATTGGACAACTCACCGTAAACCTTACAAGCCAGAAAGGAATGGAATCAAATATTTAACTATTAAGTGAAGGAACTAGTAGCTTAGAATAATGTATCCAGCTAAGCTTTTCTTTAGATATGAAGGAGGAATTAAGACCTTTGGAGACATACAAAAGTTGAGGAAATTTTCCTCTATGAGGCCTGCTCTACAGGATATACTGAAAGGGATCAGCTCACCTAAAACAAAATGACAAAAAAAAAAAAAAAAAAAAAACATAATTAGAAGTAAGGTGACTAGTAGGCAAATAGAAGCAGAGGAGTGAAATCCTTACTAAGAACAGGTATTATAAGCTGAAATAATAAGAAGAGAATTGCTATAGCAAGAAAATAATGAACATTTAGCATAATAGGGAAAAACTGAGACAACAATGACTGAAAAAGGGACGGTTGAAAGAACCAAATTTGCAAAGGAGAATGGAGATGAGGTACATGCAAAAGAAAATGGATGACTGTGTGTGTGTGTGTGTGTGTGTGTGTGTGTATAAAACTATCCTTTTCATATTTGTAATGGTAACCACACATCAAAGATTCAGAACTAAAGTGTATAACATAAAATAAAAAGAACCAGAGGCAAAATCCATAAAAGCCAATCAAAATAAAGAAAACAGAAACACAAGGACAAGGAAGCAATGGAAACACTGAGCTACCAGAAAACAAAAGATAAAATGGCTATAAATAGACCTCATATTTCAATAATCACCCTAAATGTACATGGACAGAACTCACCAATAAAAAGACACAGAGTTACAGAACGGATCAAAAAACAAAGCCCAACCATATATTGCCTCCAGGAGACACATCTGAGCTCCAAAGACAAATATAAACTCAAAGTATAAGGGTGGAAAATGATATTTCAAGCAAATGGCATTCACAGAAAAGTGGGAGTAGTGATACTAATATCAGACGAAATAGACTTCAAAATAAAAAAAGGAAAGAAAGATACAGAAGGACACGTCATAATGATAAAGGGAATCATGCATCAAGAAGACATAATACTAATTAAGATCTATGCTCCCAATCAGGGAACCCTGAAATATGTAAAGCAGTTTACTAACAGAATTAAAGGAAAAAATAGACCAAAACACTATCATAGTAGAGAATCTAAACCTCACTGTCAGATATGGACATATTGTCCAAACAGAAAATCAATAAAGATGTAACATCCTAAAATGACACAATAGATGGCTAGACATAATTATCATATACAGAGCCTTCCACCCCAAAACAGCTGCTTATACATTTATCTCTAGTGCACATGGAACATTCTCAAGAATCAACCACATCTGGACACAGAGATAGCCTCAACAAATATAAGAGGATTTAAATCATACCAACCACATTTTCTGATCATAATGCTCTGAAATTAGAGATCAAATGCAAAGAGAAATCAAGAAGAACCACAAATACATGGAGATTAAACAACATACTACTGATGAATAACTGGGTCAGGGAAGAAATAAAAAGAGAGATCAAGAGATACATAGATATGAATAAAATGATAGTACAACATAGCAAAACTTTTGGGACAAGGCAAAAGCAGTCATAAGGGAAAAGTTCATAACATTACAGGCCTACCTCCAAAAACAAGAACAAGCCCAAATAAACAACCTAATGCTTCCCCTTAAAAAACTAGAAAAGGAAGAACAAATGAAGCCTGGATACAAAATCAACGTTCGAAAATCCATAGCGCTCCTATACTCTAATAATGAAGTGTCAGAAAAAGAAGTGGAAAAAATAATTCCTTTTGCAATTGCAACAAAAAGAATAAAATACCTAGAAATAAATTTAATGAAACATGTGAAGGACCTATATAATGAAAACTATAAGGCCCTATTAAAAAAACCTAAGAAGATAGAAAGAAATGGAAAGACGTTCTGTGTTCTTGGATCGAAAAAATCAACATAGTTAAAACAATAAAATGCATAGAAGAAAACATAGGAATGAAACTCAAGGTCCTTGGACTTAAAGACTCTTTTATGAATTTGACCTGAAAGGCAAGGCAAGTAAAAACAAAAATAAATGAATGAGACTACATCGAACTAAGAAGCTTCTGCTCAGCGAAAGAAACCATCAACAAGGTAAAGAGACAACCATCCAAGTGGGAAAATATATTTGCAAGCAACGCCTCTGATAAGGGCCTAATATCCAAAATATACAAAGAACTCATACAACTCAATAACAATAAAAAAATAAATGATCCAATCAAAAAACGGGCAGAGGATCTGAACAGACACTTCTCCCTAGAGGACATACAAATGGCCGACAAATATTTGAAATGATGCTAAACATTGCTAGCTATTAGGGAAATGCAAATCCAAACCACAATGAGATATCATCTCGCACCTGTTAGAATAGCTATAATCAACAGGACAAGTAATAACAAGTGTTGGAGAGGATGTGGAGGAATAGGAGCCCTCATACACTGCTGGTGGAATTGCAAATTGGTACAGCCACTATGGAAAACATGGAGGTTCCTCAAAAAACATGGAGGTTCCTCAAAAAAACTAAGAATTGACCTACCATATGATCCAGCAATCGCTCTACTGGGTATTTACCCCAAAGATTTGAAAACTCACAGTCGTAAAGATATTTGCACATCGATGTTCATAGTGACCAGGACATGGAAGCAACCAAAGTGTCCCACAATATATGATTGGCTAAAGGAGCTATGGTACATATATACAATGGAATATTACTCAGTCACAAGAAGAGATGAAATACTGCCATTGCAACAACATAGATGGACCTTGAAATAATCATCCTAAGTGAAATAAGCCAGACAGAAAAAGTTGAAAATCACATGATATCACTTATATGTAGGATATAAACCTAAAAGCAACAAATAAACTGGACAAATTAAAGAGACTCATGGACATGGGCTATAGACTAGTGTTTACCAGAGGTTAGGGGGTAGGAGAGGAGGGGAGAGATAAATGAGGTAAAGGATATCAAATATTGGGGGGTAAGGGGAAGGGTAAAGTGTGTAAAGGAGATCAAATATATGGTAGCTGAAGGAAACTGGACTTTGGGTGGTAAACACACAATAGAATATACAGATGTCAAATTATAATGTACACCTGAAAATTATATAATTGCATTAACCAATGTTCCCCAATAAATATAATAAATAAATATAATAAATAAATAAATAAATAAATAAATAGCAAAAAAAAGGACTGAAGCCTAGCTTTAATTTACTTTTATCTCTCGCATTGCATTTAGATATTGCATTTTTAAGTAGTGAATCCTAGAAGACTGTCTAAAGTAATTTAAATCCATCTGAAGGAACATAACATTATCTTCAGTTTTAAATTATTTTTCTTCTCCAATTCTTTAATATATAATATCAAGCACTTCAAAAAACTCAGACATATGAGAAGAGTAAGAAAACACAAGAAAGAAAAAAACAAGAGAAGCAATAGACAATGGAAATAGACCCATAGTTAATCCAGGAAATTGAGCTATCAGAATATAGACATTGAAAGAATTATACTTACTCTATTCAAAGAAATAAAAGATAAGATTATGAATTTTGGCATAGAATTGTAAAGTATAAAAAGGATTCAAATAAAAATTCTAGAACTGAAAATTACAATAACAAAAATTAGCTCAATAGATGATTAAGCTTCAAATTACATACAGCTGAAGAAAGAATTAGTAAATTGTAAGATTGTTTAGAAGAAGATATCTATATTGAAGTCTGGGATGACAAAATAGAAAATATTATAACAGACACAAGTGAGACAGTCTAACATATGTGTAGTTACAGTGCCAGAAGGAGAGGATAGAGAAGATAAAACAGAAACAATATTTGAAGAGATAATGCTGATAATTTTCTAAAACTAATGAAAATCATCAAGGCACATATTTAAGAAAAAAACTATAAGCAGGATAAATCAAAAGAAAACCACACTGAGACATGTCAGAGTAAAACTGGTAGAAATGAAAAACAAAACAAAACTTATAAACAGCAAAAAAAAGGAAAAAAAAATCTTCGAAAGAGCAACAATTAGATAGACTGCCAGAGACGGATTTTTGTGGTATCAATAAAGCATAAACTTCAGGGTTGTTCATCTGTGTGGTCTTGTTTTTTTTTGTTGTTGTTGTTTGTTTTTTTGTTTTGTTTTGTTTTGTTTAAATGCTAGTAACTAATTTTAACTCTATTTGATTAAGACTGATATTTATTTTCACTATAATTTCTCTCTACCTACTAGCTACTGTGATGGATGTTGTTATAGTAATTCTAGGATTTGGGAGAATCAAGCTAAAGGTAAGTTGATTTAAGAATCTAGTTTGGCTAAATAGGATATAATTATGTGGTTCTTGGTCACTTTCACATATATTGTTACAGTATAAGAATAGCTTTTGGTAATACTTTTCTACTGCCTGTTATGATGACTTGCCATAACACAAAGGTACAGAAATAAAGGCTTTGTCTTAGTATGAGTGTATTTATGGTGGCTACACTGGAGGTATGTGGGCAGTAGAAAAAAATAAGCAGGCAAACAAACAAACAAAAAGTTTGAAACACAGAAGCCAAAGCAAGTTTATAGAAAAAATTTCCAAACTTTAGTGCTCACATAGGAAAGAAACTTGATATAGGTTTTCCCAATTTTGACAACAATTACAAACTTTAAAAAAATTGCATCATTAATAAAGAATGATGTGAAAAAATATCTTGTAAACAACTAATAACAAAAAATAAATTTCAAACCTGCTAGAGGAAACTTTCCCTTTACTTATAAAAAATAGTTGTCATATGAAGAGACATCAAAAATACATTGCAAAAAATGGAGAAAAAATATTATAGGTTTTCATCTGACTGTTAAGTAATAAAAATATTACTTTTCACTGGATTTTTGATTTTTTAGTATTTTTAGCTTTTTATAAATTTGTAATTTTTGAAACTAAATTCGTATTTATAATTTTGCATTTTTAAAAATAAGCACTCCTAAATTTTATAAGCTTCAGACTACAAAAAGCCTGGATCTTCTGCTGCTGATAGCTGACTTTTAAACTAAAATAATGAAAGTCAATGAAATAATATTTTTAAATGGTAAAAGAAAATTATTACTTATTGTGAATTCCAGCAATATCCAGCGAAAGTATCCAGTAAAAATGAAAGTTAAAAAAAGCTTTTTTATAAAAAATTAAAAAAAACAGAGAACGTTTTTCATCAGCAGATTCACATTGAAAAGTATACAGAGGATATTCTTCAAGAAGAAAGAACATAATCCCAGATGAGAGCTGAGAGATACAGTTAAGGAATGAACAATGAAAAAGATATTTGACTATATACAGAAATCATTATTATCATCATCATCTTTTCATTACTGTCACTATCACTTAGTAAGTATTAATAGCTGTTAGGGCAAGTTTCTTTCCACCAGCAACTACTGTCCCTGCCCTGCCCTCAGCATCACCATTTTCAAAATCTTCTTAGCAATTCTTGGTCTTCTATTTTTCTGTATAAGTTTAAAATCAGTATATGACATTCCTAAAAATTCATCTGGAGTTTTTGTCAGTATATTGCATCTGAACATTAATTTACTATTATTTTATGAGATAATTTGTTTCATGTATACATATATAAACATGTATAAACATGGTGTTCTCTGCATTTATTCAGTCTCCTTTAATGTCTTTTACCAGAGATTTGTCTCCAAAAATGATTTGTGTATTCTTCACTGAGTGGATTTCTATATAATTTATAACTAATGTTGCCATTTTGAATTGTATCTTAATGTTTAGATATATTTTTTAATTTATTTTTGCTGCTGTAACAGGAAAGTTTTTTTCCTTTTATTTGAAATTTGTATTCAAATACCTGGTTTAGCTGCTTTATTAATTTTCAAAATTGTCTGTCAAAGTTTCCATTCAAATAATAATTTTTTAATGCAATGACAATTTTATTTCTTATTAACACCAAACAATGTATTTAGTTTTTAAAAATCATAACCAGGTGTCAAACTTTATTAAGTGCATTTTATGTATCTTCTCTGATAATGTAATTTTTCTCCTTTTATTCACAAATATAGTAAATTATATTGGTAGATTTTTCTCATTTTAAAACATTTCTAAATAAACCTTATTTGGTCAGAATTTATAAGTTTTTTTAAAGTAAGCAGTTAAATATGATTTATTAGTATTTTATGTAGAAATTTTATGTCTATATTCAATGTGAATGTCTTTTTTCTACCTCCCTTTTTTTGATCTTGACAACCAAAAAATATGAACTTTTATTAAAATGAGGACTGATTTTGTTCAATTTTTTCTGTAAAAATTTGTTTAAGAATTATTCATTCTTGTGCAATTTGATAAAACTCATTTATAAGGCCATGTAAACATGGGCTTTTAAAAGGAAACATGTCTTTAATTACCTTTTCAGTTTTTTTTTTTGATGGCTATTGGTATCTTTGCCTATTTTTTCTTGTGTTAATTTTGGCATTTTACATTTTTACCTATTTTTGTCCATTCTTTGCAATTTTTAATTTTATTTATGTAAATATTTACAAAATACTTACAAAAACTCTCAATTATGTCTTAGTATCTTACTTATGTTATTGCATTTCCCCTTTAATGACTCTTGCTAGAGGTCTATTATATTTGAACCAATGTTTTGTTAATCATTTGTATTGTGTACAGCATGTGTGTGTGTTTCTCTCTTGCTCCCTCGGTAATACATCCCTAAATTTTATTCAGGGCACATGGATGAAAGACTATATTCCAGTCTCTTTGCAGTTAGGTCTGGTCATATGATTAAGGTCTTGCCAATGAGTTATAAGAGGAAATGATGTGTTGTAAAATTTGTATTCTCTCTTTTTTGAGCATAAATATTTTAGTATGAGCATATTTATGTTATTCAACCTGTCTACTTCTTGCTTATTTTTGTCTACTTGATATATGTTTTCAAAATAGATCTGTGACATTCTTCAACTATAATTGTTTATTTCTATCCAATAATTATTTCAGATGTTGCTTTTTATATTTTGAGATTATATTTTTAGGTGCCTACTGTATATTATCATATTTTCTTTCTTGTTTTTACCAGTATAATATCCATCTTCCCCCTGATTTTGCACCTTAAATTCTGTTTTACGCAATATTAAAATGACCCACGCTGTTTTTTTGTATTTATCTGCTACTTTTGTTTCTTATTTTTAATTTTTATGAATTTCTTTTAAAAATATGTCTTTGTTTAGTAACACATTGATAACATTGTAGAATTTTTTAAAAAAATCAATATTAGTGTTTCTGTCTTATAATTAGTGAGTTAGATATTTAAATTTTTATTGGTTTGATATATGTATATGTTAAAATGTATATATTAAATGTATATATTAAAATATAGAGCTTGAAGAATTTTCATAAAAAGAAAGCACCTGTATGAAGCCTTCGATTCGTTATCATCACCTCTGAATTCTGCCTGGAGTCTTCTCTTAGTTACTACCCCTCAATAGAAACCATTCTTTGACTTTTAACAGCATAGATTAGTTTGGCTTGTTTTCATACTTTACATAAATGTGTCTGTCCTTTTGCATGCATGATTTTGTGACATCTATATTATTGTGTGAAAATGCTGTTATTCATGTTCATTACTATATGGAATTCTGGTGCGCAAGTACACAATTTATTTATCTACTTAGTTGTTGGGTATTTTGATGGCTTTCTGATTTTGCTATTGTTATTAGGGCTGGTATAAACATTCTAGTTCATGTGTTTTGGTGTACATATGTTCACACATATACACATTTTTCTTGGGTATATACCTAGGAGTGGAATTGCTGGGTCATTGTGTGTGTATATGTTTAACCTGAGTAGAGACTGCCAAACCTTTCTTAGTTGTACTAATTTATACTCTATTATCAGCAGTGTATGAGGGACCTTGTAATTCTATATTTTTACCAACTCTTGGCAGTTTTTATCACTTTAGCTATTTTGGTGGGTATATATAGTGGGATCATAGTGATATTTTAATTTGTATTTCTTTGCTAACAAATGTAATTGAGAATTTTTTTATATATTTCTCAACATTTATATATCTTTTTTTGTGTGTGTGAAGTGTCTCCTCAAGATTTTTATCCATTTTTTTCTATTGAAAATTTGTCTTGTTTTATTGAATTCATAGAAACATGAATACCTAGATATGAGGTCTGGGTCAAATACATGTATTTATGATATCTTCCATTCTATGAGTTGCATTTTTCACTCTGTTAATGATGTTTTTTGATGCACAGTTCTTAATTTAAAAAAATTTCCTCCCAACTTTTTTGAAGTATAATAGACAAATTAGTTGCTTATACTTACATTGTACAATTCATTGAGTCTTTTTTAAAAAAAATATAGTTGGCATACAATAAGATATTAGTTTCAGTTGTACAGCATAGTGATTAGAGATCTATATAACTCAGAAGTGGTCACCCCACTAAATTGAGTACTCATCTCTCCCTTACATATTTTTTACAACATCTTTGACTATTTTCCGTATACTACACATTATATCTCCATGACTCCTTCATATCTATTTGTACTTCTTAATCCCTTCACCCTTTTTCACCATCGCCTCCAACCTCCACCCCTGCATCTAGTAGCCCTCAAAATACTCTCTGAATCTATAAGTTTGTTTGGTTTTGTTGCTGTTGTTGTTTATATATATATTTTCAGATTCCACACATACATGAAATAATGTGGTATTTGTCTTTCTCTATGTGACTTACTTCATTCAGCACAGTACCCTCTAAGTCCATCAAGATAATATCTTTTCCATCCCTTTCTTTTTAGTCTGTGTGTCTTTTAATTTGAAGTGAGTCTCTTGTAGGCAGCATACATAAGGGTCTTGTTTTCTTATCCATTCAACCACTCTATCTTTTAGTTGGAGCACTTAATTCTTTTCCATTTGAGGTACTTGTTGATAAGAATGTAGTTATTACCATGCTTTATTCCTGATTTTGATACATGTTTTTTCTTCTTAAAGAAGTCCCTCCAACATTTCCTGTAATGCTGGCTTGGTGTTGGTAAATTCCTTTAGCTTATTTTTGTCTAGGAAGCTCTATATTTGTCTTTCAACTCTAAATAATAGCTTCGCTGTATAAGTATTTTTGGGTGTAGATCCTGGATTTTCATCACATTGAATATTTTGTGCCAAACCTTCTGTCTTGCATAGTTTCTTTTGAGAAATCTGCTGCCAATCTTATGAGTGACCCCTTGTAGGTAACTAACTGCTTTCCTCTTGCTGCTTTTAAGATTATCTCTCTGCATTTATCCTTTGGCATTTGAATTATGATGTGTCTTGGTGTGAGCCTCTTCGAGTTCCTGTTTTTTGGGACTCTCTGAACTTCATGGGTTGTTTGTCTATTTCTTTCACCAGGTTAGAAAAGTTTTCCATCATTGTTTCTTCAAATAGCTCTTCAATGTCTTGTTTTTCTTCAGGTACTTCTATGACATGGATATTTTTACATTTAATGATGTTCCATAGGCTCCTTAAATTATTATCACATAGTCTTGGCATCTTTTTTCTTCCTATTCTGATTGAGTGTCCTCAGCTTCCCTATCCTCTATCTTGGTCATTCAATCCTCTTCTTCCTCCACTCTGTTGATTCTCTCTAATATACTCTTTATTTCAGGTAATGTATTCTTCATTTCTAACTGGTTCCCTTTTATAATTTCCATTTCCATGTTTATGTTTTTTTATCTCTTTGTTAAAGTTGTCACTGAATTCATCTGCACCTTACCTAAGTTCATTGAACATCTTTATAACCAGTGTTTTGAACTCTTCATCTGTTAGATTGCTTGACTCCATTATTCCTGGATCTCTGTTCTGTTCTTTCATATGGTTTATGCTTCTTTGTCTTCACATTTTGGAAGATTTTCTGTGCCTGTTTCTATGTGCTAAGTAAAGCTCTTAAGTCTCCCGGTCTTATTAGTGCGGCTTTGTAAAATAGGTGTCCAGTGGCACAGTCCTGAGAAAGGTTCAGCTTCAGGCCAAATTTAGCCCAAGACTGTGCCCCTCTGGGCCCCCTGTTAAGATTCAGCAAGCAATCCACAGACACTGTGCTTATAGTTGCCTCAAGAGACCACGACAGAAACCATGGTCAGCTGCCACCAGGGTGAGTCTAGGCGCTGCTCAGCAAGGAGAATATACTTGGATGTGGCTTGAGTGGGGCCCAGAGTTGGGGGAGGGGGAGTTTCAGAGAATCCTCTGGGCAGAGTGACCTCTGTTATCCATTTTGATGATGTCTCAGCTATGGTGGTGCCTGTGACTGCCCACTAGGAGGGCTCAACAGAGGAATAATGGATATTGCCGGCACTTCTCTACAGAACAAGCCTAGCCTCCAGCCCTCACTCTGACAACTCAGTGTCCCCTGCAGGTCCCTGGTGCCCTCATTGCAGCTGATCTGGAGATGGTACTCAGAGTGAGCAGGTCTGTCACCTCAAAAGTTTGCTTGCAGACACAGCCCTTTTAAGAGATATCTGCAGCTGCCGCTGCTGCTGCTGCTGTAGTCTCTGTCCCACTCAGCCCCTAGGGGCCAGGTAGCCTCATATCCTCACCCCCTCTTACCTCCTCCTATTGCAGAGTGATTTCTTATTTCTCTCTCTAGTTGTAGGGCTTGTTCATCTAGCAATTTTCCTTGCTATTTGTTCCTTGTTTCTGTCACAACTTTGATTTGGTTGCAAGAGGGGGTGAACAGAGCCTCTATCACCTACGCCATTTTTTCTCTCCCCTGTACCTCTTAATGTACATGTCTAAGAGTGTTTCTGTTTATCTCTCCAGGAGTAGAACTGTTGGATCATGTGATATAGAAATATTCATTTTTATCAGAGAATAGAAAATTGCTTTCAAAGATGTTATGCCACACGTTTTGCATTCAACCTAACTTTAAGATTACCCAAGATATTGTTTCATCTTTATCGAGGTATAATTAACAAATAAAATTTTATATATTTAAGGTATACAAAGTGATGTTTTTATATATGTATACATTGTGAAATAATTGCCACAATCATGCTAATTAACATACCCATCATCTCACATAATTGCCATTTCCTTCTTTGTGTGTGTGGTGAGAACACTCAAGATCTCCCCTTTTAGAAAATTATAAGCATAAAACACAGTATTTTAATTATAGTCATCATGCTGTACATTAGATCTCTAGAACTCACCTTGCATAGGTGAAACTTCGTATCCCTTGACCATCATTTTCCCATTTGCCTCTCCCCTCAGTCCCTGGCAATCACCAATTTATTCTCTGCTTCTATGAATCCGACTATTTTAGATTCTGCATATAAGTGAGATCATGCAGTGTTTGTCTTTCTATAAATGGCTTATTTCCCTTAGCATAAGGTCCTCCAGGTTTATCCATGTGTCACAAATATATTACCCAAGATTTTTCACTGACCTAAAAATTATAAAATAATATCTTGCTTTGTTCCTGTTTTTTTTTTATTTTTCTGATTAGTAAAGCAGTTGAGTATAAGCCTTCATTGACATTATAAATCAATTTGAGAAGAACTGATATCTTTAAGATTTTTGAGCTTCCCTATATACAATAATAAAGTTTTTGTTTACTTAGTTCTTCTTTAGTGCTATTAACTAAAGTTTTCTCCATGTGAGTTTTGAGTAACCTTTGTAATATTTATATTAATTATATTATATTATATTATATTATATTATATTATATTATATTATATTATATTTAATAATCTATTATATTCCACACATGTGTGTATAAACACACACACACACATTGTTAGTGGTGGTAATTTTAATTTTTTAATAATATTTTTCTGTTTGTTACTGGTATATGGAAATCCAATTAATTTTTAAAATATTAACCTAGTATTCAGCCATATTATCATTTTTAACAAATAGTCTTTGAGTGTTAGAGGCTTTCTAGATAGATAAACATATCACCCAAGAATATAGTTTTGTCTTTCCTCCCAATTCTTATTTTTTTTTGTATTCCTCTTTTAAAAAAAAAAAATTCTGTACTAACTAGATCTGACAATATTGAATAAAAATAGAGCTGAGAATATTCTGTATTGTTCTTAATTTTAAAGAGATTGCATCTTTGTGGTTCACCATAATAATAATGTTTGCTGGGTTTTGTGGTAGGTACCTTTTATTAGGTAAAGGAGGTTTCTATTCATCCTAGTTTATTAAATGTTTTTATCATGAACAGATGATGGATTTTATCAAATACTTTTCTGTATCTGTTAGATAACTGTATGTTTTTTCTATTATAACTCATTAAAGTGATACTTATGTCCCCATTTATTCTTAATGTTTTTTTTTTGTCTTCTCTCTTTTTCCTTATCGATTCTGTGAGAAGTTTATCATATTATTACTTTTTTAAAGACAAAATTTAAGACCTGTTGATTCTTTCTATTGTGTCTTTGCTTTCTGGTCATTCCTTTCTGCTTTCATGTATATTATTTCTCTTCTTTTGCTTTTTTTAGGTTTATTTTTTTCCGAACTTCTCAGATTGATTCATTCCTTTTTCAGTCTTTTTTTCTAGGTATTTACATGTATACATTTCTTTCGAATTATTACTTTATTTATGTTTCACAAATTCTTATATAAAACATTTTCATTATCATTTAGTTCTAGCTATTTTTAATTTTCACTAATTTTTTTCTTTGATTTTTTAGTTACTTAGAAATGTTTTAAAATTTCCACACATATGAAAACAATGTATTTTTGATATTGTCAGCTGATTCAGTTGCACTATAGTTAGAAAGGTGGCCTGTACAACACCCATTTTCTGAAATTTTTGTTACTTTATGACCCAGATGTAGTATTTTTTTCATTTGGTAAATATTGCATGTAAGACTGAGAAGAATTACTATATTTTAAATTTGGGGGTGCAGAGTTCTGTTTAAGTCCAATAAATTAATGTGTGCTTCAAATCTTCCCTATTTTTAATTTTTAAAAAATCTCCTACAGTGATGGTGGATTTGACTGTTTCTCTCAACTTGTACTACAGATACATAAGGTGTGAATCTGTGTGCTCTGTGGCTGGTGCTGAGGGGCTGAGGCGGATGGAGGAGCAGATGCTTCCATGGTATGACTATGTCCTCCTCACTGGAGAGGGGCAGCACCTGCAGAATATCAGAGCTTCTGTGCTATTTTGATTGGAAGAACAAGTTACCTCTCAATTACAACCTCTTCACTACTAGGCTGGAGGCTGGGCTAGGTCAGCCTAAGTGTGAGCTATGTAAGGGAATTGATTCTTTTATTCAACAAATGCCATTGAGGTGGTATGCTGTCTCAGAGGCTGGACTAGGTACTCTGGACGTTGCCCTGCCAGGCTTCCAGTCTAATGGGAGTCATCCCAACCACTGACCTCTGTGTCAGGAGCAACCTCAAGTTAAAAACTGGGTGTTCATTATAGAAGCATGGAGTGGGTCTTCCACTCTGGCTGGGGGCATCATACCACACTGATGACAAATGAGCAGTCACATCAGGTGCACTGTCTAGATGTCATGTCATCTTTTAGATTCTACCTAATGAAACATTTTGAGCCTCTGTATTTCCGCCTTCTCCATTCAAGTAGGTCACAGACGCTGCATTTTTCTGGTCTCAAGATATTGTTGCAGGTTGAAAAGCAGAAGTTGTTGCAGAAATTTCCTGTCCTGGGTTTATCTGTAAAATGTCAAGCCCTGGAAGAGATCTCAAGAGGTATTCTAAAGCAGAAGTTACCCACTGATGTTCATTTTGATCTGCCCCATGTAAAAACACTAAAATTAGTTGCCAACATTTGAAAATTAGTGATTTCACATAAAAACGAGACCTCTTTGCATAGTTGGAAGCCCTGGGCTGCTTGCAGGTTCGCCAGTGTGCTTCCTGCAGTCCCCAGCCACTGCCTGCTGATTACTGTGTCTGCACTGGTGTTTTTGTACAGTTAGCTCAGGGGAAAGTGAAATATTTCTCTCACGATTATCTCCACTAAGTGGGATAAAAATATTAAAAGTCCACATGTTTCATGAGAAGCATGAGAGAGTATGAGGCAGGTGAAGACTGATCCAAAATGTTTAATATGAAATGAAGTATGTCTGGGGGAAGGATGGACCTTAAGGCACCAAAATAAAGCAAACTTCTTTTCTCATGAGCAGCCTTCTTCACTCATGTCCATCATCCATGTGAGACTCAGAAGGAGCAAGAGTGGTGTGCTGAAGTGACCTGGTGGTTGTTGGTGGCCACCAGGACAACTTAACAGCCTCTGGTTGGATGGTTGGACCTAGGCGGTGGTGGTGCCCATGCATGGAAGGCACAACACAGTGCAAGGGACACAGGATGCCAGCCAACAGCCTAGGTTCAAAGCCCAGCCCTCGCAATCACTGCTGAGTGGATTTTGGGGTGCCATGAACCACCTTGGTTTAGTGTTCTTCTCTGTCAAAGGAAGACCAGTGCTAAAACCTATCTCATAAGGTTGTGATGGAGATAAATTAATGTTATATTTAGAATATCTCTTAGAGAGAGGACAGGAATAGTGGGAAGCCCTCAGGAAGGTGGTTGTGTTAGATATTTGAGGGAGCGCAAGAATGAAAAAAAATTAATTTCTGCCAGCTCAGTTACATGGGCCTCAACAATTGTCATTAAGTTGATTTACCTTTTAAAAAGTGACACTTTTTGCACAACTGAGTTTGTAGCTTGACAGTCAAGCAGGTGTCAAGAAGCACAGAAACACTCAGCCCTAAATCTGTGGGCCAAGCCTGTGTTGATAATCAAAGGTCCTCCAGGGCAGGGAGCTTCACCTTGGGTCTGTGTCTTGGACTGGAAAAAGTCACATCTCTGTCCTCTAACCTCTAATAGAAAGTTTGCATTTTCTTCTAATGTTGGGTGCAGCCTATAAATCACAGATATTGCCACCTGGGTGACTTTATTATCAGTATGCACCATGGATATTTTCAACTACATTCCAGTTGTTACAGATCTCTCTAACATCATATACATTCATCACGATGTTAAGATTGTGGTAGTTATTTTGCCTGACACTTGATCTTGCTATTTACTGTGTGCATAAAGAAGCACTTATACTTCTTTATTATAAGTCTGTTTTCTAAGTATTTTCGTAACTGTATTTCAGTATTAACTGGTTTCTTTTGTAATCCCTACATACTTTATTTTGGGCATTTAAAAATGTTATTGAGAGGAGAGTCACAGGCCTCCTAGACTTGAAGGGGTTCATGGAACAAAAACAGTGACTGAGTTGTGCTGTGGGCCAGGGAGAGAGAGCTTTCTGCCCTGCCCCAAGGCCATGGTGTTACTGCAAGAGCTGGTTATCCAGGCCAACCAGCTTTGCCTACATTGCCCTCTGAAACTTACTGGCCTGGATCTTTAGGTAAGAATCTGACCTCAACCATGCTTCTGTTCCATGCTGTGTAGGGAGGATCATAGGAGACAATGCTGGGTGACAACTAGTGCCCAGCACATCACAGTGAGCCCTCAGTATGGGCCAGCAATCTTCTACTGCCTGACAGAGGCCAGGAGGACAAAGATTTCCCTCAGCCTTGCTTTCAGACAGGCTGAGAGGAACTGAGTAGCATTGGGCTGTGGCAGTGACTTCCTTCCCTTTAGTCACGTGGGGCTTGGCTCCTGTCCTCTGAAACCTTGAGTCACACAACCTGCTAGTGCCTACCCTGGGAGGAGCCAGGAGCGGAGAGCCAGCATGGGCTCTGTAGCCAGTATGCTGAGAGCCCTCTTCCTTCTCCTAGGTAAGTGAGGAGTATGGTAATGGGGTGGACATTTACTCTTCTGTGGTAGGGCACACCACTATTAGTGGGGAATTTGGGGAGCATTCAACCATCAGGCCTCAGTCTCTAAAGCATGGTTGAGTCCCTTTGGACAGATGGTTTTTCTCACTTTGACTTGGAAGTGAGAAATGCTCTTGTCTATTTCATTCCACCTCCAACTTATAAATGCTTCTGGGCCAGGGGAGAACGGAAAAAGGTCATATAGCAGAAAGAGCTTTGGGCTTGGGACCTAGACTGGGATCTGGCTTTGAACTGTGGCTTCACTGCTGACAAGCTTTAGTAAACTTCTTAGAATTTCTTAGTATCAGTTTCTGAATCAATAAAATGATGATAATAATGTTTATCTTCTAGGATTGTGTGAAAATTAAGTTAAATTTAATTAAGTCAAATCAAAATAATTACATAAAATGAGAAAATAAAGGTATGTAGATGCTTATCCATAGTTAATGGTGAACCAGTCTTATTATGGAATAAAGTAGGCTCCTAGTTGCCCAGAGGCATCTTATTTTTTAAAGTCATCTTTAATCCTGTGCATCAATAAAAGGAAGAAGGGAATGAGACAGAGACTAATGGAAAAATAGGCCGGATATAAAGGGAGAAACATAAGGCCAGAGAAGCAGACATAGAGTGATGGTTAGAGATATCCATAGAGATAGAGAAGGAAAGATTTATGGAACTTTACAAAATCCCCTTTGACATCAACTGTTATTTCTTAAAAAGGCAATGAACAGCCTCATGTACTAAAAGATGCTCTTTCCCAGAACTTGCAGTGGGGCAAGACTCAGAGGCAAGCAGTCTGTCTCTAAATTTAATCTTCTGTCTCCAGAGCTATTGCCTGTATCCTGGAAATGGCAGTTGCTCCTGTGGGAAGAACTCCCACATATAACAGGACAAACACCTGGGCTTCTGGGAGTGAACATATCAGACAGATGGACAGCCACAATATCTATCAGTTTACACATGGAAGTGATTCCTGACAGTGGCAATGAAGGGATGGTGAGAACCAGCAAGCAAGAACTAAGAATCTACAGGGTAGCTAATGCAGTAGAGCTGTAGAAGGTTGCAGAAGTACTAACCCTTGTTTCTGCTTTTACCCTATCTAGATAGTCTGTCCTAGGGAAAAAAGGAAGTTAAATTTTAAAAAACTCAATGAAAAATGTGCAGATTATACAAACAGATAATTCTTTAAAGAATTACAAATAGATAGTAAGCCTTCAAAATGCTCAAACTCACAAATAATAAAAGAAATAATAACAGCTAACATTTTTGATTGCTTCTGTAGTCTGCTCAACTGTGTTCTCTGCTAAGCACTTTACATAAGCTCATTCAGTCCCCACGATAACGCTATGGAATAGGTTTGGCTCTTACTTGCATTTTATGGATGAGGATTAGTTACTTGGTCAAGGTATCGCAGCTAGTTAGTGCTTTCAGAAACTATTTGTAGAGATAGTAGTGGTGAGCCTCTGCTCTTAACTCCCTGAATGTTAGTTCATGCTCTGCTATTACCAGCTCAGAGAATGGGACAGATTATTCATCCTCTTTGTGTACAGTTTCCTCCTCTGTAATTTGGAGATAATGATAATATCTGCCTTTGAGGGTTGATGAGAGAATTCAGTCTGTTCCCATGTTTAAAGCATGCAGCCGGGATCTGACAAGAGGTGAGCACTCTCTGCTGGATATATGGGGAACTAATTGTTCCAATTGCCCCAGAAGGCAATCTGGCAATGTTCGTCAAAATGTAAGCTGTTCACAACCTTCCATCCAGAAATTCCAACTCCAGGGTTTATCTTAATGGAATAATAGGGTAAAATCTCTCCAAATATTTAATAGAATGTTATTCAGACCGACTGACCACAGTAAAAACCAGAAACAAGTGATTAATTGTTCTCTAAGGTCAAACAATATCCAATATGTTTAAATGAAAGACACAGAGTTCTCAGAACTGACATGGACAGAGGAGGCATGACAAAGTGATAGCTATAGAGTTATAATCATATAGTTATATTTTGCATATGTTTGCTTACCTATCTAAAAATTGACTGGAAGGAAACATAACAAATGGTTAATAGCATCCTTTATTTTTTTAGGAAATAGGAATATGAAGCATTTTTTAGTTTTCTGTATTGAAAATATTCATAATGACCATATATATTCTTAATTCCAATAAATAAATTTCTATGAACAATAAAATAACATGATAACCTGTTGAAAGCAGTAAGAAAAAGGATTTTCCCTTTATGGACTGGTGAAAAGAACCCAAGGATCATCTAGTACAACCTACCAACCAATGACCTGGAAGGGCAGGTTACCAGGCGAGTCACTCCAGGGAATGTGTGGGAACTGTGAGTAAGAGGGCTTTCAGAGACCTGGCAGGGAGAGGAGCATCTATGCCTAGTCACCCCAATGATGTCCAGGCTCTCAGAGGATCCTGGGAAGAGAAACTAGGTCCATTATTTCCCACACACAGAGTAATTGGAGAATTTTTGAAAAACATGTTTGAATATTCTAAAAATGTTTTTAAAAACAGATCAGTGTAACAAACTTCATGTACCCAACACCCTGAATTAACACATTAAAAAAATTTTATTTTAGATATATGTATTTTAAAGTAACTAGATGATAAATTGATATATCCATCAAAGAAAATCAACATCAGTGATGGAATTAAAGCCCCCCTCTCTGTTTTGTTTTCCTCCCTCCTTCTCCAGAAGAAGCAGCATCTCCGCTTTGACTGCCTTTGCTTCCTGTATTGCTTTCTAGATGTTTAAGAGTTGACCTGAATGCTAGCATAGCATATTCAACATGCTGCGTTATCTACCCATTTCGATAATATGAATCAGACATTTTCATTGCAATTGCCTGTAAGATTCTATTGAAACATTATATCATAATTAAGTTATCCATTCCGGTACTCATAGAATTTAGGTTTTTAGCTTTTGCATGACTGCCAGTGCTGCTGCCATGTGCTTTCTCAATCCCATTTCCTGGAACTCATGTGCAGCTGTTTTTTTAGGAGACCTGGAAGAAGAGTTGCTGTGTCATGGTAATGCACAATCTCCTTTTGTTGGATATTGCCAAGTTGCTCTCCACCAGTGATGTCTGGACATATCTGTTCCCCTACAGACTCAGTAATACTTTATATTGTCAGACTTCTCATTTTTTTTTTGCCAATTGGAGGATTATAAAATATTATTGCCAAGTTTTATGGTTGTGTGTTCCTGACTACCAGTGAGAATAATAATTTTCCTATACTTATCAGACAGCTGTTTTTATTTTTTTCTGAAAATTTCAAGTTAGTTTTATTTGATTATTGGTCTTTAGTGTATTTTTTTCTGGATATTAATTATTTATCTGTGTCATGTGTTATCTTTTATCTTTGTGGTATCCTTTGCTCTGCAGAGGTCTCTAAATGTGATACAATCAAATTTATCAGCAAGCAAGAGTGTGTGTGTGAGAGAGAGAGAGAGAGAGGGAGAGGGAGAGGGAGAGGGAGATTTTTTTTCTTAGCCATTTGAAAGTAAGTTGTATAAGTCATGGCTATTTTAAAAACTCCTAAATAACATTAGTGTGCATTTCTTTAGAGATAATCTCTTATGTAACCACAGTATAGTTATCAACTTCAGGAAATTTAACATTGACAAAATATTTTCACATAATGTATTGTAGTCCAATATTTTCAGTTGACCCAACAATGCCTTTGTAGCTTTTACTATACCTTATCAGAGGAGCCAAAGGAGGATCAGGCATTACATTTGGTAACTATATCTCTTTAGCCTTCTCTAATCTGGAACGGCTCCACAGTCTTTGCCTTTTATGGCATAGAAGCTTTTATTCACCCTCCTTTTTTTTTTTTTCATAGAATATTGCTCATTAGGGGGTTTGTATGATATCCTAATGATTGAATTCTGGTTATCCATTCCCCAGAAAGCTACATAACTGATCTTGTGTCTTTCTCAGGGTTTCAAATTTGGAGCCATAGGATATCTACCTGAGAAAGACTAATGTACTTTTGACATAAAAGATATACAACTAGGTTTCAGATTATGGTTGTCACAATTCTAAATAAACTATTCGCTGTCACCACATACAGAAAGAAATCTAACTATGGGCAGTGAACATACCATGCAAAATATATTCGACTTACTGTTGAATTGTACACTTGAAATTTACTGGATTTCATTAACCAATGTCACCATAATAAAACTTAAAAAATAAATAAACTATTTGTCACTTAACTGCCAACTGATCAATATTTTTAAATTTTGCTAAAATATTGCTCCAAGAATAGCTATTAAAAATATCTGGTACAATTTTGAGGCATTTTATTAGAGGTTTGCACCTTCCTTCTTAAAAAGCTGACATATAAAATATTCCTATGGACTCTAATTCCAACCAAATGTCAGCCATCTATCTCCATTTTAATTCTGTTGGAAAGCACCCGCTGAAATCTATGTATTATTGTAATCATGATAATAAAAGAAATATAATATCACTTTAATTATGTTCCAGTTGCCTAAAACATTCTTCATTGAAGGAGCCAGAGTTATTGAAGAGAACAGAGGCTTTTCCTCCCCTTAATTTATAATGAAAAGATGGCAGAGGCCAGGGTAAAGAGAATTAAATTCGTTTTCATCTCACAAGTCAAAGTCATCACTTTATTTCTTGGCTCTTAGTCCCTGAGATCTTTGTAAAAATCTTTCCTGACAGCTTTTCCCCTGTTCTAGATTCCTGCCAGAAAATGGTTCAGAATCCTGTGGTGTGTGGATTTCAGTGAGAAAGAATTCTTGATGTATTATTTTTCTTTTGATGCATGACAATTTACCACACATGCAACAAAAGAAAAATAATATACCAGGGTCTCTCAGAATGTGTGCAGATGGTAAAGGAAGAGGCTAGAATCTCAGGAAGGCAAGGAGAAATTTCCTGATAGAGCAAGAATTCTCTTCATGACTTTTGCTCATTTTCTAAGTGGATAGCTTGTGTTTTTTTCCTTTTATTATCAAATTTTGAGAGCTCTTATTATATTCTGCATATGAGCCCTTTAGGTCTCATATGTGGTGGAGAGCAACTTGGCAATATCTGACAAAAAGAGATATTTTCTTTAGGTCTCTTAGCTTGTCTTTTCATTCTCTTCACAGGGTCTTTCACAGAACAAAATTATTTAATTTTGATTAAGTCTAATTTAGTGATTTTTTTATGGATCATATTTTTGATATGTCTGAGTTTTCACCAAGCCCCAACTCTCCAAGGTTTTTTCTTACATTTCTCTTAAAAGTTATGTAGTTTTATATTTTATATTTAAATTCAAAATCTATTTTAGGTTTATTTGTGAATTTAGGTCCAGGTACTCTATTTTATTTCTATAAATGCCCAATTGCTCCAGCACTATTAGCTGAAAAACTAATCTTCCGCTATTGAACTGATTTTGCTCTTTTGTCAAAAATCAGTTGATCATACTTGTGTGGACTATTTCTATGTTATCTTTTCTTTCCCATTGATATGTGTATCTGTCCCTTTGCCAATATTACACAATATTACCTACACTGATTTCTGTAGGTATACAAGTTTCAAGATAGTAGAGTAATCCCTCCTACCTTATTCTTTTTCTAAAATTTTTTTTTTAGCAATTCTAGTTTACCTTTCAATAATCTTATCTATTTCAATAAAAATCTTGCTGAAATTTTGATATAAATTTTATTACATCTATAGAGCAATTTGGGGAGATTTGACATCTTTATAATATTTAGTTTTCCATTAACTTGATATGTATTTCTATTTATTAAGTTTCTCTTTTATTTCTCTTATCAACATTGTGGAGTTTTTAATATGAGACCTGTACATATATTATTAGACTTACACCTAAGTTTTTTTTGAGTGATTATAAATCATATTGTATTTATTTTCTTCTCTTTCTACATGTAACTGTTAGTATTTAGAAGTACAATTGTTTCATATGTGTCAATCTTGTATCTTATCACCTTGCTGAACTCACTTATTAGTTCTAGGAATTATTTTTTAGATACCTTGGGATTTTCTACATAGACCATGCTATTATCTGCAAATAGAGACAGTTATATTTCTTCCTTTCTAAATGATATGCCTTTTATTTTATTTTCTTACCTTATTGGACTGGCAGGAACTTCTAGTACAATGCTGAAGAGTCATGGTGATATCTTTGCCTTGTTCTTGATCTTAGCAGGATCTTCTTATGTTGATTTTTAATATACTGTCTAGGATTTTTAGCTATACTTAGTGAGAGGGACAGAGAAAAGTAAGCCTATTCCAATCTTTTCCCAAAATGAGTTGTTAAGAGGCTGGGGAGGGGGTGATTTGGGGAAGTGTTCTTTGGGGAGGGGTTTGGGCTACCTAACATCTTTAAGACATACATCTCTGATCCTGAGGTTCCTGAAGGGAGAAAATGCCCATGAAGTGAAGGCAGGAGTGGCTACCTCTGCAGAGTGCCTGCCAGGAACTTCCTGTTGTCCTCATATTCCAGATGGAGCCACAGATGAGAGGCTTAGAAGCTGGAGCTGACCTAGCTGATGCTCAAATCTGTAGACTTTTCACTCCCAAAGTAAACCACTCGTGCTTCCTCTTTAAAGTCACTATAACCATTTCTGTCACACCAAGGCCCTCATTTATACACCAAAATTGCTTGCAATGCTTCTTTTATTAAATTTGATTCCACAAAATAACCAGTTAATTGTTCTCAGTAAGATGAACTGGGCTAGCTCTCTCCTGCTCGTCTGAATGAAACAGATGAGCAGCTGGGGAATTTCTGTCTGGAACTTGGTGGTACCCATCTCTGAGATCTGTGCAAGCTTGTGCAAACCCTCAGTTCACATTGTCAAACAGTCAGTGTATAAGGGAAGAGGTTAAGAGCCTGGAGCTGAGCTCATGGGCTATCTCCAAGGACTGGGACAGATAGACATTGGGGCTTTCTCTTACATTAAGCAAATATTGATTTTCACTAGTCATTGCTGGGACACGAAGATAGTGAGTTGGGCTCCAATCTGAAGGAACTGATAGTCAATGGGGAGGACAGTTGCATTGTGGTGTGTTAAGAGTAGAGATGAAGGAAACAAGGAGAGAATTAGAGGAGGAGTTCATAATCCAAATTAGGGTATCTGGGAGGAGTTCCTGGAAGAAGAGTTTTGTTGAGAGCAAATTAATTATTACTTTGCCTGTTGCAATCCTTTAGTAGCTTCCCGCTACTGCCAAGACAGGCCAAAGCATTTACTGTGTGTCCACAGGACCCCCCAGATCTGTCATGTGGTCCACCCAGTGTTCTTGCTCCTGAGCCCCACCAATATCTGTCAAATTCCTGTCTAGTCTCTAGGCCTCCTCATATCATCTTCCCTATGTGGAATGTGTGCTGCCTCCTCCCCAGGGCCCAGGAGATGTTGTCTCACAGTGCTTCTCACAATCCTAGTAGCATGTCTGTTTTCATGCATATCTGTTTGGGATCTTGTTTCTTCCTGTACTGTCACCTCTGTCAGGGCAGGAATCTGGTCTCGCCAGGCTACCACTCAGCTATATCCAGTAACTGACACTTGTTTGTGAGTTGGTTAGTTCATGAAGGGGCACCTCAACTTCCAGAAACCAGACTGTAGGAAGAAATCAGGTTGGGACAGGAGAGATGGGGGTGAGGACAGCGTGGAATGGAGGGGAGTGTGAGATGAGACTAAAAAGCAAGCACAGGCCAGCGGAGGAGGGCTTGGTGGGCCTTATTCTGCAGGGCATTTAAGCAATCTTGGAGGACAAGAACCTCAGCTGCAGTGTAGCAGGCAGGCTGGTGGCAAAAAGACTTCCCAAGCAAGAGAAAACAAGCTAGATTTGTCTAAGGCCATGCCAGCAGAGTCTATGCTGCCTTCTGAGACTGCATTACATTGCTCACTCCAGCTTCTCCACTGGAAGTTGCATGTGGCCTGAGTTCTAGTGATGTGGCTAAGTTGCCTTGTCTGTCACAAT
Organism: Eidolon dupreanum; assembly: GCA_028627145.1. Lineage (NCBI taxonomy): Eukaryota > Metazoa > Chordata > Mammalia > Chiroptera > Pteropodidae > Eidolon > Eidolon dupreanum. The sequence goes on along the minus strand of CM053506.1, from coordinate 55,034,290 downwards.
TTTTGGCTGGCCTGTGCTTAGCCCCTCAGAAGACAGTGTTGGACAGGGTAACTAAGCTGACCCAGGGAAGGTTTGGGAGACATTCAGAGGGCATCCTTGAGGTGACCTTGAGGTATGAAAAGAGACACTCCCAAGTTTCAGATGAGCCACACATGACACATTATGAAACTGCAGTCAGCTTGGAGCCACTGTCTACTGTCCATGCTGGTGTGAGACGTTTCTGTGGAGACAAGCCAACCCAGCTTCAAGTCTCAGAGCCCTCCTATTCAGGTGTGTGACCTTGAGAGGGTAAAATGATGACCATTGTCCCCAGGAGATAGCTCCTGTCCCTGCTTTGCTTTTAGAGGCACCTATATCACACACACATCCAAACACAAGGACATTGTTTCTAGTTGGTCTTGTCAGAAAGTCTTTAGAAAGTTCATGAACTGGGTTGGTATACAGATATAAAAGAAAGGAATTTGTGAGTGCACTTGGCAGTTGAAAGTGAGTATGGTGTGTCCCAGAGGTGAAATCACAGCCTGATTGGAGCTATGGGAACTAGACAGCAAGAGAGGGAGAGCTTTTATTTCAGTGTCCAACAAGCATTCTTAAGCAGACCCAATTTCCAGGTAACCAAGAACTGAGTAGTAGGACCTGCTGGGAGTCCCTAATCCTTGGAGGTCCAGTCATTCCAGGAGGCCTAACTAGGCCTGGTGTCCTCCTGCTCTGCCCAGAAGACCTTGCCAGCTCTTGGGGCCCTCAGCAGAACTAAGCTTCCCTTTTGGGAAGGTGACCCTTGCTGGGCCCTGCGGGGAAAGTGAGCTGAGCCCTGTGTGTGGCTTGATTTACAACTTTTAAATATTTAGACATGTAGCATGCCTTGGCTCTGCAAATGTTAGAAGCTGCCTTCGAAAAGATAACTGTGATAGGTACCAGGCATAGACTCTGGTCCATGGTAGGTCACAGTGAACCTCCTTCCTGGTGAATAGAGGCAAATGGCTTGGTATTGCCAAGATCATAGGGTTCTAATGTTGCCTGGTATCGCTGCTTCCTCTGCAGCATTATGACTTCTTCCCTGTGGGCCAGGCCAGCTGTCATCCCTCAGCCCTGCCCCCTGGGCACATGCTTCCTTAGCCAGGTCCCTGAGGACTCCTGAGCAAAGCTTTCCAGAGACTGAAGAGCACAGTATGAATATTGCATGAATAATAATAACCCCACTACTTAGCAGTTATGCAGTGCTTTCCTCATCCACAATACTTCACCATCATTAATTAGTTATTCTGCACTGCTTCCAGTGTCTTCTTACTTTTTTGCAAATCTTCACTCTTGAAAACAGGACTTCTCTGGTCTGAAGCTCTGATGGTGAGTGTGTGAGCCATCCTCCACTTGGAGGCATGCAGCCCTCTGTAGTCCTCTGCTTGGTTCTGCGACATCAGAGACCTGAGCTCTTGATGGGGAGGCCTATCTCTTTTCTGATGTGAGCACCTACACAGAACTGCCTCCTGGTATGATCTGCTCTCCATATCTCCCATGGTCAAACGAAGGCTGAGGACCTTCTCTCAAGTGGGGGGCTTTCTGCCTATGGAGGACACCTCAGTCTGTACCCACACACCCTCAAGGGGTCCAAGAGCCACACTCTGTGTGTGGCTGGGCAGGCTTCCTGTTGTCAGCCCCATTGCAGAGGGTCCACTGAACTGGGAGCCATGTCATGTCTGGCTGAACGGTGGCAGAAATGAGACTCAGATATTCTGATTCCAAGTATCATTCCTTCCCACCCACCATGGGCGCACAGAAAGGTTTCATGCCCCACAGAGATGTTCAAAGATGGAACAAACCCCTACACAAGTGAGTAGGTTAGTAGGGTGTCCTGGCTGTGGGTCTGCTGGTCCAGCCCTCCCTGGACACTATTGCCTACCCAACTAGGGCAGCCTCAAGCTCTCCTGGCTTCTAGCACCTCTGGCTCCCTTAGAGTTTCATTTGTTCCCTGGCCACATGTGACAGCATTTGCATGTCACCACCTCCTGGACAGCATGGACCTGAGATGCCCTATTTCCCCCTTTTGGGAGTGTTCCCCAGGCCTGGAGTACCCTGGTTCTACCTTGGGCTGAAGCCAGCTCCCTGCCTCTAGCCACTCCATTAGCTTGGAAAAATATTGATTGGTTTGGCTTCTGTAGCTGAGTGTTTTAATCCCAGTGTGTGAATCTTTAAGAATTAATTAGCAAAGATTGCTCAGGAAAAACAAAGTGGGCACAAGTTTTGATACTGTCTGGTCACCAACTGTTATTGTTTTTCTCTTAATTACAATGCTATTTGTGGAAGTTGGAGACATCTTTCCCTTGTATTTCGTAGCCTCAGTTTAGACTCTCCATCTTCCTGGTGGCCTTCTGTAGCCTCTTGTGTCCAGCTCCTTCCCACTGTGGCCATGCCCTGGCTGGTGGTTCCCTCCCTGTCCTCTGGAAAGCCCTGAGAGCCTCTACCTGCTCCAAACCACTAAGCTGCCTTCTTTATTCCCAAGCTCTCAGGCTCCCTTAGGGCCCCTGACCTTTGCTGGCTCCTCTTCCTCTGCCTGGACACCTTCCCTTCCTGTCCCCATTCCCACTCTTCCTCTACCATCTTCACCAGCTCCTACTTGTCCTTTTATTTTTAATTTAAATAACACTCCAGGGGACCTTCTCTGTCTCCTCCAGTATATGTTAGGTCCCCCTTGATCCTTCTGGGTGGCTAATGGCTGTGCATTTCCATGTGTTAACAGGGGTCCCTATGTGTGGCATTTTTTACTCACTGCCCATCTTCTGGGTGTTAAGGCCACTGCTGGCCAGAGCCCAGTGGTGCTCAGCTAGGTGTGGGGAGCAAGTGCTCTAGCTGACTCACCGTGCTGCTCTCTTGCCAAGGATGTATCCCAAGACCCCTTTCCCATTTGGAGCATGTCTGCTTTGCTCTCTCTTTCCTATATTTCCTTTTGCTTTCCATCTCTTAAAACTGCACAATTCTGTCAAGTGTGGGTTCTGCCCCAAGTCTGGGTGCTTTCAGAGAAAGAAAAGAACACCAGCTGCTGAGTAGGATATCCTGTTTACTTGAAGCTTGGCAGCTACAGTCTCTTTAATGAGACCTGTAGAGGGTATCGAGGAAGACTAATTTCAAGTGGTTTCTAGGCTTATGAAGAGGAAGCCTGGGGTTCCTGAAAGTCATAGCCAGGTCAAAGGAAAGCTCTAGACCTCAGTGCAAACCCAGCAACCTCTGCAGAACCCAAGACAACTCAGTGATGCTCCAGCATTCTGCCTATGGGAGGCCTGGAGCCTCCATTCTGCATTTGGGCTTCATATATTTGATTTCCAGCATCAAAGAGCCCAATGGAGGGGCGAATTGGCCAGGGCCACTGACCTTGCTTTTCTAAGAAGTGGACCCATCCATGAGCTCTGAGGAAGAAACAGGACTGTGAGCACCCACAGTACCCAAACCAGCTCAACTAGAGAAGCAGGCCTTGTGTTCTGCTGGGACCCCCAAGGTCAGTTTAGGTTGCTGGGAGGCTTGGGACAAAAGGGCAGAAAGAAAGTAGCTGTCTTGGTGAATCCTTTCTATATGTCAGAGTTGTATATCTCTATTTTCAGATGAGAAAAGTGAAGCCCAGGATCAAATTGTGGCATAAAGCATAGCTGAACTATTCACTTTCACTCTGCACTCCAAATTCTCTTTCCAATCTTCTCTCCCAGAGAGATCTTGGCTATGCAGTACTCAGATCTGAGGTCTCAGGCAGGGAAGACAGAGTCATCCACAGCAATGGCAGCTGTGAGTGTGCCATGTGTGTTCCACACAGGACTGCATGTGTATTTCATGAATGTCCCTACTCTCAGAGTTGCAGGAGCAATGTTGTTACTCAATTCTTTTTTTTTTTTTTTTGTGGCTGAACTTTACTTCCCTACTGAGCTCTGTTATCACTCAGTACTAGAAACTTGGTCTTATCACTTCAAGCCACACTTCTGTTTTGGGGGTAACTTCCCAGTCAGTTCAGGATTCTCCCTTTCCACCTTCTCCTTGCATCTCCCAGGGGGAGAAATTAAGTTCCAGGGAGTCTCACATGTCATCCTTGTCCTGGGAGAAACAGTTTACCTTTGAATCTCTGAGTTGTATCCTTCACGCCACAGAACAAACTTTGGGACAGTACAAATGGGTAGGGCAGAGGTATGATAAGGTATCAGGGGTGATCCTGGACTAAAAGAGAGCAAAGGGACTTGCAGAGGAGGTGGCTTTGTGCTGTCTTGAAGAGTGAGTAAGATCTTTCCACAGAGATAAGGAAAGCATTGCATCAAAGGAAGCAGCATGTAGGCACAGACGTGCACAGGGCTGCTTAGCTTGTGGATCTTAGTTGAGTTATTTGAGGCTTGCCATGAGTTCCATGATGCGGCCAGTATTCTCTGCTCCCATCCCTGCCTTGCCGTGCCGATTTCCAATGATGCTCTATGAAAGAGCTGCTGAACCGTAAGTTGTCAGGACTCTTCTGACTGGAGATGACAATTACTTAGCTCAGATAAGTTTAAGATAAGGAATGTTTTTCCTTACCAAGGTAACTGAAAATTAAAGAAGAGGTGCTTCAGGCACAGCTAGATTCAGGGGCTCAAAAGTTATCTTTAGGTCTTGGTCTCAGCCTGACTCTCTTCTGGGGAATTTCAGTCTCAGTAAGTTCCCTCTACCCCATGGATGGCCCTCCCTCAACCTACAATTGCCAATTCTGGAAGATACTTCTTTTTCTCAATATTTTTCCTGAAGTCTCAGCGTTGAGTCTTTCTGGCCTGAACTAGATCACCTGCCCGGCTCCTTGACCAGTTACTGCTGACAGGAAGAAGGAATATGCTAATTAATCAGATATGGGTCCATTCTGGAGCCAGCCTGAGGGAATCACATGCACGTGGCTCCCAAAAGGAAAACCTAGCTGCTGCCAGCAGCTGAGGGGTTAAGGGAGGTGGGCAAGCCACACAGCAAGTATCTACCTCATGTATCCTGTTCAGAATTCCTTCAATTTGTGGAGAACGAGGTTTGCAGAAAGGTGCTGGACATCATCAATGACACTCTGATCTTTTCTTCAGTGTAAATCTTGTCTCCCCTGTCACTCTGTGAGCTTCTTCTTAGGTTGCTCTGGGATCCCCCTTGACACCAGGACTCTCTGAAACACACTGTAGTACTTCGTCTCTATGTGTAGACTGTTAGGAGATGATAGATGTGTCTTTTAGACATTTGAAACCCTTTCCTCTAGCTGAGAACATTGGAATTCATGAGATCTAAAGTTGGGAGCCATTCTGCGATTTTTAAGTTCCAAGATGAAAATGGCCAGGCATCAATTGACAAACACTCAAGGCAGCCTCTCCCTATTTTTAGTTCAGATACTTATAGAACAACATCTGAGTGTGCTCACACCCTCCACCCAACACTGTAACCACACAGCCTGATTCTACCCAAATAAGGGTGCTGAAGAGTACCAGCCTCCATAGAGAGTGGGCCCAACAGATGTTGTGTATAGCATGAGAGGTCTGAATGTCACAGATGGGCTCTCAGAGGGTCAAAATCCAACTGAGATGGGCCAAGGCCATGTTGCACCTTCAGCTCCACCCTTCCGAAGCAGCCCTGCTGCTGTGTTTCTCTACTGGGTCCCTCTTCATCTTAGGGCAGTGGGTCTCAGGGAGCTGTCATCTTGGGGGACTAGGACCCAGGAACCTCAGGGCTATTTACTTTTTCAGGAGGCTCCTTCCTCTTGAGAAACCACTTGCAGAGAGCATGCTGTGATCTACAGGACTAAGTTGGGAGGGGCTGCAAAAAGAGTGCTGGAAACCAACTCTTTTGGCAAGGAGGAGTAGAGTATATCAGGCAACAGCATGTTTAAATGGTCATGAAGAGAAAGCAGAGACCCTAGACTCAGAGCCGTAAGTGCCTTTGTGTACCTTAGAAAAGGTGCATCTGGGCAGGTGTAGCCTCAGATATATGCTTTGTGAGAGCTCCTGGGTGCAGGGCCCAACCTGGGCACACAAGGAGACTATGTTGATGAAGCTGCCCTGGAACCCCAGCAGGCCCATCTAGAGGCAGCCCCCAGTTCTGCTCTAGGCAGCAGCAAGGGCAGTGCTCAGGGGCCTCTGCTCCTGCCCTCTGTACCTTGTTCAGTGCAGATAGTCTAAGGAATGCTGTCAGTTGAGTCAGATTTGGCCAGCACTATGCCTACTACTGCCCCATGAATCTGCCAGCCAACAGGGTCCCTGCATGCTCCCAGGGAGACCAACCTTGGATCAGCCTGTCGTTGCTTAACCCCCTTGGACTCTTCACTGAGTCCGAGAGCCTATCCTCTGAATGCTATGTTCCTTCCTCCTGTTCACAAGAGAACCCAGAGAATTCCAGTAAAAAAATTACAGTGGCTTTTGGTTTCCTCCTGGGTCTCTCACAGATCTGAGCTCAGGAGCACTGGGAAACCTCTGGCTGTGCTCACAGTTGAGCCCTGCTAAGGCCATTCATCCTCTAGCTACTTTGCAGAACCAGGGAAAATCAGTGCTGGGGGCTCACTGGGAGTCTATGGCTGGGGAGGGACTTCCCCAGCTCATTACCCTGACAGGAGGTGAGGGTGGGGTCAATGGGCTGGTGTGTTCATGATGGATCTTCACTTAGGGGCTACTTAGATCCCAGGGCAGAGACTAAGGGTGCAGGGGGAAGGTTTCACAGAGAGATTTTTCTCCCCAAGGAGGGGAAAGGCTGCCGCCGAGTGGCCATGGGCTGGCCAGCAGGAATTCCTGAGAGGGAATGTGTGTGTCCTGTTTGAGTGCACAGCATGGTCCATCACCCAAGTTTGTCTGGCTATAGTTTTCAGAGCAGCGGCCCCATGGAAAGCATTCACTCATTTCCTGATGGTGAACCTGAAGCAGGAGAGCCTGGAGAGATTGTTTGGGGTCAGGAACTAGGAGTGGCCTCAGGGATTGGGGCAGATACAGGATGGATAATGGAAGGTGGTGACCCTGTGTTGGGGGCAAGGAGTAGGGTCTGAGCTGAGCCCCAGCCATGGGCTCCCTGCCAAAGAGGGCAGGCCTTTTTTGACACTAGACATTTTCTCCTCTTTCCTTCTTGCTCTTCCTATCAGTGGTCTGAACTTCACAGGCACAGCCTCCGTGTGTGTCTCTGTGTATGTGCACATCTCCTTGTGTTTCTCTATGTGTGCCTCTCTATTTCTCTGGCTCTTTCTGTCTCACTCATTCTGATCTGTGTCCTTTTTTTTCTCCATTCAAGTTTTATCTCAGGCTTGCATGAAGGTTTTATGCTCCATGTTCCTTGTGGAGAAGGATGGTGGAAGCCAAGAGAGATGTCTCTGTGTGAGGGGGACAGGGACAGGCTGTCCCTTAGTGAACCTGGCCCCAATTGCCAGTTGCTCTGCCGTCTGTCCAGTGAAGTTAAAGGGAGGACAGATGGTGTCAAGAAAAGAGGCAGGGTGAACGTGCAGCACACATAACTCTGACTTTCAGTCATCGGTCTGGAAGTCAGCTCCAAGCCACAGCCACTTGGTTTAGTAAACTTGGTTTCACCATGTGCAAAATACAATGCTTTTTCAATCTGTGAAATGATTTTCAACCTAGTTGGAGCAACAGGTTTAATGTAAAGAAAGAAGGAGCTCAGTGGGGACTTCGAGAACTGAAAAAACCAGGATCATATTGTGCACGATGGTGTCTGTGGTGTGTGTGTGGGCCCAACGTGGGGGTACGCATTCTCAGGCAAAGAGAGGACTTACTGAATTTCCAAGAGGACTTGTGAGTAGAACAAGGCTGTGAACTTTTACTTCAGAATCACCCAACTTTGTCCATTTACTAAGTAAGGCCACCAGACAAATCCTAAACCCCATTATGACAATTCCTTCCTCACCAAAAACACACGGAGTAAAGATGTCTTCCAGAGAGTGTCAGCCCAACATGCACATCACCCCAGGCAGCACTGAATGTAGTCAGCACACGTGCCATGCAGGGAACATCTTTACTGCTTTCATGAGCAAGTGCCTCAGTCATTGTTTGACCTCCAGAAGGCCAGGGCGGTGGAGATGGGCTTCTATTAGAGCTAAGCTTGGGAAGATCTGGTACTCTCAACAAAGTCACCTGTTCCCTTTTATGAGAAACAAGGAAGGCCACAGAAAAGTTTGAACTTGAGAATCAGGCTTGAGCCTCACCATCCACGACCCGCTCCCGACCTAAGCCCCCCAGCTCTTGGCCTTAATGGTGTTGGCATTATTCTGTTAGCTCCCTGGGACTTGTGTTTGCAGTGCATCCTTGGAGTTCAGACCCTTGCCCTGCCACTTCCTGCTTCTCCTGACCCTTGGGTACATCCTCTGTGCTTTCCATTCTTCATTCATCAGTTGGTGATGGTAATAGCACCTCTCTCACAGAGTTCTTGCTGCAAGTATCAAAATAAGTGGCCAATTAATGTGTGCCTTTTTCTCCATGGCCCACAGCTCTACTTTAGCTCTTCTAGGGCCTGTCTGCAGGGACCATGGCCCTAACTGTGTGCCACATCTCCTGTCTAAGAGTTCAAACCCTGTCTAACCAGACTCTGGGTTTTCTTTTTTTTTGCAGATGTTGGAGGAGCTCAAGTGTTAGCAATGGACAAGTCTGCTAGGGTCGAAATCGGTAGGTCACTTCCCAGCTTATTCTGCATGGGAGGCAAGAGGTGGGAAGGAGGCACTTCCAAGGCCTGGGCAGGTGGGGATATGCTGGTATTGATTTCTTGCCAGTCATCACAAAATAAAGGCAACACTCACCTCCAGGCCTGCCTCAGTGGCTAACACAGCTTTGTCCTGGGAACATGGTCCTGCCTGAGATCCTGTCCTCAAAGGGAACATGAGTCATCAGGGTCACCGCTGTCCATGCTCTATGAGATAAGCAGCTCAAGAGCCCATAGCACCTTGCACTGCAGCCATGATCCCCAGACAGCAGGCTCTGCCATGCTTTTGTGCTCTCACCTCCACCTACGCAGTCTTAGCTCCTCTTTACCTCAGAGCTCACTTCACAGGGCAAGGTGTAATTTGTATGTCACCTTCTCTGGGAAAGCTGCTGACCCTCATGTCAGTCTAGCCTGCCTTCGTTACCTGACATTAGAGTGAGCCCTTGTCTTTCCCAGCTAAAGTCACATTCCCCAAGGTAGAGCTAGGTCTCCTTCATTTGCCTTCAGTACTCACCACAAGGCAGGCAATTAATACATACTTCGTAAATGAATTAATGAAAGGATAAGTGAAGAAGAACTATAGGAGGCCAGAAAAATGAGCCATAAGCCACTTGGGAGTGATTTCCATAGATGAAGGGGTCCAAATGTGAATATACCCCCAGGAGAGTGGAAAATTAGGTTGTCCTCAGTGGGTCAGAGTGAGGAATTTCAAGGTCTATACACATGACTTTGGACTTCACCTCAAATGTAAAGGAAGCCACAGAAGACCTTTGCAGGGTGGGGATCAATTGAAGACCATTGTTGAATTCATCCTTACACTTTAGATATCAAGTATGCCATCATCGGGACAGCTCTGGGTGTTGCCATATCGGCCGTCTTCCTGGCTCTGAAGTACTGCATGATCAAGAGGCACTTGTTTGATAATGATTCCTCAGACCTAAGAAGCACACACCTGGGATTCAATGGTGAGGGGACAGTGACATTCAGCCTGGGCTCTGCCACTGATGAGGCACAGAGGGCCACTCCAGAACACTGGCTAGAGGAAAAAAAAAAAAAACATGAGCTGAAAAGAAATCCCGAGACACTCCTGTGTCTCTGTCTCTGTCTGTCTGTTTATGTCTCTCTCTGTGTATATTTTTCTGTTTAGTCACTTCTAATATTTCTAAGTCAGTTTTGCTGGAGAAAGGTGGGGAATAGAGCCGAGTTGGTTTCAGACAGAAATTTATATTTTCATCCAAATAATGTGATCAGATAAAATTGATCTCTGTAGGTGATGAGACTGATCCTAGCATGGGTGGTGGAAGGTGCTTTCAGCACTGATTATGTGGGCCAAATTGCCTTTTTTTTCATAAATTGAGAAAGTCCTCATGATTCATGCAGAGCTGGGCTTACATGAACCCAAAGTAGTTCTGTGTGTTATGACACCTACAGGAAGGCACATCCCATGCAGACACTGAGTTCAGTTTGTGAATTTTGCCAGCAAAATGCAACAGTGATTTTCACCCCTTTCTCTCAAAGTGGGATCTGCAAAAATCATCTCAGATAAGACTGCTTAATAGGATGATATGCAGTTTTCCATGAGGTTTTTCTGAGAATGAAGAAGAAGCCACCTCACTGTATCTCTAAAAAATTCAATGATTATTTATGAAGATATACAGAATGTATATGGGGCAGTGGGTCTGTGCCAGGAAGAGGGGGAGCTGCAGCACTCAGGGGTTTCCTTAGATGCTAGTGTGTCCAATTGCATGAGGGGCTTAATTAGTCATAGGAGTTTATCATTGATTTTTGTATTACTGTGAATAAGGAGAGAGAGCAAATGGCCTCTTCGTCACATAGCAGAAGACACGCCAGATCTCCTGAGGACAAAAGGGCCCAGGAGCTGCAAGTGGAGGGGGAGGTGAGGAATGACTGGGGGAGGGCCTCTAGGGAAGGCTCAGTCCCACCTGCATGCTGAGCTAAGGGGGCTCAGTTATGGGATCTGGACAGAGAAGCCCTTACAGGGCCAAATGTCAGGGTAGAGCACTCAGCCCAAGACTACCACTCCCAGTGGTTCCAACCCACAGAGCCTCTTATCTCTGCCTGAGTCTGGTTGGCTCTGACCCCCTCCCTCTTGCTTGGCATTGAGCAAGCTGCATATCCATCACAGTGTTTCCTTCCTAATGCCCTGTTCTCTTTGTTTAGACACCATTGAGCTAAAGAAGAGAATTCCAAGGTAAGGGGTCACTGCTGTGGTAACATTTCCCTGCTGTTTTATCTATTCTGCTCCCCTGCTTGTCATCCTAGGCCTTTTCTCTACTCTAAAATGCTTCCTAGGGGACTAGAATGCACCCATGGTCCCTCCTCCCACTCTGCTCCTTTTGGCCAGTGGGAAAGTATCATGAAAGGAGAGGGTTGGCATAGGGTACAGTAGCCAAAAGGGCTTGGGTTTCACTCTGTGCACCCTGCATGGCGAAGGAACCTTGGGCGTGTGGCTGCAGACTGTAGCCAGTTCTGGTACTGTGTTAGGACAATAGAGTGGTCAGTCAGAGATTCTGGCATAGCAATCTTATCACCACCCATGGATGAGTGATGCTCTCTTGGCCAGCCAAACCACCCACATACACCAAGGTACTTAGTTTTGGAAACTCCAGTGCCCCTGGAAGTCTCCAGAGCTTGTTGCAGACTCCGTTTCAAGGACATCTTCATATTGAAATTCACAAAAATGAAAGATTTCACAAAGCTCAATTCTTAATCCTGTGTATGTATCTTTGTATGCGGGTGTGCTAGTGAGACAAGGGACTAGGAAAGGCTGTGATGATGCATAATAAATGACTGACATATGTATGCGTGTGTGTGAAGATGCTGCTGTAAACAATAAAACACGAACAAGTAGTCACTGTGGTTTTATGTTGCTATATATGATTATGTTAGAGGAGCATCTTGATTCTGTGTGTTTGGAAGTTCTGGATAATTCTGACACACCAGAGATATAGGAGGCAATGTCCACAATCTAGGAGAGGTGGCTGCAGTAGTCATTCATCAGTAAATGCTGTGAAAGTGAAGTACAGGAATGTGGATGTGAAGGGAGCAGGAAGAAGACAGATCGGTGAAAGAAAGGAAGAAAGAAATAAAGGACAGGGGAAAGGTGGCTGGCTGGAACTTTTCCCCTGGGCATATATTCCCCCAAGGTGTGCCTGAAACTGATTTTGGCCTGGGTCTTATCAGGGCTCTTCTACAAATGGAGAAATTTTCTAAGAGAAGGAAGGCACAATCCAAGTTTCTAAAACTAACACTAGATGGTGTCAGGCTGAGTCAATAAGTTAGACCCAAAAGAAAAAGCTAAGGACAAGTAAACCATTCTTCTGTAGCAAAAATGTTTACGTGCTTTCTCTCATCTAGAAATGATTTGGTAAACAACCTATTCTCCTACTTTGCAGGTTAAACCTCAGCTATCCTGAAAGGTGAGTTGTAAGAGTCAACACATACCAAAAGGGAGAAAGTCAGCCCCTCTTCTAGTGGCTGGCAGCTCTATTGCATGCCCCATGCAGGGTGGGAGGGGACTGCTAGCCATGGGCCAGACATCCTTTGTGTCAGGATGGTGGTGAAACCAGGAATCAGTGTCTCTTCGGGACATTTGCAGAAAATCCTAGTAGGTGTTACTTTGGCAAAATCTTAAAAGAAACTGTGGGCATTTTCTTGATTAGAGCCAAGAAAACTGGGTTTTAACAGCAAGATTATTTTTTATTTACCAAGACCTTCTCTTGACAGAGGCGAATCAAACCATTAGCCAACTCAGACCATGGGATGAAAAAAACATTCCAAAACTTTTTGTGTCATCAAGCTATTCATTTAGCTAAGTGTCTGTTTTTCACCTCTGCTTTGGGGTCTCAAGTGAACAAGACGAATACGCAGGGCAGGGCCTGCAGGAGGTGAACACAGCCATGGGTCACCGGCTGAAGGAGCCCTGCTCTTAGAAAAGGAGGCATCTCCTCCAGGTTTGTCTAAATCTTTCATTCACAATTCACATTCTCTAGGCCTGCTTTCCTGAACCTCATGAGCTACCCATATGCTCTCACCTTCCTTTTTAAAAATCTTCAGATCCCCAGAAAAATTGAAAGAACAGTGTAGTAAAAACACACATACACACCTTTCACCTAGATTCACAATTTAACATTTTGCCCCATTTGCTTTATATCTGTATATTCATATTTCTTCTAATCCACTTAAAAACTAGCATAGAATAGATATCATGATATTTCACCCCTGAATACATCGCCATTTTATCTCCCACTTCATCATCATACAATGACCACACTTTAAAATATAAGTGATCATTTTATATCATCTATTATACAGTTCATTTTCAAATTTCTCTGTTTTTTTTCAAAAGTATCTTTTATAGCTCTGTTTTTCCAAGCCAGGATCCATTGTATTTTATTTTGTCTCTTTTTAGTCTCTTTCAGTGCTGAACAACCCCCTGCCTTTTTTCACCATGGCATTGTCAATTTTGAAGTACCTAAGCACATTGTCTTGTATGATGTCTCATTTTCTGGATTTGTCTGATTGTGTCCTGAGTAAATTCAGATTGAGAATGTTGTCAAGAATACCACAGAGGTGACATCGCATATCTTTTATTATGTTGCATCAGAGGCATATGATGCCAGGCTTTCTCATTGTTGGTGATGCTGTATTTGATTGCTTGGTCATGAAAGTGACAGCTGGATATCTGCATTGTTGAAATAAAATTTCCCCTTTGTAAATAGTAAATAATATGAGGGGTGGTACTAAGACCATATGAACATTCTGACCCCTAACAATTCTTCAGCCAGTGATTTGATATCTCTTTATGATTTATGTTTGAATTAGTTATTGCATTGGGAATTATAAGATACTAAGCTTCTAATTCTAGCATTCCTTCTACATTTAATAGTTGGAATTCTTCTAAAAGAAATATTTTTTCCCTCCCTTTCTCTTTCTCTGACTTGTTGAACATTATTCTTATGGACTTCAATGTGTTTTAATTTATTGCCATCATGTATCTTTTTATACTCAAATTAAACCCGTTTGTCCAGTACAAGTCATTTCTTGATGGCGTTTCATGGGACCTTATTAGTCATTAAGCATTTCCTAGACTTCTGACACAATACAATATCCCAGGTTCACCTTGTACTGTCCTTGCTCAGACCTGGAATAACGCATTTTTCCTAGGATCCCTGTTTTGACTTGGAATAGTTTTTAGAAACCAAGATCTGGGCACAATGTGTGTTCATAGCTACTGGAGCATTATCACTTTTAGGCTCCCTCAATGGACAGAGTCAAGAAATGTGTATTTAAATCACAAACTCAATACCTTAAGGTTCTTCTTAAACTATTCTCATTCCATATGTCTACTTGGCCTTCTCCAAAATAAAAACCTATTTCTCAGTCATATAAAGGTTTTTACCCTTTTGTTCTATTTTATAATACACACAAAATACTTACAGAATTACATTATACAACTACAAACTTATTTTATAATGCAAAGATTTTCTTGCAGTTCTTTTTGTTCTTACAATTTAGCTTTATATATGTACAGAGTATTGTGTTGAAATTGAATTTTTCTCTGTGTGGTTATACTATTAATTTGATATAGTTAGAAACATTTATTTCAGTCTCTATGCTGTTTTCTTGTTTTCCTAGTTAATCCTCTAAGTTTAATTTATTTTTTGAGTATGTAAAACATGTATATAGTTCAAAGAAAAAAATTATGTAAACAGGCAAACCCAGAGAAATCTTGCTCCTTTACCTGTCCTGTCCACCATGCTTTGAGGTAACTGTTTTCAATAGTTTCTGCTTTACCCTTCCTCTGTTTGTTTTACAAAATATATTTATTAAAACATTTTTACATATATACAATATTTTATCAAATTAAAAGAATGTTTATATATGTACATAAATATAATTTTTTCCAGTTTTTGTGCATGTTCATTTTTTATTTGAATCTCTGATCCACTTAGTATTTATTGTGATATGAGACAGAGATCTAATTTTATCTTTTTCTCAAATGGCAATCCAGTTATTTTAATATAATTTTAAAAACTACCCTATCTTATGCAGTGTTATTTTTGCCACCCTTATCATATTCTAAATTTCCATATGTACTTGGAAAATTTCTAGACTTTATATTATTCTCCTATTGTATTTGTAATTATTCAGGTGCTACTACATGCTTTTTACTTGTGGAGGCTTCATGGTACACTCTACCATCTGGCAGGACTGATCCTTCGTGTCATCATGTTTTCTTTTGAGGGGCACACTCCTGCTCTTCTGTCCTAGCTATTCTTGTATGTTCGTTTTTCCAGATGAACTTTAGAATCAACTTCAGAATCTAAGGAAAGAAATATCTTGGTATTTTGAGGGGATTGCATTATATTATATTTATATATTTTTTTTATAAGTCTGTTTTTGTGTCAGGAGGATTTTCAGATTTTATTCATGGATTTTTCACATTTCCTGTTTATTCCTAAATATTTTATTGCTTTTTTAAAAGAGATTTTCCTTTATGTCCCCTACTTGGTCATTGATTGCTTATGAATTTTTTTTGGTATGTTAACATTATAGCAGCTGCTTTATTGAATGCTTTTATTGTTTGTGTTCATTTTCTTCTTGATCTTTTATTTGCCACCTTTATCATGTTCTAAATTTCATGATCATGTCATCTGCCAAATTTTAGATTTTCTTTCTCAATTCTTATGCCTCTAATTGATTTTTCACTCTGATTGCATTGTCTAAATAATAGTGGAGACCATGTATATACTTGTTTTGTGCCTGATCTTAGTGTAAAATCCACTAGATGTTTCCATTAAGTAAGATGCTGCCTTTAGGGCTGAGGTAAATGTATTTTATACTCTTAAGGAAATATTCATCAGTTCCTACTTTATTGAGTTTTTAAAATCAGAAACGTGTTGAATTTGGTCAAAAGATTTTTCAGCATTGGCAGGTATTAAATTAACCACAAAAGATATACCTGGGACTGTCCTAGGCAAACCAGGACATATAGGGGTCTTTGTTACTAGTTTTGTTTTGTTCCTTTTTCCTTCTCTTCTTATTAGTTTGTATAATTTTTGTAAAATATGGTAGAAGATTTGGAATTAGGCAGCCAATATAATCCTACAGTTTCCAAAAGTCTCTTTTTCTTTCTCTTGATAACCAATCTAGGTGTGCAGCCTAATTCATCTACTAAACCAGTCAGAATATGCTATTCCAGCCCCTGTCCAGCTTATCTTTTCCTGCAGGTTGTGTCTGGCTCTCTAGAGGCTGGTTACATACCCATCTGAAGAGGAATCATTACCCTGTCAGAGAACAATTTCCTCCATGAGGTGGCTCACAGGTGCCACTTCCTCAGCTCTGGGCCAACAGGGATGAAAGGAGACTCCTCTTCTGGTCTGCCCATCTTTTCTGAGCATCAGAAACTCAAGTGCAAATACTGGCTAGATTTAGCCACTGTAGATCCTCTCCTTAATAACACCTGAAGAGGCCCTTTGAACTCAGGACTTTTTAAAGACAATAGGAGGGATGAACTTTCTGTTAAGCTCCTGGACCTCTAGACCAGCTTAAACTCTATGTTCTCCTGGATCCATCATACTTTAAAGAAGAAGCACAAACACCTGACAGAATTTAGGCCCTCTCTTGGAATCCCTTTCTCCACCTCTCTTTCCTACTATCCTTGCTTGTTTCCAACTTGCTTGTCTTCCATCTTGGCTCTTCTGTCATCAAGATCTGTAACCCCAACCTTGACCCGTGCCCTTGGTCTTCCACACATGGGGTAGGTAGGTACATGCTATCCCTTTTTATGGCTGTTGACTTAGCTTGAACCACTGATGTTTAACTCTGACCCATCTTTCTACTATTGTTGCCCCTTCTCCCAGAGGAGATATTAGTTAGACATCACGATATTAAAACTGAGTACACACAGTGGAATGGCATTAAACAAGTATGCAATGTAAGCATAAATATGCCATTCTGTTATAACTACAAATAATGTTTATGTGAAACCACAGTGAAGTGTTGGTGTGAGTTCAGTCTCAACATGGAGGTGTTGATGAGGCCCTCAGCTGAGAAAGGCCACAACAGGGTCTCTGTCCTACTTTTGGCCCAAGCTCTATTATATTGGGGTCTGGTTTAGTGATCTCATCTTTTCTTCTCTGTTCCTGATTACACACACACACACACACACACACACACACACACACACACTCTCTCTCTCTCTCTCTCTCTCTCTCTCTCTCTCTCTCTCTCTCTATCTATCTCTCTCTCTCCCATTTCCACTGTATAGTTCAGACTTGAATGTATTAATTTCCAGTTACATTCCCATAGGTCTGTCTACCCTTTTCTTCGTAGCATCTGCCCAGATGCATGCAGACTCTTCAAGTACACAAAGTGGCTCTTTCCTCTAGATATGCCTATTAACCTTGGAGAATGACTTCTTCCATTTTTGTTGTCAAAGTGGATGAGGTGTAGTAGCCTTGGTTTGACAGGTTGAGCTCTACCTGAAAAACACTCCTCTTTACCTAGAAGCCACTGATCTTCAGATCCCTTTCTATATTTTAAGGGGAAATGTCTCACCTGGCTAAGATTTGCTGATGAGTCTTTTCATTCTTGTTTGATTGTGTATGCCACATAAGCACGTGTCACGATTAGTTAGAGCATAGTCACTCTGTCATAAGACTTTCAGATGGTTCTCTTCCTTTCCAGCCATGCACAAGTGATTGAACTCTAAGTGAGCAGCCACTTCAGAAGGGGTTTGGTAGTCTAGACAACTGTCCACTGCAGTGTTGAGGATATCTTGAATTTGAGTGTCCAAAGCTGATGATAGACCTTCACATGAAACTCAATAACCAGGGCAAATAATAGAATGAACAGAATCTACAATGCCTCTGTCCTGAAGGAAAATATAACTTCTCTTCTACAAGAGGCTGGCTGCAGAGAGGAAGGCATGACCAATTTATCCAAGAGCAAAAAAGGATGGAAGCCAATAAATCCTCACTGACTAACCTGGTCCCCTATGTCAGAGCTGTTCATGCTTCTATGATGGCATTGTAAGACATGCCAATGGGACCTACCCACAGTAAATGGCTCATGGAATGAAAACCAAGGTCAAGACACAGCCTATTTAGCACCACCATTGTTCTATACATTTTCCAGAATTTTCCAAAACTTTTGGCTTCACTTCTTTAACTGCCAAAAGAATCTCTCTATAAATATTCATTGCGTCCCAGCACATGGAGAACATGGAACAATCTCCATCTCTCTACATGAAAGACTAATCATCCAAGAAGAAATGGCAGGCCAGAATGAGAGGAAGGAGTCTGATGGACACAGAATGGGCCTGTCGCCTCTTGGGTCTTCAAATGATGGAGCCAACAAAGGATTAAATGAGAAAGCAGATGCTGTGCCTTGTAAATGTAAGCCATTATTGTTATGTTTATAGAATGATTTTGTGGTTATTATTACAATGTCATTACACCTTGTCATGGAGAACACAACTGGCAGAGATTTAGAAAACCCATATCTTTTTATTATTCCCATAAACCTAAGGTTCTGTGGCACAGGCCCCATTAACATTTCGCTCTCCTGTAATATTAACCCTGTATTTCTGGGGTTGCATAATGGAGTACGCTTTGCTTCTCCATTCAACAGAAATCTAGGTGGTTGTAAGGTCTGATTCTCCTTGGATTAGGTTACTCTTCTTCTGTGTGATGAAAGATGAGCTATATTTCAAAACAAAGTGCTGTGTTATAATAATTTGTTTGGATTCCCAGGGTGTCTTTTATCTGACTTGATAACAATGTAGTTCATTAGCAGCTTTTGTTAACTGATAACCTTAAGCGGTAATGTGATACTCATAAGCAATTTTCTGTGTGTAAAATAGAATAAACCATCATGTAGGCTATCTGTTAATTGATTTATTTCTTTTAGCAGCATTTTAATTAAGATGACTGGTTTGTGAATAGCAGAGACACTTGTGAACTGAAGGTGAATGTTTCTGGATTTTCAGTAATCATTTTATTTTTTATAGACATTACATAACTTTGGGGTCCTTTCTCCCATCCCACATCATGACATATTTTCCCAGCACCATTCCTTCACTCTGCTTTGTTTGATCACCACACATGATCTCTGTGTGATCTCTGTGTGAAGGAAACAGAGAAGTACGCTGACGATCAGTGCTTTCTTCTTAGGTTTTAAAGACTGACATGCCCAAGAGACAGAAGGGACTGGCTCCCAGCATGTGTCTCCTTGGCTTACACCCAAATCCAAACTTAGTGGCTTCCTTCTGTGGTAGTCCTACTTGAAGCTCTCTCATGCTGTTTTTGACAGCCCCTTTCCATGTGGCCAGCTCCTGGGAATGAAGGTTCCAGAGGGCAGGCCTTCTTGGATGTGTTTGGGAGCATCCACAGTAAGTCATTGTGTCTGTGAGTGCAATGTCTTGAGTGAAGGCCATTCTGACGATCTTACCCTGTGGTTTGCATGCTAACAGAGGCCAGGGGTTAGAATAAACCCTGCCCTCCAAGCGCAGTGGGTCCTGGGGCCCCTACAACACATGTGATTCCAAGACAGTCTATCTCGGTAAGCAGGATACCTTGCCCAAAGCAGAAGGGGCAGGTGGCACTCAAACACCAGAGGAAAAGCCATCCCTGCATGAGTGGAGGAGGCTGCAGACAACAGCAGCCAGTCAGAATCTGCTGGTTTGTTGATCTTAGGATTCAGTACCTAGAAGAGGGGAAGGTGAGCTGGGAGAGGGTTATCTGGCAAGATTAACAAATTAAGTATGCATTAATCTTTAGATATACAAATTAAAAATATATTTATGTCAAATATTTATATATTAAAACCAATACATAAAAATTAAATAAATATGTATGTATACTCTTCTATATGTGTTAAAAGTATACATATTATAGAATTCTAACATATCCTATGATATATTCTATTATAGAATATATGAGGGTTTGAATAAGTAAATAAATGACACCAATTTCATCATCTGAGTTTGGAGATAGTTGAGAGGTAGACAAACAAGTTAAACAGATGAAGATGAAAATGTCAGAGTTATTGTGATTTTTCAAATGAGTTCTGACATGTCAATACCACTCTACAGCCCCTAGAATCCCACTCAGTGTCCTGGTACCAACACAAGCAAGATGTGAGGGTGGCTTGGGTTGTACTGCTGACAGCAAAGATTCAGAGGATGAATGGGTTTGAGATGGGGTTTGGAAGTGGAGATGCAGGACTTGCTGTCAGATTTGGTGAAAAGGGAAGGGCTAACTCAGCATCACCTCTCTTAAGGTTTGGTGTTATTGCCCGGGGTATGGAAGACCTGGGAGCATTGGTTTTGGGGAAGATCTGCAGCTGGCCTTGGGTCTGTTGTAGCAACTATTAGGGAGCCAAAAGGTGGGCTGCATTTGGAAAGTGTGAACCTCACATTCATGCAGCAGTTCAAGTGTGTGAACTGGGGTTTAAAACACACATATCGGAGATTCTTCCAGAATGTGCTCTGGGATCCATGAGAGAAAGTAGAGGAGAATCGCCTGGAGAAGTGTAAGTCTCCTCCCGTGTAACATGGGGCATGCAGAGGGGTTGCTTAGACAAAGGGAACCTGAGCTGACCAGAGCTGAAGATGCCAGCAGAGGGGCTAGTACTGTGACATGAAGCCTAAAAGGGCTGTGCTCTGGAACCAGCTGCCGACTGACTCTTTCCCTTCCAAGTCATTTGTCATAATCTTAGATATGTTAGGTAAATTAATCATCCTTCAAAGAATATGATTTTGCCCATTATCACTGGATAACAAATGAGTGGCATATTTCCCAGGCTATGTATGTAGAAAAAGTCACCCAGGTCTCCAACATCCCAGCCTCACCTCATAGCATATTTTGGGTCTGAGTGTTCATGGTTCTAGAATTTCAACTGACTTAGGTTTTTTCTTCACTTATGGTTCCCTCTAAGCAGTATAGAGTGATTAGACAGAGTATGTAGGCTCTACAGACAAATGCTGCTCTGTGATCTGGACAAACTATTTAACCTTGCTATGTCTCAGTTTCCTCATTTGAAAAATGGGCTAATAATTGTCCCTACCCTATAGGGTTTTTGTCAGCATTACATGAAGTAATGCACGTAAAGATCTTAGAACACTGGCATGTAGTCGGCACTCAGCAAATGTGGTCTACTACTTATAATTTGTTTTGATAACTTTTATCCCACTCCAAAATTTGGAGAAACTGAGATTAAGGAAGTTTTCATTCTTAGTAAAATTTTAGGTGAATTATATAATTTCCTTATATATTTTTAAAATAAAGTTTTATTTTAGAACAGTTTTAGATTTTCCTAAAAGTTGTGAGGGTAGTTTAGAGAGTTCCTATATGCCCCACACTTATGTACCATCTTACATTAGTATGATTTATTTGTCATAATTAATGAGCCAATATGATTCCATCATTAGTAACTAATGTTCATACTTTATTTGGATTTTCTTAGTTTTTATCTAATACTCCTTCTCTGTACCCGTACCCCACCCAGGATACCACATTACATTTAGTCATCATGTCTTCCCAGGCTCCTGTTGGATACAATGGTTTCTCATACTGCCCTTCTTTTTGGTGGCCTTGACAGCTTTAAGGAGCCTTGGTCAGGCATTTTTAAACAGTCTTTCAACTAGGATATGTCTATCTTTTTCATGAAGGTAAATTTCTTTTAAGCTAAGTTTAACATAAAATTGATTGTAATCATGCAATAAACCAAGTGTTCACTAATTTTTACTATTGTTCATATAAAGAAAATTAGCCAGATAACTGACAAATCTCACTTAAGTTTGAACTGAATAAGCTCAATAAAAAGGAGAGCTTCTTTTTAAAATGAAGCAAAGCAAACATTTCTAATTAGTGAGGGGCTGCTCAGGTTAGCATCGTGCAACAACTGTGAGCAATAGCAGAGACCAAGAAAGCACTGAGCCCGTGTTTGGGGCAAATGTAAACTTGAACCCACTCTCCTCCAAGCCAGCCTTTGCTCACTCTGTGGACAGGTAGGAGTTCTTGGTAGTGTGGCCTGAGCTCTCCAGGGAAGTGGTTCAAAGTGGCCTATTATTTTTCTTAGCAAAAAAAGAAAATGACCTATAAGAAAGCCTGGTCTCCGAGGATGCTAGACCTTGATATTGGATGGAAGTGCATCCCTCTCTGGCCTCTTTGTCCCAGTTTGCACCTCAGATTTGGCATTTATGCCAGGCTGTCCTTGGACAGAGAGAGAGAAGTAAAAAATGCTTCTGCCACCTAAGGAGGTGGCCTCAAATGGTCTTGGCTAAGAGAGTCCCCAGGTCAGGAAGCAGACAGAACGAACTGTAAGACCACTGTGCAGAAAGGGCAGCAACTTGGTGGAAACAAAATTAAAGAACAAGGACAGCCCAGTGCCTGGGTGAGGTGGGGGTTAGAGATGCTATGAGGACAGCTGCAGATAAGGGTTGAATCAAGCTGATGGCGGGGGCAGGGGAGGGCTGTGGGTATCAGGAGAAGTGGGATAAGCTGGAAGAGGGGCAGGGGTGCACTCATGTCTCTTCTCTGGCTTGGGAGTAGCTAACTTAGAGATGGCTATTATTCTCACTAGTTGGATAAACTGATATGAGACAGGTCTTAAATCAGTATAGACTCTCTAGGTATAATAGCAGGCACAGAGCCTAGACATGCTCAACTCATCATGGTGGCTATGCAGCTCAACCCTAAAAGAATGATCAGAGTTGTAGAGGACCTATGGGGGTTGTTAGGCACCTGAACTACAGGGGTATCTCCCCTGTCAGTACCCCAGGCCAAGGGGGCTGACTCTACTTCCCCAGGCAGGAGGAGAATTTGCCCTCAAAGAGAGAAGAGTTTTCTTATGAGAACAAAACTTTTTAGAAAGAAAATAATGTTGAAAGAAGATTTTTTGTAAGTTTAGCCATGTAAACCCCTTGATGTCACTATAAGGAAAGATGAATGTCAGCCAAGATGGGCATGTCTTGGCCTCAGGCAGGCTAAAATCATCTCCTTTCAATGACCTCCCAAATGAGAATGGTAATTACTCCAGATGAGGGAAGAGACTCTGAGAAGGGGGAAGAGGTACAACCCCAGGGTGGTGACAGGAGGTGACAGACACCTGGGATCTACAGGTGAAGATGGTCATGCTCTCAGATATCACCAGAGTCCTGAAGGGAAACCCTCCACAGCCTCTCCCATTCTTAGAGGAGAGTCTGTGTTTGTGCTCTAAAAGCAGGGAGGAAAAGCAACAAAACTTATTTAGGCTACGGCCAATAGAGAAAACTCAAATGTACTGTAACTTCTAAGCTTTGGTTAATGTTCATGAAATCTGTGAGTTTTGTCTCCAGACGGAAACGTCTCTTTAAATTAGCGATAATTTACAATATGCACTTAGCATTCCCCAGTGCAATTTTAAATAAACATAGTAAAGCTGCTTTCACATTTACAAGATGAAAGTAATGCCAAGACCAGGGTTCTCACTTGCTCCTTAAGGATTTCAGTTGCTCAGGACTGGTGAATGGCAGTGGGTGGAAGGGCTGGGGCAGGTGTCCAGAGTAGACATGGGGAGAATGCTGGGAGGACTCTGGCAGGCACGGATGGCAATCTGGATCGCTGTAATGAGGAAAGCTTGTGCTCTGTAGATGGACACGGGCCCTAGTTTAAAAGCCTGCTCCACAATGCAGCAGCCATTTGACCTTGAGCACTAACTTGCTAGAACTACTGGGAAATTGGGGTAAGGGCAGTGATCTCTTCCAGGACCATCGTAAGAATTAAATGACATAATGAAACACCTTGCTCTGTGCCTGGCACATGGTTAGCAGCAGATAAATGCTGATTATTTTCCATTCTATGAACTTGGGGCTGAAAATTCAGAATCTAGGTGGGACTTCCTTCCATCCTGGCAACTGGATCAGCTCATCCAGTTCTCAAAGTGCTGGAAGTCCAATCATACCTGACTTCCCCAGGTTATTTGTGTCCCAGGCCACACTCCCTTGGGCAGCACCCCCAGATGGAGAGGCTGCCCAGTCGTGCCTCTGGGCCCACCCAGCCCAACCTGGGAGCCTCTGTCTATGTGTTTCTCTTCTCTGCATCCAGGCCTGCTTGCCCAGCTGGCTTTGATCAAGTTCTCACTAAGCCACATTTCTCTGTCTCCAATTGTCCTTGTTTATGTTTCCTTGCAAACAAATGTCATGTGTTTCCCACGGGGCTTCTTTCCAGCAAGTTTATTTTAACACTGTATGGACATGAGCAGGTTTCTGCTCTTTGCTCCAGCCCTAGTCTCTGTACTCAGTGAGCCAACGCTGCCCTCTGATCCAGCCTTGGGCTGAAGGACGTGCCCATGGGACCTGGTGTGGAACATCCTAGGGATGGATGGGCAGGAGGCATGGGGCTTTGCAAAGTGAGCCTATATTTTATTTTATTTTTTAATTTCATTAGTATTTAAATAAAACTAGAAGTAAAATAAATTAAGAAATGAAGTAAAATAAAATAAAGCTTTTAAAAATATATTTTAATACTTATTGTGCAAAACTTAGAAAATAAAGATAAATAACAAGATGAGAAAACCCCTTTCTCAAAGATAAATGCTGTTCACATTTTGGTATATATCATTTCATTTCAGACTTTACCTGTGTATGTGTGTGAGTGTGCATACACACACACACACACACATACACACTAGGTTTACAGAACTGGGATTACATGATATGTTTTTACTTATACTGTGAACATATTTTTCCATATTTTTTATGAGCTATATTGTGTAGTTGTCCCATAATTTATTTACCCCAGGGGTTCTCAAACTCTAGCAGGCATCTTAATCAATAAAAAAGATGACTTATTTAAACCCAGATTGCTGGACTACACTAGGGTGAAGCCTGAGAATTTACATTTTTTAACAAATTCCCAGGTGAGGCTGATGAAACCCAATCAATTTAGCACTCCTCCTGCTTGGGTCACAGGTTGAATCTGAGTTCATGAGTATAAATAACACTACTAAAAATGAGCTAGCAGAATCTTTGGCACACTTCTAATTTCCTCAAGAATACATTTTTAGAAGTGGGATTGGCAAGACAGATGGTATCTCAGAGATGGTATCTCAGGTTTAAGGTTGTTGCTACATATTGCCAGAGAATCTGTTTCAAGTTATTTTCCCACCAGAGTATACCAGTGCTAGACCTGTGTTTAATTCTTTTTTTATTTTTTAATAAAATGTGCTCACCTCATCTAATTAATATAGTCAAGGAAGTTAGATTCCCATCCTACAGAGCGTGTGAACCCAGGAAACCTCCCTTGCCTTTCTGAGCTTAGTTTCTTCATCTATTAAAAGGGAAAGAGTACTCCCTTGCCCACATTTCTAAGCTGCTGTGGAATTATAAAATGATGGATGGGAGTGCCCTTTCTGCATTATAATCCACTTGTAGATGGAAGAGACCTGAGCACTTGTCTGAAGAATTAAGATGCGGCCTGAATTGTGGAAACTTATTTCCGGAAGGTTAGAGTTGGTGGGGGATGGGGGAGTTTCCTGAAGGGCTTGTCTTCACAGCCAGAACTGTGGCCTCCTGGAACTGGCTGTATGAACCCCAGTGATTTGAATGTGTGAATGTTTCTCAACCCTTTCCCTGCTTGGGGTTAAGAGAAGGGTTAGAAAGACCTTGGTTTTAGCCTTTGCAAAGGACCTTTGCATCAGTCTTTCCTCTAAGCATTCTTATAAGCTGCCAAGGTGTCACGAAGTATAATAAAATAATTAGGAATTGATGAGTTTTAAGTATTTACTACTTTTGTGTTTAATATAATTTAATTGTAAATTTACATGATTTTAATTTTGATAATGACCATGTTTAACAACTGGCTCGCAAAAAAGCTATTAAAAGACTTAACAATTGGCTCTCCGAGCTAGTACTAGCTGGCCCCATCATAGCACTGGAGGTCCCTCTTGGCCATGAACTCACTAAAGTCACTTTTCCATCCTCATGGAAGAATAATTCATGTTTTCACTGACTTCATTTTTTTTATATTTGACTGAGGGCTACACAGTGGCAACCTGAATTATTTTGGTTTCAAACATTTGGTATTGTATATTAAAATAGTCCAGTATCAGGCTTTGTAAGAACTGAAATTTGGGGGCCTGCTAAGACATCTGGCTCTTACGCAATGCAGCCAAATTCCCTAGCACATGACTTGTGTGGAGAGAAATCTGGCAATTTGGGGAAGCATGTTTTGTTTCCAGAACCTCATCAGTGAGGTCTTAAGAGATCAGTTTTCAATTGCTGCTGTTCTTGCCTTTTAATTTTCTTAGTTTGGCTTTATTGTGATCAACTTAATTTTCTGTGGGTTGGGTAGTCAATCCTACAGTGTGACTACTCCTTATCATTAATGTTTGTGGACTCTAATTTTCCAATAAGTTGACTTGAATTTGTATATGAGCTGTGGTTCAATAAACCATTCATGCCACTTTCACTAAGGAAGATAAATAATGTAAAAAAAATTTTGGCCTATACAGTGATATTTCACTGTAATGTACCACTGCCTGTGAATTTGTGCTTGTAAATAGCCTATTATATGTTGTATCCAATAAAGTAATAATGAATTTACTGGGTTATCTTCAAGTTTGGGGAATTATTTTAAAACTTAAAATTTAAATAATATGCAGAAGTTTATAGTCTTCTCCTATAAATAATAAATAATTCATATATACTCACCTCTGATCTTTATCATACAGTAGTCCCCCCTTATCCATGGGGGATATGTTCCAAGACCCCCAGTGGATCTCTGAAACTGCATACTTCTGAACCCTATATATACTGTTTTCCTATACATACATACCTTTTCACTTAAAGGAAGCTCTTTGGTATATTCAAATTGCTAGCATCATTATTCTTGCACTTTGAAGCCATTATTAAGTAAAATAAGGGTTACTTTAATGCAAGCACTGTGATACTGAGACAGGAGATCTGATAACCTAGAAGGCTACTCAGTGACTAATGGGTGAGGAGCATACACATCATGGATACACTGAACAAAGGGATGATTCATGTCCTGGGCGGGATGGAGCAGGATGGCATGAGATTTCATCGCACTACTCAGATAGCATGCGATTTAAAATGTATGAATTGTTTACTTCTGGAATCTTTCATTTAATATTTTCTGACTGTGGTTAACTGCGGGTAAGTAAAACCACAGAAAGCAAAACCATGGATAAGGGGGACTAGTGTAGTTGTTAAATTTCTGACAGCCAGGTAGATGAAGGACTGCTTCTGAAGAGAACCATCTTTCCCTTGTAAAGTGAATCAAGTGAAGCTGATGACCTTCTCGCCAACACAGGCAGAGAGGGCTTCTCTTTCCTCCCAGGAGTGGGTGTCCGTAGTGCCCATACTGCTAGCTGGTTCAGGTGACAGGTGGCCAGGAGGGAGGCACACTGATCTAGTCACCTTCTTCCCATTCCCTGTGCACTGTGGGATTGCCAGAACCCAGTTCTGCCTCACTGAAGCCATTTCCCCTGGCTATGAGCTCTTCTCACTCCACCACCCTGAACATGCTTATTACAGGAGCAAGAAGGGCCTTTAGAACAAGACCTCCCTACTGGAGCAAAGCCAGGTGGAATTCATCCTGGATGCAAGAGTGGTTCAACGTTTGAAAATCACGCCACTTAATGCACCACATTAATAGAATGAAGGTGGGCGGAAACCCATATACATAATTACCTCAATTGATGCAGAAAAAGCATTCAACAAAACCCAACATCCTTTTATGATAAAAACCCTCATTGAACTAGATTTAGAAGGGGATTTCCTCAACATGAAAAAAGGCCATATATAAACACCCACAGCTAGCAACATACCCAATGATAAAAGACTGAAAACTTTCCCTCAAAGTAGGGACAAGACAAGGATGCCAGCTTTTGCAACTTGATTTCAACACTGTACTGAAGTTCTTGCTAGAGCAATTAGGAAAGCGAAAGAAATAAAAGGCATCCAATTTGAAAGAAAAGAAGTAAAATTATGTTTGCAGATGTCATGATTTTATATATAGAAAATCCTAAAAAATCCACCAAATCTTTAGAATTAATAAACAAATTTAGTAAAATTGAATAACAAAAAAGTTACTTCTGCATGACAGTAATGAACAATCAAAAAAATAAGAAAACAGTTCCATTTACATAGCATCAAAAAGAATAAAATATTTAGGAATAAATTTAACTAAAAAAAGACAAGATTTGTACACTGAAAACTACTCCTAACTCTGGTGTGGAAGAAAGCTAGAGCCAGTCTCACTACACTGCAGTGGTGCAGCTGAGTGATGTGGCTAAATGGGGCTGCCTCACATTCTGGCTCCTAAGTTTTGGCCTCAGATTTCTTTCTTGGGAATTTTCCTGTGGGAATATCATGCAGCCTAATCTAGCCTTCCCAGAAGTCCCCACATCACCCCTACTTCATTCCTGGAAGGCCTGGAATCAGCTACAAGGCTTTGGGTGGTGTGCTGGGGAAGGGACAGTGGCTAACCTTCTCTACTATCTATTAAGGGACTGTATCATCTCACAAAAAAGAATCTTTCTCTAAAGGTCTGAACAGGAAGAAGGCAGTCAGAAAACGATGGTCTGCAATAGCCATTCTAATTATGGAGATAAAAAGAAATCCCCCCAGTTTTATTCTGGTTATATGTGAGCACATATGCTGCTTTCCAGTGGGCATTGAAAATACCTTGGATGTGAGTTGAAGGCTGCACAGGACTAAGCCCAGAACACTTAGAAATCATGGTAACTTACTGTTGGCCTTTGATGAGGTCCTGGGGCCTCACTTTCCAAGTTGGAGCCAATGTTTCCAGAAGTTCACTTAGGATGGGTTAGCAACTGGTAGCCTGAGAACTGTGTCCAGGTTAGCCTATGACCAGCACATTTTGGACATGGAGCAAGGGAAGACCCTCCCTTTCTCCCAGAGCTCCCAGCATGGCTAAGAACATGTGTGGGGTGTGGCCGGCTGCTGGAATACTGGAACTCCTGGGTCACATGTGTGGATTCCAGAGGGATGTCCTTCCTCCCAGCTGAGATCACCCTTCCGAGGAAGCACATATTGGAAAAAGGCACTTCGGCATCCAGAAATCTCGTTGAACATTTGCCATCCCATGAAGCCAGAGCGTAACATAAGAGAGGCAGGTCCTTGGCCAAGTTGGGGCTCTGGAGCCTGGAGCTCAGCCACAGACATGCCCGAAGGCCTAGCCTGAGGGGTGCCCCTTCTCTGTTCCCTGATGACAGAGAAGGCATAAGCTATTTGTATGGGCACTTTGAGGTTAGGGTCAAAACCCTGAGACAGCTCCAAACAAACCACGAGAAAAAGTAGCCTGTTATTAAGTCAGAAGAAAACAAAAGCAAAACTCCCGTCCCCATCCACCTGGGGAGCCTGAGGAAGAGCTCTTTGTATTACATTTCTCTGTGGTTGAGTTTTTTCTTACATGGTCCACTGACTTCTTTTTAAATAGTTACAAGAAGCAACAGAAAACGATCACAAAAAGTAATACTTTCCTACTCTAATCATCAAGGTTTCTAATAGCTTCTGGCACTTTCTCTGCAGGCTTGGCACAAGGTTGCAGTTGTCAATAAGTCCTGAAGATTGACCTTCACATAGTAGAGAAACTGAAGATTGACCTTCACATAGTAGAGAAACTGCGTAGCCTGTATCTGGCTGGCAGCATCTGGCAGCTTGCCACTTATCTCTCTCTCTCTCTCTCTCTCTCTCTCTCTCTCTCTCGGGTTGAGTCTAATCACAGGAGTTCTTTGAGGAGGAGAATGGCAGAGTGGTTGGTCCCTCACTCCCTCTCCAGGGTGAAGAGAAGAGCATTGCTCATTTAAAAGACTTGACACAGAGGCTCAGCCACGTAAATGCAACCACCTATACATGACCCAGGTAACATCAGGCTCCTTGACCAAGTGGACATTTGGCTATTTCTGGATGCTCATTGCCTCTGGGGTGAATGCTTTGATTCTCTCTGTAGCCTTGATTGTAGCACAAACCAAACTCTGGAGTGAGAAGTTAAGGGAAGTAAGAGGTGGTGTCTCTGCTTCCTGCTGTGTCTGTGGCTGGTTTGTTTCCTGTTAGCCTCTGCCCAACTGAGAAAAACAGGGGCTGGGAAGACTAGGTTTTGGAAGAAAAGTTAAGACTTCTTAATGAGGTTTAGGGCTCACATGCGATGTGTGAAATGAGTTGGCCAAGAGCTCTAACAAAGTGCTGTGTTGGTCCTTTTGGGATTTTGCACACTATCCCTGCTGGCTGCAGCAGTGAAGCATGGAAGTTCTTGGCAAAGCTGGAGAACCAGCTGGAAAACTGCGGGGGCTGGGATGTAGGGGGCTGGACTGGCTTGGGTTGTAATCATCCTCCCCTCCCTTCCCCTGCGGGAGGAAAATCCCTCTATGAGTGGCTTCTGATATATATCTGCATGGAAAAAAAAAGAAGGGCTGGGATGGAGAGTCTTTTGGTGGCCATGGCTGGAAGCAGCCCAGAGACTACATGAGGGTAAAGGACATTGCACACCTGGTGGGGCTTTGCTCTAAGCCACCTCTGGAAGCAGCCTAGGGAGACAGCTTAAAGCAGCCTGACAAAGTAGCCATGCCTCTGGACTTGAGATGTTAGCACCCCGCCTCATCCTTTCCACTTACACCTCACTTAACTCTCAGAGCCTCAACATCCCTCTGTAAGGTAGGATTAACAGTGCCTACCTGGCAGAAGTGTTGAGAAGGTTGGAAAGAACATACGTAAATTCTGGGGGAAAAAAGAAGCTGACCCAAGTAACTTTGGAAAATGATGCTTTGCCTAGGAATTGTAAGGCTAAGACCAAAGTAACTGTATGTAAACACTGTATTTCTCATGGCGGTGCAAGTTAACAATTCTGAAACTGCTGTACATGAATACTGGCATTGAATAAATAAGTAGATGCTGGTGGGTGGTAGGGAACCACAGTGCTCAGGTGGGCCAGAAAGACACACTGACAGTACAGATGCTGGGCAATGAACTGCCTCACTAGAACATATTTAAACAGTACAGGGACAAAGTCCATCAAATTACTATAGCTATATAACAAGTTGTCTCCAAATATAGCGTTTAAAATACATTTTATTGATTGGATTAAACATGGCGGAATGAGAGATGTCCCCGGATCTCTTCCCTTGAAACAACAATAAGCTGAATATCTAAAACTCAACAAAAAACACCCAAACTGCACACCAGCACATCTGAGCATGGGATCTGCACAAAAGAGCTACCACAGGTCAGAACCTCGGGTGTCAGATGATGGACTGGGAGAAACAAAGAAGCTGCCTCTCGTATCAGCCGGAGGGGGAGGGGACAAGGTGCGGCAGCTTACCTGAACAGCACTGCCTGGGAGTGCTGTGAGCTCTATGCAGCTGATGACAGTGCCTGGTCATCAGGGCAGAAAGAAGAGAAACAGGGACATGGGGATGGCAGAGAAAAAACAGCTGATTTTTACCAGCCACAGTTGCAAAACTGAGGCTGAGCCACAACCCCCATTCCCCAACCCAGAAGGCCCTTCCTCTCATACCCTTTAAGACAGATCACTGCGGAATCCCAGGAGAATCTGAGCAAACACTACCAAAACTGTCACTAACACTGACAGGAACAGAGATTGAAGAGGGTGATTAAACATCTATAAGAAAAAAGGAAGACTATATAAGGAGAGATCCAAGAGGATTAGATGCCACCTACTGGAAACCAAAAGAAAAACACCTTCTTTGCAACAGGTTAGGGACCATTACATAATAAATTTTCTTTCTGGGGAAAAAAAAAAAGCAGAACGCAATTCCATTAATGCCTAGGCATTAATGGAAATGGTCCATTAAATACTACGAACAACCAAGGTGACAAGGCATCTCAGAAAGCAGAAAGAAAGAGAAAAATCTCCAGAAAATAAGCTTACAGACATAGAAATATGCAACTTAAATAACAGAGAATGCAAGATGGTACTTCTGAAAAGACTCAATGAGATCTGAAATCAACAATTTCAGGAATTGAAAAAGAACTAGATGAGCAGAATGAGTTCTTTAGCAAGGAGATTGAAACCCTTAAAAAGAAAAAAATAGACGTTCTGGAGATAAAGAACACACTGCAAGAGTTGAAAATTGAAATAACAAGCTTGAAAAATAGAGTCAACTAAATGGAGGAAAAGATCAGTGATATTGAAGACAGAAATCTAGACAAAATCAGAAGAAGAGAGAAACCAAAGAATGAAAAATAAAGAAAGAGAAATACAAAAACTAGCTGCTATCGTCAGGAGAAGAAACATGAGAATAATGGGCATTCTCAAAGGGGAGGAAAAGGAGCAGGAATAAGAAAGCATTTTCAGACAAATAGTTGACGAGAATTTCCCAAATCTAAGGAATGAACTGGAGCTTGGAATTCAAGAAATCAATAGAACACCCAATTATTTCTACCCAAAAAGACTTTCATCAAAACACGTTGTACTAAAATTATCAAAAATTAATGACAAAGACAGAATTCTCAGGGCAGCCAGGGAAAAGAAGTTGGTAACCTACAAAGGAAAACTCATTAGATTATCGTTGGACTTCTCAGCAGATAACTTATAAGCCAGAAAGAAGTGGAATTAAATATTCAAACTATTAAATGAAAGGAACAACCAGCAAAGAAAAATGTATCCAGATAAGCTCACCTTTAGGTAAGAAGGAGCAATAAAGTCCTTTCCAGACATACAAAAATTGAGAGAATTCTCCACTACAAAGCCTGCACTACAGTAAATACTAATGGGGGTCAGCTCACCTAAAACAAAATGACAAAAAAAAAAAAAACATAATTAGGAGTAAGGTGACTAGCAGGCTGATAAAAGCAGAAGAATGCAACCATTACTAGGAAGAGGGCATTATAAGCTAAAGAATAAGAAGAGATTTGCTATAGTAAGATAGTAATGAACATTCAGCATACATAGAGACAAAGTGAGGCAACAATGACTGAAAAGGGGAGGCTTCAAAGATCCAAAATTGCAAAGAGGAATGAAGATAATAACTATCCTTTACATATTCATAAAGGTAACCACACACCAAAGATTCAGAACTGAAGTATATAACATAAAACAAGAAGAACCAGAGGGAAAACTCACAAAAGCCAACCAAAATAAAGAAACTAGAAACACAAGAACAAGAAAGTAATGGAAACACTGAGCTACCAGAAAGCAAAAGATAAAATGAAGATAAGAAGACCTCATATTTCAATACTCACCCTAAATGTAAATGGACTGAACTCACCAATAAAAAGGCATAGAGTTGCAGATTAGATCAAAAAACAAAACTCAACCATATGTTGCCTCCAGGAGACACATCTCAGTTCCAAATACAAATATAGACTCAAAGTGAAAGGATGGAAAACGATATTTTAAGCAAATGACATTCAGAGAAAAGCGAGAGTAGCGGTACTAATATCAGATGAAATAGACTTTAAAATAAAAAATGTAAAGATACTGAGCGACACTTCATAATGATAAAGGGAATGATGCACCAAGAAGACATAACACTTATTAATTTCTATGCTTCCAGTCAAGGAGCCCCAAAATATATAAAGCAATTATTAACAGAACTAAAGGGAGAAATAGACCAAAACACTATCATAGTAGGGGACCTAAATACCCCACTGTCAGATGTGGACAGATCATCCCAACAGAAAATCAATAAGGAAATAACATCCTTAAATGACACATTAGACCAGCTGAACATAATTGACATATACAGAGCCTTCCATCCCAAAACAACTGCTTATACATTCTTCTCTAGTGCACATAGAACATTCTCAAAGATTGATCACATATTGGGACACAGAGATAGTCTTAAAAAATATAAGAGAGCAGAAATCACACCAGACATGTTCTCTAGAGATCAACTTGAAACTAGATATCAACTGTAAAAAGAAAACAGAAAGGACCACAAATACATGGAAGATAAACAACATACTAGTGAAGAACAACTGGGTCAGACAAGAAATAAAAAAAAAACAGACCAAGAGATACATAGAAATGAATGATAATGAGTACAGCATATCAAAACTTTTGGGGCAAGGCAAAAGCAGTCATAAGAGGAAAGTTCATATCATTACAGGCCTATCTCCATAAACAAGAATGAGCCCAAATAAACAACTTAACACTTCATCTTTAAAAACTACAAAAGGAAGAACAGATGGAGCCTAAAGTCAGCAGAAGGGAAAAAAGTAATCAAAATTAGAGCATAAATAAATGAAATTGAAAACAAAAAACAATAAAAAATATATGTAACAAATAGCTGGTTCTTTGAGGTTAAAAAAAATTGACAAACTTCTGGTGAGACTCACTAAAGAAAAAAGAGAAAGGACACAAATAAAATTAGGGATAAAAGAAGGGAAATTACGACTGACTACAAAAATACAGAGGATACTATGAAAAAGCATATAACACCAAATTTAATAACATAGAACAAATAGACCAATACTTAGTTAAATACAACCTTCCTAGGCTGAATCAAGAAGAACTGGAAAATCTAAATAGACTGATCAGCAGTATGGAAATTGAAACAATCATCAAAAATCTACCAAAAAGGAAAAGATAGCTTCATCACTGAATCCTACCAAACATTCAAAGAATATTTAATACTCATTTTCCTCAAACTCATCTAAAGAATTGAAGAAGAGGCAATACTTCCCAACACATTTTATGAGGCCAATACTACCCTGATAGAAAACCTGGTAAAGATAACACAAAAAAAGAAAATTATAGAACATTATCTCTCATGAACACAGGTGCAAAAATCTTAAATAAGATACCAGGAAATTGAATACAGCAGCATATTAAAAAAAATTATACATCATGATCAAGTGGGCTTCATTCCAGAGGTACAAGGATGGTACAACAAGTGCAAATTAATTAATGTGATACACCACATAAATTAAAAAATAAGAATTATATGATCATATCAATAAATGCAGAAAAAGCTTTCGACAACATATTGTACTCATTTATGATCAAAACACTTAACAAAATCATTATAGAAAGGAAATACCTTAATATAATAAAGGCCATATATGACTATCCTTAAGCCAATATTATACTTAATGGTGAAAAACTAAAAACCTTCTCTCTAAGATCAGGAACAAAGCAAGGCTTGTTCCACTATCGCCACTGTTATTCAATATAACATTGGAGGTCCTAGCGAGTGCAATCAGGCAAGAGAAAGATATTAAAGGCATCCAAATAGAAAACAAAGAAATCAGACTGTCACTATTTGTGGATGACATGATTCTCAATATAGAAAACTGAACAGACTCCTCAAGAACACTACTAGAAACAATAAGGAAATACAGTAAAGTTTCTGGATACAAAATCAATGTTCAAAAATTCATAGCATTCCTATACACTAATAATGAAGTGTCAAAAAAAAAAGTGGAAAAAATAAATCTTTTTGCAATTGCAAAGAAAAGAATAAAGTACCTAGAAATAAATCTAATGAAATGTGAATGACCTATATAATGAAAACTATAAGACCCTATTAAAAGAAATCAAAGAAGATACAAAGAAATGGAAAGATATTTTGTGTTCTTAGATCGGAAGAACCAACATATTTAAAATGATCGTATTACCGAAAGCATTATACAGATTTAATGCAATCCTCGTCAAAAGCCTATCAGCATTTTTTTAAAAAAATGAAACAAAAATATCATCAGATTTGTATGGAAGCACAAAAGACCCTGACCTGCTAAAGCCATTCTGAGAAAAAAGAATGAGGCTGGAGGCATCACTCTGCCCAAGTTCAAATTATACTACAAAGGGACAGTAATCCAAATTGCATGGTATGGCAGCAAAACAGACACACAGACCAGTGGAATGAAATTGAGAGTCCAGAAGTAAACCCATATTCATATGGGCAAATAATTTTTAACAAAAAAGCCAAAAACATAGAGTGGAAAAAGGAAAGCCTTTTCAATAAATGGTGTTGGGAATACTGGAAAGCCACGGTTAGGGTTAGGGTTAGGGTTAGGGTTAGGGTTAGGGTTAGGATGAAACTAGACTCTTTGTTGTCTATCACCACACACAAAATTAACTCAAAATGGATTAAAGACCTGAATATAAGACCTGAAACAATAAAATGCATAGAAGAAAACATAGAAACTAAACTCAAGGTCCTTGGACTTAAAGACTCTTTTATGAATTTGACTTCAAAGGCAAGGGAAGTAAAAGCTAAAATAAGTAAATGAGACTACATCAAACCAGAAAGCTTCTGCTCAGCAAAAGTAATTGTCAATAAGATAAAGAGACAACCATCAGAATGGGAAAATGTATTTTCAAGCAATGCCTCTGATAAGGGCCTAATATCCAAAATATATAAGGAACTCATATGACTCAACAACAAAAAACAAATGATCCAATCAAAAAACAGGCAGAGGATCTGAACAGACACTTCTCCCTAGAGGACATACAAATGGCCGACAAATATTTGAAATGATGCTAAACATTGCTAGCTATTAGGGAAATGCAAGTCCAAACCACAATGAGATATCATCTCACACCTGTTAGAATAGCTATAATCAACAGGACAAGTAATAACAAGTGTTGGAGAGGATGTGGAGGAATAGGAGCCCTCATACACTGCTGGTGGAATTGCAAATTGGTACAGCCACTATGGAAAACATGGAGGTTCCTCAAAAAACATGGAGGTTCCTCAAAAAACTAAGAATTGACCTACCATATGATCCAGCAATCCCTCTACTGGGTATTTACCCCAAAGATTTGAAAACTCACATTCGTAAAAATATTTGCACATCGATGTTCATAGCAGCATTATTCACAGTGGCCAGGACATGGAAGCAACCAAAGTGTCCCACAATATATGATTGGCTAAAGGAGCTGTGGTACATATATACAATGGAATATTACTCAGTCACAAGAAGAGATGAAATACTGCCATTGCAACAACATAGATGGACCTTGAAATAATCATCCTAAGTGAAATAAGCCAGACAGAAAAAGTTGAAAATCACATGATATCACTTATATGTAGGATATAAACCTAAAAGCAACAAATAAACAGGACAAATTAAAGAGACTCATGGACATGAATAATGGACTAGTGATTACCAGAGGGGAGGTGGGGGGGAGGAAGGAAGTTGACGGGGGTGGATTTTAATCATTTCTTCATTTAAAAATAAATAACTAACAATTAAAAAATAAATAAAATACATTTTACTATGCTAGTGGTTTCTGAGGATCAGGACTTCAGTCAGGGCAGATGGCTGAATTCAGCGGGGATGTGTAGTCTCTGCTCTAAGTTGCCTGGGGCCCCAGCTGGAAGACTCAAAGGCAGGAAGGCAAAGTTTCCTGAAAGACTCGTTCACTCACACCTCTGGTAGTTGACTGGAACTTTTGCTGTGACCTGGTCTTCCTTAGAACATGGTGGTTGAGTCCAAAGGAGAGTGGAGAGAATAAGAGGAGAGAGAGAGAGAGAGAGAGAGAGAGAGAGAGAGAGAGAGAGAGAGAGAGAGAGAGAGAGAGAAATTCATGTCTTTTATGACCTAGAATCAACCATCTCCAAATATCACTCTTCTGCATCCTGTTGGTTGAGGCAAGTCCATCCTGGTTCAGGAAG
The DNA here is from genome assembly GCA_028627145.1 of Eidolon dupreanum. NCBI lineage: Eukaryota > Metazoa > Chordata > Mammalia > Chiroptera > Pteropodidae > Eidolon > Eidolon dupreanum. Next base: position 54,997,003 of record CM053506.1, on the reverse strand, counting down.
AGAAACCCTGTTTCTCGAAGCAGAAGTATCAATTCCTGATTTTACATCTTAAGAAGAGCATGTGGGATGGAAGATATACTGGGGTGGCCACCTTTGGAAAATACAATTTCCTACATCTCCGCCTAATCTTTCTTCCCCGAAGTCATCACTACTCCCATTTCTTCATATTTCCTCTGTGGCTTTACATACATAGATAATATAGAATTTCATTTGGGGCTTTGGTGGGGAGAAGTTAGATGTAAGTGGGATTCCCTTGTATGTTTTTCACTTAACAGAATTTATTAGTACATGTAATTCTTTTTCTATTTGTAACTGTATAATATTCTACAGTTGGTTATGCTGTAATTTATATTTTTGATGGACCTTTGAAAAGTTTCTTGTTTTTTTCCTATTACGAACAATACTACAGTAAATATATTCTCTATGTGTTATTTTACTCACATAGCACAAATTGTAAATGTTTCTCAGGAAATACTTGACTAGTACAGTGCTGAATGAAGGGGTATGTCCACTTTTAATTTTAATGGGTAGTACCAAATTCCCTTTGAGAAAGACAAGTTATACTGTTATCAAAAGCATGCAATAGTGTTTATTTCCTCATGTCCTCACGAGGATGCAGTATTGTTAATATTTTTAACTCTCGCTTTATGGGTGAAAATGATACCATGTATATCATGAATTTTTAATTTGTAGTTTCCTTATTATAGTAGGTTGAACATTTTATATGTTTATCAGCCATCTGCATTTCTTCTCCTGGGAATTGCCTGCTCATTTCCTTTACTGAACTGTTCCTTTCAGTTTCACTAAAAATCAGAGAAATGCCAATTGGAACAGTAAGATTTTTTAAGCAATGAAGTTAAAAAGAAGATAACAAAGACTAAAAGATGCTTGTGAAGATTGATATCATTTAAGTATAGAAAAACACCCTTTCATTACGAATGTTAACTTATACTTTCTTTGCTTACTTAAAATTATAAAGGCCTTTCAAAGTGAGAGGCAAACAAGCTTTTATTTGAAGTAAATAAAAATAGCTGTGGGAATCATTAATTAAAGAAGAAGCCCAAATAATGTTCCTATCAGAAAACAAAGGCAAGGGTTATTTATGAGAAAGGAAAGGAGAACAATTACATCAATAGAAGGAAGGCATTTCTATTGGTGCAGATAATATAACATAGTGATTTTAATTCTAAACAATGTTTTTAATTTTCAATCCAGTAGCCATCAGTCCAGTAGTCACAATAACTGCTTTCTTGTTGTCTTTGCAAAAAGTTCTCTGGGACACAATGTTGCCCTAGGCCTAGTCTAGTAGAAAGGTTATTTGACCTGTTTTAACATTCCAAGGTTTGAGGCATAAGACAGGGAGAGCAATTCCTCTGTCACAGGAGCTCTGGCTTCATTTTAAAGTGGCCTCATTTATGTTATTGTTTACATCTTCGTAAACATTTTAAATTAAAATATAACCCTGAACCATATGAAAATATTCTCAGTTGTTTCATATGAGGTGAGACCAAAGTTGATTTAATAAGAATTTTCATTCTCATTTATTGACTGAGTCTTCTTTTCCTCCCAGACTTTTGTTATTTACTTTAGCCATTAAAAACTTGAATATATAATGTAATCTTTTTCTGGACTACCTTTATCTTCCGTTGATCTATTTATTTTTTCTGCTGGTACCTCTTTGTTTTTATTAGACAAATCTCTGGATTTATTTGGTAAGAAAGAACACATTTACAGCATTTTCCTCTTTCCACAAGAAAACACCGTCTTTGTTGGTGCGTGTGAATTTCATCACTCTGTAAATTTTTGTGGGGTTTCCTCCACACAGTGGCCTCTCATTCTGCAGAGGAATATGTTCCTAGGTGCTGGCTGTGGTGTCATGTTACTTTTGGAATATTGGAATAACTTTTATTCCATCACTTTTTGAACTATTTAAGCACCAGGATATCCTGGAGCAAAGACAGATGGCAGGTGAGGAGGTATACCAGATGATGTATGTGGAGTGAAGTAGGGGATGCAGGTGGAGAAGAAGTAGGGGATTATCAAAGTGGTAGGGTGAGAACAAGCTTGCCCAGGACTGCAGAGATCTGAGGTGCAGAGAGAAGGCAGCGCCACTAGGTAAGAACGTCCTTGTCAACAGCTCCTAAGTATTCATTTATTTGTTCCTTAATTTGACAATTATTTCTAGAGTGCTTGTTAATGTGTCAAGCATCATTCTAGATGTTAGGGATATAATAGGGGAAACAAATGAAGTCTCCTCATGGAGTTTGCATTGAAGGCAGTGGCAATGAATACAGAGAAGCCCATCATGCAGGTACATGCATCTGAGGGTAATAAATGCTATAATGAGAAATTAAGAAGGGTAGGGTGACAAAGGGAGATGGAGGCTAAAGAGTGCTGTCTTCTTTAGGGTATCCAGGTGGGCTGCTCTGATAAGGTGCTGTTTCAGCAGAGACTGAAGTAAGAGAGTAAACCACAGGAGTCCTAGGGGAAGGTGCTCTTGGCAGACAGAAGGGCAAGTGCAAAAGCCCTAGGAGGGAGCATCCTGTGTGTTTGAGTCACAAGTTCTGGGTGAATATGAGAGTTTAGAGAGGGGATGTGAAAGATGAGACATGCCTGGGAACCCAGGCCATGGAGGGTCAAGAGGCCTAAGTGAGGCAGAGGTGGGAACTTTGGAACAGTGCGAAGGAGACAAGATTATTCATTGCAAACTGTTTCCCCAGTGCAAAGTAGGCCTATTTTGATGTTGGCGGATGACAGTGTGTATGTGAGTGTATGTGTGGTTTAGTGAATCTAGTGTGAATTTGTGTGCATGCATGTGAGTAGTTGAATAATATGTGTATCTGTGTGTGAGTGTGTGAGTTTAAATGTATGTTTTTATGCATGTCTGAGTGTGTTCATGTCTGATTATGTATGTCAATGTGATTGAGCATATGTATGTTTATATAAATATCTATGTGGGTGTGTTTAGGCATTTGTGTCTCTACGTATTACATATTTACTTGTGTCTGTGCTTTGTATTTTTGTGTGTCATTATAATATACAAGGCAGAAAAGATCCCAAGGGGAAATGAGAACCTGTTGGGAAGCCTCTCCTGGAATCCTAGCTAGGTTTCTGTCTCTGCCATGGGTCATAGAACAGAACAATGTCACTGATGAGGTCACAGAATAAAGCTGGGATCCTAGTGACCATGGGGGCCCCAGCGACCACTCAGGCTGGGGCCAGTGGAGGCCTTCAGCACCGCCCAAGCCAACTCTCAACAAACAGCTGGAACACTGAACCCCCTGGGCCTGGTGTCAAGTCATGAAACGCCACTTTACAGACCATAAGGGAGAAGAGTCACCAACAGATGGGGCCACTCTCAGCTTGGCCAGCCTGGAGCTCACAGAGGAGAGCGTGGAAGTATGCTGGCCAGGTAGGTCAAAAGAAAGAGCTAAAGGGTATGGCAGGTGTGTTCTCTGGGAGGCAGGTCCTGGAGGAAGAAGATTAGGTGCCAGGTCATCCCTTGATACTGCTATTAAATTGTTGCATTGGCCATTAAAAGAGATGGTGGGTATGACCGAGGCCAATGTGAGTGTATGAGGTGATTTCAGGAGGTGTGAGGATGAAGATGTAAAATGTTAATCATTATGTGTTTTAATATGCATTGGAAAAAAGTGAGTTGACATGTCAATCCTATGATTTTGGCAGTGATATAGAACATTCCTTTATAATAAATTGATTAAAGTTAATCTAGAACATAAATTCGAAGACATCTGTGAAGTGACCATGGGCAACACCTAAGGGTGACACACAGGCTCTCAGGGTGGACTGCCAGGCACCACCAGCTCTGGCTCCGGTGGTCATTTAAATGCTCTGTGTTTCAGTTTCCTTATTTGTCAGGTCAGAATTGTAGCAATGCAATTTCTTAGGATTTTTTGAGTACGTAAAGGAGTTAAAACATGGCAAACACTTACATGGTGATGATGATACAATGAGAGTTTAAGGAGTGGGCAAGATGCTCCCTGGGTTAAGGTGCACACACATTAAAAACACTAAAGAGAAAGGTGGAGCTGGACAGCCTGGCCGAAGCACTTCTCATGCCTTTTTAAATTGGCTTTACTGAGCTGTAATTTATATACACAAACCTCACCAATTGTAAGTGTACAATCTGAAGAATTTTGACATGTGTACATTTGTGTAAGCATTACCACAATTATGATACAGAACATTTCATCACTCCAAAAAGTTCCCTTGTGATCCTTTTATGGTCAGTTCCCCTGCTGCCCAACATCTTTATAACCTCTGATCTGTTCTCTCTTTGAATAGTTTTACCTTTTCTAGAATGTCATCTCAATGGCATCATATACTCTATGGCTTTTTCACCCTGGCTACTTGTGTGGAGCAGAATGCATTTAGAGATTCACTGACATTTTTGTGTATCTGTAGTTCATTCCTTTTGATCACTGAATAGGTTTGCATTGTATGGTAGTACCATAATTTGTCTATTCACTAGTCAATGGCTTTTTTGGGGTTGGTCAAATTTGGGGCTGTTACATTCATACATTATTTGATCCTTATCATCATGTCTATAATTTATAGATACATCTGTCTGTACATTATTTGATCCTTATCAACACCCCATAGGTCAGCACTGTTATCATCTCTATTTTATGAAGAAACAGGCACAGGGAGGTGATGTTACTTGCCTAAGGGACCCTGGAGCCAGGACCTTTTCAGAGTCCTGAAGGTGAGTTTGGCATTGATCTCTTGGAGACACTGATGAAAATCTCCTTTCACCTTTCAGGGAGCACAAAGAGAGAGGAGTTATCTCTACAGCTGGGGCCAGCTATTTCCCACCAGGAGGACATCTGTTTCACCTCCAGAGCCCGGGGGATGCTGAGCTGGAGTAGCTCCCCATCGTCCCAGTCCTCCTCTGAGTACCAGTCCTATTCCCAGTACCAGTCTTGCTGCTCCTACCCGTACGGCAATGAGGACACAGCCCAGCAAAGTGTGTGTGCCTTCTACACCCACGTGCAAACAGTGCAGGGTGTGGCCGTGGCCTGGGAGACCGAGGCTGGCTTTGAGCCCATCAGCAGGAAGCCCCGCATTCATGAAGCTGAGTTCATCAAGAGGCAGAGGAGGAAAGGCTCCTCCTTTGAGGTGGCTTCTAACACAGACCTGCACTGGGATCTGGAAGCCAGCAAAAACAACTGCTGCGCAGAGCAGGATGACACAGAACTGCTGGGACCTCTGGAGAGCTGCCTACAGGAGCTGCGGGACACCCCGGACTGGCTGGTCACCACCAACTATGGGCTGCGCTGTGTGGCCTGTTGCCGGGTCTTTCCCACGCTGGAAGCGCTGCTGGAACATGCCCAGTATGGCATCCAGGAGGGCTTCAGCTGCCAGATCTTTTTTGAGGAGATGCTAGAGAGAAGGCGGGCCCAGAGCAATGAGCAGGAGGAAGAGGAGGAGCAGAACTCTTCAAACAGCAGTAAATGTCCAAAGCCCCACAAAAGGGTGCTTCCATCGCAGCAGAGGAAGCAGTGAGCTGAAGGTGATGTGCCTAGCCCTGTCCTCACTTCCTATATCTCAGTTGTTCCTTCCTCAGCCAGCAGGATCAGAGCCACCACTGGGGCAGGAAGAGAGGAAGAGGGCTGGGAGAAGGAACCAGCAGAACATAGAGCTGGGAGGGCCATGACAAGGAAAGGAGAAGGAACCCTTCCAACAGGCACAGCATTTCAACAGAGTTCATTTCAAAACCTGAATCCAAAGAGGAGAGAACTTCAAGTGTTTCTGATGGCAGGTGCAAGATCTGAAGCCCATAGCATGTGGCCATGGGGATTTCTATTTTTGCTGGTGGATCAAGCAGGTCATGACTCACAGTAGAGCCAAATGCAAATGATGCTTTGGCCCTAATATTTTCATTGTTTGAAACCTATCATAGTCCCTAGTTCTATGTCTTATTATAGTAAGATTAAACTTTAATAACTCAAAATTTGTGGCAATGACTAATTGAATGAACCATGTTATTAGATTGAACCTATAGGAAATTACCATTTCTGTAGGTTACACACTAGCACAGACACCTGGAGACAGGCAGCTTTCTATAGGTGGAGATGGGGGCTGGGTGAGTCCTGCAGACCCATGAATTCAGATATGTCAAACGTATGTTTTAAAATGTTTCTACAAAATTTTTCTTCACCCTCCTAATCATTTCTAGCTAAGGAGGAGGCAGGGATGTATTCATTTAAGAAAATACATGAACGACCCGCTGTGTGTTTGGCATGCTAATGAAACATACACCCAACCTTCCAGTGTGAGGCAAATAGAACAGGCAATTGCAAGGCAAAGGGGATGAATCACATAAACTCTTGCTTGTTGTTGAGGAAGAAAAACTTTCCAAAAGATGTGATATTTACAAAGGCTTAGAGAATAGGTGGAATCAGCAAGACCAAGGTTTCTCAACCTTAGCACTGTAGACATTTTAGGTTGGATAATTGTTTGTCTTGGGAATGGTGATGGTGGCTATTCTGCCCAGTGTAAGTGGCATCTCTGGCCTCTACCCACCAGATGTCAATAACACTCCCTCCCCTACAATTGTGACCATCAAAAATGTCTTCAGATATTAACAAATGTTCCTTAAAGGTAAAATTGCCTGTTGGTTGAGAATCATTCAACCAAGCTAGACAATGATCAAGATTTTGAAGAGGGATTGGCACAATATATTTGAGCACTTTCTAGCCATTTTTCCTAGCTGGAATGTTTGAGACATATTTTCTCTCATATACTCCACAGAGATTTAGCACCTACTATATGACAGGCAATGTTCTGGGCATGGGGAATAAATTGAACAAAACATGCATAGATGCTTTTCTGTGGTGCTATGGCCAGTGGGCAAGAATAGGCGATGTATTATTGGAAATAATTATGAAAGTACCCATTTTATTACCTACAGGGTCCCGCATGGCCTAGCTTTTGCTAACTTCTCCATTATCATTCTTAGCATTTACTACTTCACTCCAGTCTCATTGGCCTTCTTAAATGCTCTAAGCTTTCATACCTCAGAGACTTTATACTTACTCTCTTCTCTGATGCTCTTGTGGCTAACCCCTTGTTCCATTTTGAGGTTTCAGCTTTGTCACCTTTTCAAATCATTCTGCCTTAGTGTATGACTTACTTTAAGTGCAAGTGGCTTTAAAAAGAGAAGTGACATGATCAGATTTATCTTTTAAGAAGCTCACTCTAGTTGTATATGAAATATGGATTGGTACAATGGCAAAAGGAGAAAGAAGTGGGAAGGTCACTTAGGCTATTCCAAGTGAAGGACAGTGCGGCTTGGATAAGGCTGGTCGCGAGCCAAGAGGGAAAAAGTAGATGCATTCAAGACATATTTGGAAAATAGATCCAAAAGGCTTGGTGATGGGTGGATGTGGGGTGTGGGAAAGGGGCTTGTCAAAGTGGACTTCCAGGTTCCCAGCAGGAATAAATGGTGATTTTTTTTTCCAGAACACAATAAACACCTTTATTAAAATGGTGGAGGTTTTGCATTAACTGACATGGGAAATTTTGGAAGATGATCAGCTGTGTATGCATGTACATTTGTGTGTGTGTTAACATATGTGTGTGAGTGTGTACACACGTGTATATGTTTGCATGTGGATGTACAGACCTAAGTGCTGGGAGTGAGCGTGATAGAGGTTAGTCAGGACATGGTCAATTTTAAATGCTAACAGCACATCCAAGTGGAGATGTTAAGTGGGAAGTGGTTTATGATTACAACCCAGAAGATAAATCGATTGGAAATATAAATTAGGAAACTAAGAGCACATGAGTGGTACCATATTTAAAACCGCAATAGTAAGGGGACGAGGCTAACTAGGGAGCTGGGGCAGAGTTAGAGTGTGGCCTCTGAAGGAAGAAGTGGGGATGGTGGATGCAGTTCCTCAGGAGTATTCTTCAAAGTCAACAAAACTAAGAAAGATTGTTTCTAGAAGGGGCGAGCAGTGTTAAATATGGAAGAGAGGGAGTGAGCTGATGATGAAAAATTTTTATTTCATTTGGCACATGGAAGCTGTTGATAGCTCTGATAAGAGCAGTCTCAGGGCCCAAGTTGGGCAGAGGTCAGATGGGACTGATATGACAAACCACTGGAGAGAAGCATTAGACAACTCTGTTGGCAAGTTGGTTTATAAAGGAAAGCAACAATGGCTGTAGCTGGACAAAAGGAAACAAAATGACAAAGATGGGGGAGAAAGTGAGTTTATAGGCAATGTGAATGATGCAGTAAAGATGGGAAGACTGAGAATGCAAGAAAAAAGTGGGGAGATCAAAGGAGTCAGCAGATGAGAGTGGGTTGAATCCTGAACAGATATGGAGGAACTGGTCCTTGACAAAAGTACCTTTGTGTTCTGTGTTTTACCCAGATGGGCAGTTAGGTCAAGTAGGACTTTGGAGCCCAAATTATGGAACTTGATTTTTTTTCCCCTAAAAACCGTAAGGAGCTCCTGAGGAATTTTAAGCAAGTCAGGTTTGTTTTCATAAAAAGTTGCACTGGTGAGCCAAGTCAAGAGTGGATGAGGGAGAATTACTGGTGACAAATAGTGCAGTTAAAGAGTTGGAGGCAGGATAAGTTCAAGAACTATTTAGGAAATGGATATCTTAGATTTTGGCTAGTGTTTGATGAGGGCAGTAAGAAGAAGGTGTCCAGAATGACTTTCAGGTTTTTTAACCGGGGTGGCTGATTGAATATTGGTGCCATTTGCAGATATGGAACACTGAAGGCAAAGATTTTCTGAGATGTCAATAAGTACACTTTTGAATAAGCTCAGTTTATGATAGAAACATTCCAGGGGTTGGGAAGACGTTAAATGGGATGAAGGTAGATTTGCAATCACTTATGTTTGTGTGGTTAACTAATGTCATGGATATTTATGTGGGCCTCATGTTGGATGCATTCTCTCTGTTGGTTCTGGTGCAACAGGAAGCCATGAGATCATCTTAGAATGTGAGGATGCTATTTTATCACCATTTTCAAGATGCTGCAGAGTCAAACATTCTAAAATCACCATGAAAAGGGCTGGAGGATCTTCAGGAAGAGAAAATAGATAGGGCAATGGCCCAAACTTTGTTAAGCTCCACTTAGAAGAGCATCTGGTGTTTGGAGGAGCTCAGTAGGCAGATAGAATCCAAAAACTGTCTAAGGGAGGGCGGGGGAGCTGAACCAGAAATAGTGAAGAGGAGAATATTTCCCTTTAGAAATCAGTATGCAAGGGAACTGAAATGAGGCATAGCATCTTAGCTCTAGAATTTCAGCCTTTAAAAGACAAGTGTGTTAAATTGTGATATTCCAAGGGCCAAGCATTGTTCTAAACACTTTACAAGTATTAAGTCATGTAATGCTCTCCACAATCCAATGAGGTGGTTCCTATGATTAGCCCTGTGTTATAGGCGAATAAGCTAAGAACTTGCAAAGATAGTTCAGCTGGTATACAGTAGAACAAGCCTTTACAGCTAGGCAGTTTGGTTCCAGAACTATGCTCTAAACATCACATGAAAAGCAAAATTTTAACATAAAGACAGATGCAAGGTATTTAGAAAAGCAAACATGTCAATTACACTGGCCATATTTTCTTTAAAGTAGCAGCACCTGGAGATCAGGCGGAAATGGTGGGCAATCAGGACAAATGAAAGATGACAAGAACCTTGGGTAAAGAAACTTTTATTGTAGAGGATAACTTTAGGAGAGGGTAAAATTGTCCTTAAGATAGTAACTTGTTCTTAAAACATAACTTAAACTCTGACTTAAGTACTCATTTATGATTTAAACATATCACTTTGCAGAGACCTGGGACCTCCGCCAAATAAGACAAGTATCAGGGTGAGTAAGGGAAAATCTTCCAGAGGGTTCAAGGGACCTCAAACATTTTAGATCTTGAACCACTTCAGCCCCTTTATTATCCCAAACAATAGAAAAAGGTGGAACTCATTTTTATGAAACTTACAGAATGCTGATAACAAAACCTGACAGAGATGGCACTAAAAAGTAAGCAATATATTAATCTCACTTATAAATACAAAATAATAGCTAATAGAATTTAATAGAGTATGAAAAAGACAATTTACCATAATTTAGTTGGGGTTATCTCATAACTATAAAGACAAAAATTATTAAACCTTGCAATACTTCATATTGAAAGAAAGATCTTATGATCATCTCAGTAGATACTAAAACACAATATTCAGAAATAAGCCTACACATTTATGGTCAATTATTTTTTCAGCAAAGGTACCCAGATAATTCAATAGGGGGAAAGAATAATCTTTTCAACAGATGGTGCTAAGACAACTGGATATCTGTACACAAAATAGTGAAGTTGGATTCCTACCTCATACCATGCATAAAAATTAAAATGAAAAATATCTAAATGTAAAAGTTAAAAGTATAAAACTTTTAGAGGAAAACATAGATGAAATTTTGTGGCCTTGGATTAGGCAACGGTTTCTTAAACATGACACTGAAAGCACAAGACAACAGGAAAAATAAATAATTAAACTTTATCAAAATTAAAAACTTTTGTGTTCAAAGGACATTGAGGATGTTAAAAACAATCCACCAAATGGGAGAAAATACTTTCATATCACATTTGATAAGGATCTATTATCCAAAATATATAAAAAAATCAACAATAAAAAGTCAAGAAAATTAAAAAATGGGCAAAAGATTTGAATAGACATTTCTTCAAAGAAGATACACAAATGTCCAATAAGCACATGAAAAGATGCTCAAAATCATTAGTCTTTAGGGGAATGCAAATCAAACCCACAATGGGAAACAATTTCATATCCACTGGGACGGTTAGAATTAAAAGAAGACATAATAATAAGAGTTGGTGAGGACGTGGAGAAATTTGAACCCTCATACATTGCTGGAGGAAATGTAAAATGGTACAGCCACTTTTGAAAACATTCTGACAGTTACTCAAAAAGTTAAGCATAGAGTTTCCATGCAACCCAGCAATCTGATACTTAAAAACACATACGTCCACACAAAAACTTGTACATGAATATTCTTAGTAACATTATTTATAATACAAAAAATATACAAAAAATATACAAATATATCTCAATTTAAAAAGATATGCGATAAAACTACAATCAGTCCTATTATAAACTTTTTAGAAATTAAGAATAGAAATTTTCTTCAGATGATATGGACTATTAATCTCAAACTAAACAGCACTGAAGTCAAGTAAAATACATCATTGATTATAATTTTTATTTAATATTGTGCTGGAAGTTAAAAACAATTCAACAAAACAGGAAGACAGAAATTTTATATATAATAGACAAGAAATTATGATTTTCAGAAAAAGACAATATATTTATCTTGAAAACTCAAATAAACGAACTAAAAATTATTGAGGGAGGAGGTAATCAAAGGTTTGAAATATAACATGGATATCAATATCTTTTGTATTAGATGTGACTAATTAGAAAATAATATGGAAAAAATTCCATTCACTAAATAAACAGATATTCCTGGAAATACTACAAATGCAATGAAAAGTCAATGTGATTAGCTCTAGCTGATAATTATTGATAAATTTTTATTTTTCTGTAATTTGCAATATTTTTTTAGAGTTTTATATATTTATCAAGTATGACTTTTATAATAAAAAGGCAATGAAACATTTAATTGAACATTACCGCAGGTTAGCAATGATTTTAGGGGCCTTTCCCATCCATATTTGTGGTCTACAAACCACATTTTGAGAACCCCAGCTCTTAATATCTTAATCGTTGGCCCTTCAGAATTAAGTTAGCTTTGATTTTAAGTATACTTATTGTGGATGAAGACAAAGCTCACTCAAGATAGTTAAATTACAAAACTCTTTTTGTGGTGTGTCCTCATTTCTTAAAAAGGTTTAAAACTGTGAGTGAGAGGGAGAGCTTGAGAAAGAATGGTGGTAGGAGCTCAATGGAGAGAGAAAAGGTAAAAAGAGTGAAACTGGGAAAGAAAACATGGCCCTACAGGGATAAGAAGGGGAAGGAGTTGAAGGAGGATGAAGAAAAGATGAGGAAGTTGGAGAAGAAATATAGAAGAGGAAGGAGAGAAATGGCAGGTGTTAAAGGATAATACATTGACTGGGGAATGTGACATCACAAAGGAGGTCCAGGTAGGAGGCTGGTGGGGAAGGAAAGGGTCCCTGATTCATCTTCCATAGGAGTCAGCGATCTTTGAGGTGCTCAGAAATGGATTCTGTTTTGGACTGAATTGTGCTCCCTCCGACCCTCCATTTATATATTGAAATCTTAACCCCCACTACCTCAGAATATGACCGTTTTTGGAGATAGGGCCTTTAACAAAGTAACTAAAATAAAATAAGGTTATTAGGGTCAGCCCTGCCAACACCTTGATCTTAAACTTCTGGCCTGCAGAACTGTGAGACAATAAATGTCTGTTGTCTTAGCCCCCTAGTCTGCAGTATCTTGTTAGGGTAACCCTAAGAAATGAATACAGATGCTGAAGAAGAGAAGCCAGAGGCAGGAAGGCAGCAACCAGCAAGGCTGGAATAGGTCCATGTTTTCAGTATGGAGTCTTCCTGGTCTTGGGTCCTTAATGGAGCAAGCACATAGTGAGTGCTGAATCAATTTTTGTTGATTTGAATGGCATAAGTACATTTGGGAACAAGCCACTGACCTTTGGCAACCACAAAATGGCCTACTGGCCCTGAGCACTGAGAGTGCTTTGGGCAAACACAGAGGGTTTTACAGAAGGAATCTAGTGTGCGAGTGCGGGATGGCATGGAGACTGGTGAAGAAAACATAATATGTTCTTTTTGATTCTCTTCTAAGACTCACCTGAAGGCCCCAAGGGAGAATGAGCTGGACACAGGGACAAGGAGGACCTGGATGTGCTGATTTGTAGGAAAAATGGAACAAGCAGTTAATGAAAATGCCCTGTTTAGAGCTCAAAATCTGGCACCAGGAGCAGACCACACGTGTACACATGTGTATGTGCCTGAGCATGAGTGTGTATGTGTATGTGTGATATGTGCTGCTCTGTACTGGGTCCTGCTGTACCTGGCATGGGGCAGAGCACAAGAACCTGGAGAGAAGGTCCATGAATGATGCTTGAACCCCTCTGAAGGCTTGTTGATGCTCTGCTGCTGGACTTCTGGCAGTCCTCCCACCCCCACTCCCACCTCCAGCGTTCACCCAGGAACTGCAGAGTTGAGGTACCACAAGTCTTAGGAGATAAGAATGACAATTCTTTTTGGCAGTGTTTTGAAAACCTGAGTATTATCCTTTCAAAGTCCAAGAACATTCTTATAGACCCTGTGTTGACTTAAGTTATTGCTGCTTAAACAAAGATTTAACACAGATAAAACACTCCAGCTTGTAGTTGCTTTAAAATAATAAAATAAAAACAAATTTATAAATTAAATACAAACATGTTTACAACAGCAATAAAATTCAAACTAACAACATTAATTTTATGTGATTGTTGAGTTTGGTATTTGCAAAACCAGGTTGTCTCCTAAGTGAATACAGGGCTGAATATGAAGCAGATTCTTCTTGAAGAAATTGCTCTTCACTGCTATGTGCTGAGATGACACAATCTACCAATCTAACAGTATGAATGTTTAAAGCCATAACATTTGAGGTCACCCTAATTTCCAACCTAAGTGCAAAAAGGAAATCAAGTGCCACCAGGTATTTATATGGTGCCTATTCAGATAATCAATGTGCTTTAAAAATATTTCTGGATCTTCCTAAGGCATCAAGAATTCCATTAGGGAGCATGAAGAGCCCTGGGGTGTTCATGGGACTCCTGTTTGAGAAACAACTTGGGAGTACTCATGTGGAACATCCTTCATTCATTCTATAGACATTCACCCACCACTTCCTCCAAGCCCAGGGCCTAGGCTCAGGCAGAGGGAACACAAAGATGACTAATAACCAGTGGCTGACCTTGGGGTCAGACAGTCCAGCAGGGACATTTACTTAAGTAACAACAATGCTGTATATAGAGGCTTGTACAGGAAACTGGGGGCTCAGAAGAGAGGCCCTAACTCAGGCTTTTGGGGCTTGCAAGGATTCTTGGAAGAGGTGATGTTCTTTCTTGCTGAGTCTTGAAAGGACAGAAGCCTACTAGCCCCCTGGAGGGGCAGTTAGCCAGACATCCCAAGCTGAATTAGGACTGGACCTCTGTATATTTATAAAAAAAGGCTACACTTATGAACTGGGGAAAGAGGGTTTATTTGCCCTGTAGAGAGCTCATCTCATGTCACTACAGTCTTTTTCTCTAGCACTCAATGGTTCAGCAATTTCATCATTACAGAGCCATTTATTGACTAAAAATTTGTCCTCCTCTATTTTAATATTTTAATACCTTCAGAAAACTCATATAATAAAATAATATCAGCCTTTCCCATCTTAGCATGAATTAGTTCATCAGTTGGCTATAGGTTCAGAGAAAGTCCCTGAGGGAATGGAAATGGAGTTTGGGTGGTACTATGGAAGAGAAGTTGGGCCAGATCTTGCAGTTTGCCTGCCTAGGGGTGAGTGCCAAGAAGAGGGAACATTCTTGAAGATGTCTCATCCATCATTTATCCAGGTATAGAGTGGGTGCATGTGTGCAAGCAGGTAAAGCAAAAGGGTAGGTAGGATGGGATGTTTTCCCACTTAATGAGCAGTCTCAGCTTTCTCTGCCTCCAAAGGAAGTTACTATAGGTGCTGCAAAAGGACTAGCTCCATGAATCCTGTCCTTAACCAGCCAGAAGTCTGGAAGGAGTGACCTGATCTGCTTATGATGGAGGCCTGAGCTTAGGACTAGCAGCTGCCTGGGATTCTGCAGCCTGGCTTCTCCTTTGGCCAGCCCTGGCTCTATTTCGGCCAGTGTTTGGGAAGAGCCTAATCAGATCTGAATCCGATTTCTTTGTTTTCTCTTGGTCCAGAAGAGCCGAGAGCAGCACTCAGCTGGCCAGTCCTGGCTGTATCAAGAGGGAAAACAACTACTCTTCAAAAGCAGAATATATTCCAGGGGGAAGCCAGTCTGGTAGTGGCCTTCTGAGAGAAGCATTCAAGGTGGATGCCAGCAGTGTGATCATCTGGAGCTGTTAGAAGACAATCAATAGTCGATTTGTACTTGGACATGACTTACTGTATCTTGTAAACCTTCTCACAAAACCCCAGAAGCCCTTGGTTGACCCAGAGTGTTGTGTCTGTAACTTCCATTCACCCTGCCTCTCTGTTTCTCAATGTGGGCACAACTGGCACTTTCTTGTGCAACTGAATTGTAGGACATTCACATTGTGGCTTCTGCCCCAAATGCTAGTTATGCCTTGACTTCCAGGATTGTTGTAACAATCAAAAATACCCCACACATTTCCAAGGACTCCTAGAGGGTTGAGGGGATGGGTGCTGGAAACATTTACGATGAAGATAGCCCTTGAACTGAATCTTAAAAGATGTTTGGAGACTCCTGAAAGTAGACAGTGGGAGGCAGGGAACAAAGGTTCTTTTGTCTGGTCTAATAATCAAAGAAACAAGAGACAGATTAGCAAAATAATATAATCAAATTTCATACATACATATGTATGGGAACCCCACATCATGAGATAGCCAGAGACCCCCACATGCATAAAAGGTATACAAGAAATCCTGAACTCAGGATCAGGTAAGGTACCTTGGGGCTTCAAAGGGTCATTGCAGGATGATAAGAAGAGCAGATGTTTAGTAAATAGAAGTTTGCCCTGCCCTACAGACAGGTCAAAAGAGATTATTTCTGATGATGTCTCATTATGGGCAAGGTCCCTAATTCAATTTTTCCAGGTAATCAAGGGAGGGGCAGAAGTTTCTCCTGAGCCCTCAGCTCAAAACAATTCTCATACTACAGAAGCACATCTTGGGGTAACCAGCTCTGATCCCCTGCAACACTTTGTGACATTTCCCCTCTTTCAGTGAAACCCACCATCATTGGAATGAAATAAAAACTCTTTGGCCAGGTATTTGAGGGCCTCTAGGACTTCATGCTTGTCTGCCCCTCCACCCATTTCTCACTCACCAAACACAACTGATCCTTTAAGTCCCTAGAAGCTTTCTATGAAACTTGAAAGTCCTGTATCCTTTAGCCTCTGGACTTTGATATACATTGTTCCCTGCCTCCCACTGTCTACTTTCAGGAGTCTCCAAGCATCCTTTAAGATTCAGTTCAAGGGCTATCTTCATTGTAAATATTTCCAGTACAACTAGGAAAACGAGGTAGATATGGCCTCCATTGTAATCAGTAATATAACCTGTTCAGTTTCTAATTTCTCCTTTATGTCAATTCCTTCCATCAGTAGCCTTCTAGGATCTGAGGGACACTTATTTCTGCATCTAGAAAGCCTGCAGAGTACCCTGACACCAAGTTCACAGAAACTGCTAAGTTTGTGAAATGGCACCAATTTATCAGAGTCACCAGTCAGGTCAGTCTGGAGAAGCTATTTCTATCTAGATGTATGGTCAGGCTTACAGCTTCATATTTCCTTAACTTTAGGTGAAAAAAAAAAACCAACATACTCCACTCACCTTCCCCAATTGTGCACGGAAAGATGCTGCAGGTTTGATCAAAGTTCTACCATTGGTGGCTCATGACTTTTTCTGATTGGACGGACGTGTCCTCTGTAACCGTGATCTCTTCTCTCTTGTTCTCCCTCTATCAGTTAGAACTGAAAATCCTTTGAGTCACTCTTTGATCACTCCCCTTAGTAAAAATTCAAGAATGGAACTACTTTTAGTGGGAAAATGCTTACGAGCAATATAGAAAAAGAAAACTTAGAAATTACTTGTATAAGTTTAAATTTAAGAAGCAACACAGAAATCCACTGAATACCTTAGAAGGGGGTGTTTAATTTTCCTTGGTGCTTTTAGTTTAGGAATATTGTATTATTCCTCTAATTCAGAACACAGTCAGGCCTGATAGAGCCAGAAAATAGACAAATAAGTCAGCAGCAGGCTTTCAGATTGTCCTAAGGTGGTGAGTGAGGGTAGGTGGTAGGGCAAAGGCCTTTGCTATTATAGCCCTCAGCAAAATACTGAGTTTTGTCAGGGTCATTGGCTGCATCTCCCCTGGAGACTGGGTATATTTCCCTGTTCCTGTGTCATACAACAAAGGTCTTACCATGATGGTCTGGTATATTATTTGGGAAGCTGAAAGTACTGAGAGAGCACACAACTGCAAACAGAATAATGTTATGTGTCACAGAACTTCAAGAAAAGCACTGTCCAGCCCTATATCTATAGCACAGAATTGGTTTTGGCAATAAAAAAAAAATGCCAGAAAAAGTGTGGGCATTTAGGTTTAATGCTAGGTTGAATGTCTGCTTAGTTCTGTAAGGAAAAACAGAAATGATACAATGGAATTTCTGGTCCAGATGGTGGAGTAGGCAAACACTATATTGCCTCCTCTCATGACCATATCAATATTACAACTAAACTACAGAAAAACCATCATTGTGAATCACCTGAAGTTTAGCTGAACAGAAGTCTACAACTGAGGACATACAGAAGAAGCCACATCGAGGCTAGTAGGAGGGTTGGAGATGTGGAATGGGATGGTTCCATATCTGCATATGGCGGTTAAAAATCTCAAGGGATATCTTGGCTGTGGAGGTGCCCCCTGATCAGTAAGGGATCCCAGGCCAAAACCAGGCTCTCCAGCTCAGTGTTCCAACCTTGAGAAGAGAAGTCCCAACAAGTTCTTGCTGTGAAAACCAGTGGATGTTATGGCTGAGTAAGACAGAGGGTGGTGGGAGTTGCAGACTTCTAAAGGACACCTACAGAGCTCGCACATGGACTTACTTGCTGACAAACTCACTCACTCTGAGCTCCAGGGCTAAGGCAGAACTTTGAAAGATGTCATGGACATATGGGGAGGAACTTAATTGTCTGGCTTCAGAGTGAGGGCTAGAAGGGCAGCTTTCTCACAGACAGAAGTGCTGGCAGAATCCATTGTCTCTTTATTGAGCTCTTCCCTCTCCCAGCAAACAGACTCAGGTGGCTGTCACGTCTGGATTTCTATCAACCTGGCTAACAGCAGTTACCTTGCCCTGATAATTCCAGGAAATCCCATCCTACCCAAATTGTAGGCCCACCCAAATTACTTTCAGTGGCTTTTCCATACAAATGTCCTGCTTTGGCTCATGCTACAGACTTTTCTAAAATGTTGCAAAGGTTCACAAAATCCAGACAAGCAGCATTTGGCCTTGGTGTGCCCCATACCTCTTGCTGAGCAGCCCCAAGCACAGCACTATCAGCAGCCAGCCTAGGTTCATGAGTTGGCCTCTGGAGGGACCTCTAAGCCAAGCTCAGGTAGCAGCAATCTATGCCAGGTAGCCTAAGCTGTGGCTAAACTTGACCTGCAGTGGGGTCCCTCGTAGGAGGTGCCAGGCTGGGACTAACCAAGACAGAGCACCACCTCGGGTGCATCTAAGGATGACACACCCAAAGAACAGACTTGGCAGGCACCTTGCTGAAGTGAATCCTGCTCTATAGGGTCAGATCCTGAACAACAGCTCTTCCACTGTAGTAACAGCCAGTCCTCATAACCAATCAGTCCAAGGGCCACTGCCTCCCACTGATGTGGAAACAGCAATCAAGGCTCAACTACAACAGGAGAGCACACACAACTCATATAAGGGACATATCTGGAGCACTCGACTTAGGTAAACTGAGAGATTGCAGCACTGGGCTCCACAGGACACTTACTAATAAGGCCACTAATAAGACTGGGAGACATAGCAGCCCTACATAATACATAGAAACAAGCACAGGGAGGTAGCCAAAATGGAAAGACAAGAAAACATGTCCCACATGAAAGAACAGAACAAAGATCCAGAAAAAGAACTAGACAAAATGGAGATAAGTAATCTACTAGATGCACAGTTCAAAACATTGGTTATAAGGATGTTCAATGAACTTAGGGGAAGAGCAAATGAATGGTCAATGAACTTAGGAGAAGAATAAATGAACTCTTATATTGAGAACTATAACAAAGAGATAGAAAATGTAAAAATGGAGATAGAAAATGTAAAAAAGAACCAGTCAGAAATAAAGACCACAATAACTGAAATGAAGAATATGTTAGAGGGAATCAATAGTAGATCAGATGAAGCAGAGGATCGAATCAGTGATTTAGAAGTAAGGTAGTAGAAAACACCCAATTGGAACAGCAAAATACATACATACATACATACATACATACATACATACATACATACATACATACATAAAATTAATATAGTTTAAGGGGCCTTTGAGACAACATCAAGTGTGAAAACATTTGCACTATAGGGATACCAGAAGGAGAAGAGAGAGAGTAAAGAACTGAAACCTATCTGAAGAAATAAGGATGAAAAATTTCCCTAACTTGACAAAGAAAATAAGACATACAAGCCCAGGAAGCACAGACAGTCCTAAACAAGATGAACCCAAGGAGACCCATGCCAAGACACATCATAATTAAAATGTCAAAAGTTAAAGACAAAAAGAGAATCTTAAAAGCAGCAAAAGAAAAACAATTATTTACCTACAAGGAAGCTCCCACAAGCATAAGACTGTCAGCTGATTTCTCAACAGAAACTTTGCAGGCCAGAAGAGATTGGCATGACATACTCAAAGGAATAAAAAGCAAGGAACTACAACCAAGATTACTTTTACCCAGCAAAGCTATCATTTAGAATGGAAGGATAGATAAAGAACTTCTAATGTTTAAGCAACTTTTGAAAAATAAGTAGAAAAAAGATTAAAAATATGAATAATAAAATGGCAATAACTACTTATCTATCAACAATTACTGTAAATGTAAGTGGACTGAATGTTTCAATT
Source organism: Eidolon dupreanum (assembly GCA_028627145.1). NCBI lineage: Eukaryota > Metazoa > Chordata > Mammalia > Chiroptera > Pteropodidae > Eidolon > Eidolon dupreanum. Next base: position 54,977,152 of record CM053506.1, on the reverse strand, counting down.
AAAAGATAGAGTGTCTGAATGGATAAGAAAACAAGATTCTTACATATGCTGCCTACAAAAGACTCACTTCAGATCTAAAGACACACAGACTGAAAGCAAAGGGATGGAAAAAGATGAAAACAGAAATAATAATAAAACAAAAGGCTGGGGTAATGATACTAATACCAGACAAAATAGACTTCATTATTATTATTATTTTTTTAAACACCTACAGCACTTGGTGTTCCTAGGTGGTCTCCCATCCAAGTACTAATCAGGCCCGTCCCTGCTTAGTTTCCGAGATCAGATGAGATCAGGCATGCTCAGGGTGGCACGGCCATAGCAAAATAGACTTTAAAACAAAGGCTATAACAAGAGACAAAGAAGTACCCAGTAATCTCACTCTGGGTTTTTATCAAAAGAAACCCAAAACACGACTTCGAAAGAACATGTGCATCTACATGTTCATTGAAGCATTATTTACAATAGCCAAGATATGGAGGCAACCTCATGTTCATTGGTGGATGAACAGATAAAGGAGAGATGGTACCTATTGAGTAGAATATTACTGAGCCATAAAAAAATGAAAGCTTGCCATTTGTATATAGATGGACCTAGTGGGGATTTGTTCTGAGTGGAGTCAGATACAGAATGACAAATGGCATATGATTTCACTTACATGTGAAATCTAAAGAACAAAATAAACAAACAAAACAGAAACAAACTCATAGATATAAAGAACATTTTGATGGTTGCTAGATGGAAGAACGGTTGCGGGGTGGGTGAAAAAGGGGAAAGGATTAAGAATTACAAATTGGTAGTTACAAAATAGTCATGGGAATATAAAGTATAGCATAAGAACTATAGTCAATAATATTGTAATAATTATGTAAGGTGTTAGATGAGTACTAGATTTATAGAGATGATCACTTTATAAGCTATATAAATGTCTAAGCACCATGTTGTACACCTGAAACTAATATAATATTGTATGCCAACTGTAATTGAAAAATAAAAAATTATTTAAAAAAAAATGATACAATGACCAAAGTGGGAATTGGCTCCTCCAGGTGTGGCCAATATATGTAAGGGGCCCCTTCTACTTTCCACCAACGGAGAGAGTAAACTGCAAGTTGAAGTAGGAGGTCATGGAGGACAACAAACAGTCCTGCTGCTTCCTTAGCAACCTGCTCAGGTGCTGTCATGCTGACTTGTCATTTTACACATATCACCTTCATCAGGAAAATGAAGTTCAGAGTACCCACAATGGTTACCTAGGGTGGGATGCCAGTTGGCTTTCAGAAACAGCTCTCCTCTTCTGGCATGTATCTGAGTTCCCAGTTCAGAAATCCTGTGGCCCACAGAACCCTGGACAGGTCCCTGGTCCTCTTTGAGCCTGAGTTTACTAATCTGTAACATGGAGCCTGGGACCTCACAGGATGAGATAAGAGGATTAGTTGCTCACACATGCAAAGTGGTTTCCAGGTTCTGGTCTGGAAGTCTCTTAGATATGTTTCTATTCCTGAACTGTAGATTCCATTTTGACACCAGTTCTTGTCCTCACTTCTAGTCTTTGGCATCAGATCTATGGACCTTGAAACCAGCTCACCCTGGAAGGCAGGTCCTTTCACCAGCCTGGCTGAGAAGTGGGGCCGTCCCCTCCAGTCTGGCTCCCTTGATGGTCAGCTCAGTCTCTACAGAGATGTGCTCCATGTGAGGGTCTCGCAACTAGAAGAGCCCTATGGGAATCATGGGTTCCAGGACCCCAGGATTTGGAGAGATCACAAAGGCTTGTACCCACTGGCCTTGACTGTAGGAGTGGACGGTTCCTCTGGGACATGCCCTGGGGCTCAGCGCCAGTGGGCAACACCACCTGTCTCTTTATGCCTTCCTCACCCTCATCACTGCCCTTAGAAGGAAGGAGATAGGGACCCTGTTCTCCTCCTCCTCCTCCTCCTCCTCCGCCTCCTCCTCCTCCTCCAGGGACCCAGTCTTAAGCAGGATCCACCTTTTCTGGAACTCCTCAAGACCTCTCCTTGTAGACACACACAAAACATACCTACATATACTGTTCTTGCTCTGGAGATCCTGAGCAAGATGTGAACTGGGCTAACACATTAGTCAGGATTACCTCAAGTTCAGAACCATGGTGAAGAGACCAGGCATTACCTCAGAGTGACCTGGGCTGAGTGACCTCATCACTACTCCCTGGCTGTGTGACTTAGTTCAGCTCTTTCATCTCCCTGCCTTTGCTTCCTTATCTAAAATAATAACATTAATGATAATTGACACTCATGGGCCTTAACTAGAACTGTCTCACCTGATTTTCTTCAACACCTCATGAGACACGTGTCCATTTCTGCATTGTATAGATGAAGGAAACTGAGGCATATGGAGATTAAGGAGCTGTCTCAGGGTCTCACAGTGCCAGGATTCAGTAACATGGTACCAAGTACCTAGTTCAGGTTATGGCTGAGGGCATCCTGAGTGATCACTATTTTTAATAGTATCCATGTACTCTGAGCTTGTCTGTGGATCCTCTTAATTTTGCAAGGGTCCCCATACCTAACAACCCCCATGCCCAGCTCAGGGCAGCAGAAGAGGACTCAGCTGCTCCTAGGCTCACAGAGATCTCCATGGAGCGATGGCAAGGGTCCACCAGGCAGCAGATTAGCCTCACAGGGTGGCAGCCATTGCATTTGGTAGTTTCACCCCACCCCATCTGCAAGCTCCATGACACCCTCCGCTTAGCAATATCTGTGTCTGATATGCAAACAGGCCTTGAATCCCATTACCGCTGTGTATTCCATGTGTCCAGTCATTAGCTCCCAGAACCTCAGTATTCTCATCTGTGAAATGGAAGTGATGAAAATGAGACACCCACAGGTCGCGAGAGAATGGTTGCGGGGGGCGCGCCCTTGCCCAGGGTAGCCGGAGGCACACCGAAGTCGGGCCAGCGGGGCGGGGCGGGCCGGGCTGGGGCTGGGGCCGGGGGCGGGCGCGGGGCGGGCTGGGAGGCCAGACAGGGCAGGCGGCAGCGCGGCTCCGCGTCACAGCGCCGGGCTGCGGCGGCGAGATGCAGCTGCTGGCACTGACGGCGGCCGTGCTGCTGGCGCGGGCTCCGGCCCCAGGTAAGCGCGGCGGGCCAGGAGGGCCGGGCAGGCAGACCACGGCTCCGGGACCCCGCGGGCCGGTCGGCCGGGCCTCGGGGCTCGGGCCTGGCGGGGAGGCGCTTCCGCCCCTGGGCCTCCCTCTACCCGTGCGCGCCGGAGGGCCCGGGTTTGCGCTGCCCCTGTCGCCGCGTGGATGCCTGACAGAGGGCGCAGACTGCGGCCCCCTTTCTTCTCTTTTCGGCCGGGGCCCCAGCGCTCCTCAGAGAGGCCCCCTTCCAAGGCCTAGGCCTCCGAGTTGAAGATTTAAGCCAGAACGCGCGAGCCCAGTTGTTGGTTTGTCTTCTTTTTTCTCCAAAACGGTTAAGACGGACAACTAACTGTTGGCAGGTTTGTCTGCGCAGCAACTTCTCTTTTACTCTGTTCGTAGCTCTCCTTAGCAACTCTGTCTGAAGGAACTGGATCTCCTGGATGGTGTTGGGGACTGGGGCAGTTTGCGATGACCAGACCTGGTGAGATAGAGTATCCACTGCTGGATGAAATGGGGCCATTTACAAAGCACCCTGCCTTTAGGGGCAACCTCTACCCACACTGCTGGCTTTCATTGCGGGGTTTATGCTCTCACTTTTAAGTTGCTAAAGAATTTTCTCTCTATTCCTCAGGACTGAAGGGGTCATGCTGGCTAGAATAATAGTAATAATAAGTGTATCAATGTCTCTCATGTTTCCCGGGAAACATGGAGCCTATTAGTTGCCAGGTGTAGTGCTGCACAGTTATTTAATCACAACAAAACTTCAAAGTAATAATGAGGAGCAAATATTTCTATATCCAGGTGCTTTGCAAACATTAACTCTGTTAAACTTGCCAATAACTTCTGAGGGAGGTGCTATTATTGTCCCCATTTTGTAGGTGAGGAAAGTGGGGCACCATGTGAATTGACTTGCCTTGAATTACAAGTCTTGTAAGTGGTGGAGTTTGTATTTGAACCCAGGAAGCCTAGCTCTAGACTCTGCCCATACTGGCTAAGCTATGTTGCCATAGTTTTGTAAACAAGAAGGCTGATACTCAGAGTTAAGTAATATCCCAAAGATGACCCAGCTACCAAGTGGTTGAGCTGGCCTTTGAGCCAGCATAGATCAGAGTCTGGGGAGGAGTGACTTGGATTACCATGGTGGGAAGAAATTCACCCCTTGTCCCCTGGTTACCAGTGCAGTGGGGTTTCCAATGAACCTGAAATCAGCACTGTGGGAAATAGTCCATTCACCATTGTCACTGTCTTGCCTGGCAATGGCTGCAGGTTTGGCTGGGATGGGCCAGGTGTTTGTCCCCCAGACTCCATGAATACCTTCCTAATTGTAGGTACTGTCAGAGAGGGTGCCCCCACAGAGTGGCTTTTGGGGGTTAAAGACATTCTTATGTTTCCAGGAGACATCAGGAGCCTTAAGAGCTGGAATTCAGAATTCTTTAGAGTCTGCCCTGGCTGTGCCTAAGGTTATGCCTCGATAATGATGACAGTTCCCGCTTGTCTAGCACTCACCATGTGCCACCCATTTCTCTAAATGTCTCACCTATGACTCCTTGTCACCATCCCCCAAGGGAGGGCCTAGCAGAGCCACTTTATACATAAGTCTGGACTCTTAACCCCTGAACTTTTCTACTTCTCTATTTTGGGACAGAGCAGGACCTTAGCAATCAGCTGGTCCCATCTCTCATTTTACAGAACAGCAAATGAGGGGCAAAATATTTACTAGAAGCCAAGCTGTTGTGCAGAGTTGTGGTTGAGAGTTGCCTCTGAAGCCATATGGCCTAGGTTTGAATTCCAGCACTGCCACATTCTGTGAGTTCAAGCAATTGGTTTAGCTGCTTTGAGCCTCAGCTCTCTTGTCTGTAAAATGGGGATAAGCATAATATGAGGGTAAATTTGGAAAATATATCTAAAGTGGAGTTTACACCCAGCAAATGTTAGCCTTTATCACTGGTCAAGGCCATGTGTTTTCCTTGATGAGGGCTGTTTTCAGGTGATGGGCTTATTATGAATGCATCACCCCATAGTCTAGGTTTGGTAGCACCTCTGCTTGGTGCTTTGTAAGCACTAGCTGCTAGTGCCATGGGTTTTTAAGTAATGCAATAGTATTATTTTCAGAGATTTATTTGTCATGAATTTAGAGTACTCACTTAATAAGAATGAGATTTTCGTTGTGAAGTGGTACACACAAGTAGCATTTCTTATAAACCTAGAGGCTCCTGGCTCCCTAAAGTGAGTGGGGCAGGATTTTCAGGATAGAAAAGAAGTGTGGGGCACAGAATCACTAGCACATCACTGGCCAAGCTGGAACAGAGGGACCTGGATTTTGGCCACCTCTGCATTCCAGGCAAGGCAGGTGCTTCATCTCTGTTAGAAGTCCTACATTACCCTGCTAGCTGACCATCTTCTCCCTGTGTCTTCACATGGTCCACCCTACATCTGGAAGTTGCCATCCTCCACTTTACGATGAGCATGAGAAGGGGAGAGAGAAAGGATGAAGGTAGTATCCTAGATGAGTAGGTTGTGTACTATTTGACTACACTGATGTCCTTTTAGTCTGTTTTCTGAGCTGTTAGTCCTTTTCATGACCTTATCCAGATAGAACAGGAGGGTTAGACTCCATCAGTCTTATCCAGGACTGGACATATAATTTGTGGCATCTAGTACAAAATGAAAATGTGAAACCCCTTACTTAAAAATTATTAAAACTTCCAGAGAGTGACAGCAAAGATTAACCAAATAGGGGGCCCTTCCAAACATAGGGCCCTATGTGACTGAATACCCAGTTTGTATACCCAGGAAGCCCTCCCTATTGACAGGACAGCATGTGTGTCACTTTCTATTGCTCTCACTTTCCCAGATCTCAGGGCATACAAGCCTCACAGCTTGTATGCATGTGGCTATGAGAGGAGGTACCGTTGGAGGGAGGGTCAATGTTAGCTGAGCTGGATGTTTAGTTAAATATTAGGAGAGAGAGGCACACAACTTCTGCCCCACCATAGTCATCAGGCCTCGTGTGGCTCAGCAGAGAGCACAGCAATGGAGGTCAGGTCCTCAGGACCGTGGGGAGCAAGGGCAACACCAAAGTATCGAGTCAGGTGGTGTCCGTTGGGGTCTAGGCCTTTCCCTTTTGGATCTCAGTCTGAATGACAGCACATGCACACCCTGCAAAGCATGGGGCAAGCCAAAGAAACCCGGACCAAGCCAGCTATGGGACACCTATACCTGGTAAGGTAGGGAATTAGTCCTGGGCAGGGCAGAGTCTCTCCTCTCCTGGCCTAGGAGGGAAAATCGTAGAAGTCATTCTGGCCTAGTAAAGAACTAAATTTCTTGATTTGTGACCCCACATTACAGGAAATTGAGGTGAGAGGAAGAAGACCCTTCCACTCCCCAAGGGAATCTCTGCACTCAAGAGTTCCTGGAGGCCAGAGGTCTGAGATCAAGGCGCTGGCAGAGTTGGTTTCTTCTCAGGGCTCTCTCCTTGGCTTGTAGATGACCGTCTTCTCCCTGTGTCTTTACATGGTCCTCCCTCTGTGTGTTCTAACGTCCTCTTCTTATAAGGACAACAATTGCATTGGATTAGAGTCCACCCTAATGGCATCATTTTAACTTAATCACCTGTTTAAAGGCCCTGTCTCCAAATATAGTTACATTCTGAGGCCCTGGGGGATGAGATTCAATACATAAATTTGGAGAGGATGCTGTTCAGCTCATAACAAGGGTCTTTGCACTTCAGTGGGAGAAACGCGCTGAAGACATTTGTGAGAACATGGAGCTGAACGAAGGCAGAGAGACACAGAGGCAAAGAGGAAAGGAGAGTTCATCTTGGGATGAACCTATTCCCTTTTGTGGGAGCTGATGACTTCTGGCCTGAGCTACAGAAGTAGAAGTGTTACTGGTTAGTCTACAGGATGGAATCTGGCCTCCCATGGGGACTCGAGAACTTGGCATATTCCCCTGGTTTTAGTGACTGTAAATAACCCCTCCTTCATGCAGTGTTAATAGGAGGAGACTGGGATGTGGGACCATCAGTGCTTTCATTCCATCCATATTGTTTCAATTTCCTGCCTTCCCAAGCTTTCCTTGCTTCCAGTGGGGAGCTTTTGGGGGTGGGTGGAACTGGACTTCAATTCTGGAAGCCAGCTGCTGCATCTCTGCTGCTCTCCGCCTGCTGAACCCTGGGCAGCTGTCGGAGTGGGGTCAGCCTGGTGCCTTGGTTGTGTTGCTACTCACCAGGGAGCTCCACTCCCCGCCCATGGGAAAGGGCATTAGCAGCCAGGGAGAAAGCTCTTGGATTAATTTAATATGGTGTATGGGCAAGGTGAGATCCAGGTGGGCAAGCTGGGGCAGTTCCTTCCCTTTTGTCCTGGGTGAGCGACTTGTGTGGACAGTGAGATTGTTAGAGATTGTTACTAGAGAGTGTATGCCTTCCTTGGTCACCTGTTGATCTGCATTCCTGGAGTAGCTGCCTGGGCCAGCTTTGTCTTTTGTCACTGTAGGCAGGCAACCTCACTCTTATCCACAAGCCGCTTAGAGACTGAATGAGCATCAGCTCTTTTCTTCTGAATTTTCTTCCATCTATTTTTCTAAGGTAATGAAATACTGTCACGGTGTGGTAAGCTGAATAGATGTCTGTGTCCTTACCCCTGAAATTGTGAATGTTACCTTATATAGTAAAAGGCACTTCATGATGTGATTAAGTTAAGGGCCTTGTATCCCTATAGAATCCTGGTAGGCCTGGCTTCTAAGAGATGAGAAAGAAAGTTAAAGGACATTGACTTTCAAGTCATTTTTCTCAAGGTGTTCAGTTTATTAAATCAATAGTGGAAATCCTACAAGAGGAGGAGCTTATTGGCACCCCCATCCCACCCTGACACACACAAGGCCTCACCTTGTTGACTCACAGCCTCTTCACAGTGTAAGGTTCAGTTCTCTGATCTCTTTGTCATCCTTTCTCCTTACTTGCAGCACTGACTAAGGTTCAGAGATTTTGGTGGCTCTGACATCAGGGCCCAAGCCCCTACTTTTGACCAGGTAATCTTTGAGAGACATTTATAATCTGAGATGACCCTGAGACATTTGCTTCTGCGGTGGGGTAGGCAGGGAATGGTGCTTCCTGGAATTGTGCACTGGGCCTCACAGGGGTGAAGATCTGGAACCTGGTGAGAAGACAGTGCTACTTGGACAGAGCTGTTTCTGGTCATCCTGTGCAAAGTGTCGTTTCTGGGCTCTTAACTGCCAGAGAATGGCGCCACCCATGAGGGCTGCCCAGTAGTTACCTTGCACAATCCGGAAGGGCCGCCCTTTGGGTGGGTCTAACTAACCAAAGAACAGGAAGTAGTCTACAGGGCCTGGAATTCTGGAGTATCTTTTGTGAGGTTGAGAAGTTTTCTCACCCTTCCCTGTTCCTGGGCTTGTCATTCTTTATTCCTGCACTTCAGCTCTGAATCCAAAGAGACTTAGAGCAAGAAACTGAGAAACCTCTGCAGTTCTAGTTCCCAGTACTAATTGAACACATGGCTAACCAGTGAGTGCTGCTAATCTGCCTTGTTGACAATTGAAATAGCTGTGATAGGGAAAGGGGCTTAGAAAGGCAGCACTTGGCATTGCCCACTCAGGCAATTTGTGAAACTGATCCAAGCAGACTTTGGGGAGGAGGGCAAGGGCTGGAAATGTTTAAGAGATTCCAAAAACCAAATATTTATGTAAAATCTCCTGAGTTTTAAACATCAGCAACTATAATTAAAAAATTTTTTTTAAATACCTCTGGGCCAGATGGTCAATGGCAACTCATGTGAGTGGGATCCCCTCATAGAAGAGGACATGGGTGCCCACAGAGGCTCCCCGAGAAGGAGCTCTCCTTCTGGCCATTGTGAAGGCAGAAGTTGAGTGTGGAGGGGCTGGAGCAACCTCTCTGGCCATGCAGATCATACCGGCTCCTGAGGAAAAGACGCACTGTGTATCCACCTGTAGAAACACTGTGGCTTTTCTCATTTTCTTCTTTCCTTTTTTTTTCTGCAGAGATCTGTGGAGCCCTCAATGTCACTGTGTCCCCAGGGCCCGTGGTTGACTACTTGGAGGGGGAAAATGCCACTCTTCTTTGCCATGTCTCTCAAAAGAGGCGAAAGGACAGCTTGCTGGCTGTACGCTGGTTCTTCACATGCCCTGACTCCCAGGAGGCCTTGATGGTTAAGATGACCAAGCTCCGGGTAGTGCAGTACTATGGGAATTTCAGCCGCAGCACCTACCGGCAGAGGCTGCGCCTCCTGGAGGAGAGGCGTGGGGCACTCTATAGGCTCTCCATTTTGACCCTTCGACCGGCAGACCAAGGGCATTATGTCTGCAAAGTTCAGGAAATCAGCAAGCACAGGAATAAGTGGACGGCCTGGTCTAATGGCTCCTCAGAGGTGGAAATGAGAGGTAAGTGCATCTGTTTTCTGTGGAGAGGTGCTAGGGACAGGTCATTAGTCCTCCCTATATCAGCTAGGCAGGGGCCTCCAGGATGGCTCTGCTGGGCTAGAACACATCTTCTTGGCCTCTTAGGGCCACAGCCATATGAGCCAGGCCATGGGGGTGAGGAAAGATTTTTTTTTGTGGATGCTGGGCTGACTCATATTGTAGATGTGAAAGCCAGGACAGAAAGAAGCAAGAGCTTAACCCCATGCTGCCCCATCCACCCTCTGGGCAAAATATTCTTCGATTCTTAAAGATGTAACTGGCTGTCTGCTTCATTTCCAGCTTAAGTCTATGCAGCCTTGATTGCTTTGGCCGTGGGGTGCTGGGCACCCATGGGAGGTGGCACCCACTGAAAGGTCCTGATGTCAGTTGCCAGGCCTCAGAGCAGGGAAGACTGGTGGCTCTGATCTGTTGCTCAAAGGAACTGATCCAAGACTCAAGCTGTAATAGCTCACTGAGAAATTCACCCCAAAGTGGGCAAAGAACCAGAGGTAGCCCTCCCTTCCTGGAGAAAGATAGAAGGTGTGGGCTGTGTTCTGGAATATCATAGCTACCAAGTGCCATATTTGAAGATTATCATTTTTTATCATAAATATTCTATCCAAGGAGATGCGTCTCACAGTTTTAATAAGAATTGCTATTGTGTGCTAAAGTTACATCTTTGATTGCTTTGAATTTAGTCTGGCACAAGATCAGAGGATCATTAAGTAAAGCTGATAGTCCCAAATATGAAAAATAATCTAATTTTATTATATACAATATTAAAGACATTAGTGATGTTGTTTTGATAAGCTTTTTTCAAAGGATAAAACTCATTCATGAAAAGCATTTTTAATATCCTATATGAATAAGGTACATGTTAAAGTTAATAATTTACATAGATAAGTCCTTAAGCAGTCAAACTTCGTCCTTGGAGTTTGCTTATTGTAATGTTCTTAAGCACAGAATAATATATTATCTGAAATGTTGTGCACTTTTTCTCCTTAAGCCAATTAATTCAAGAGAATCAACAAGTATTAATATAAATATATATTTTGGCACAGAAAACAGAAAAATACATCCAATGACCAAAGCTGAGGAGGAAATCCACTCTGAAGATTGCTTGGCTCTGAAATATAGGATTGTATATATGTCCTTTTGATTTTTATGTCACAGTATATTCTGGAGCTGCACACTAAGTCTCTTGGCAGTAAGGGCTCTCTGTCAATTAGAATAGATAGGAAGATTCCCTACATTCAAATGAGTGCAGTCATTTAGTTCATTAATGTGAATATACTTTCAGTGAGTAAAGCAGATTCCTTCCAGAACATTTAAGTGTGTACTTGCTCCAGAAAGCTGAGGTAGTTCATAAGAGTTCACTGGAAAAAAAAAAAAATTTCATACCCTTCCTCTCCTCTCCACTTCCCTTCTCCTCTTTCTTCCTCCCATTCCTACACTTTCTTCTTCTTTCTCCCCTTCCCTCTCTCTTCTCAAAGACCCTCTTCTCCCTTTTCTTATCTTTCTATTCTCTGTTCTACCCCTTTCTCTCTTTTTCCCCTCTCTCCCCTTCCCTTTTCTCACAGTCACTTTTTTGTCTTTCTTTCCTCTCTGTGTCTGTCCCTTGCTTACTCCCTTCTCACCCCCGCCTCTCATCTGGCAGTGGTTCTAACTTCACAGAAGAGCTGAGCCTCCCTTGCTGTGTCTGCTGTGCTTCAGAACTTCCTGTTCCTCACACTTCCTTAGCCTCCGGTAGGGCCATGGGTTTCTGATGAGAAGATTCACAACCTTAGGAAGAATGATCATACTTCTACAACATTCCACTTAGGCTCCCAGAGGTCTGTGCTGAGGAGAGGTAACACCAAGTGAATGGCCTGAAAGCAGACTGGCTTGTTTAGGTTGGAGCGCGTCTGTGCCAGGCTGTGGAGAGTGTGCGGAGACTTGGCTCCTGTCCTTCCTCGGCAAGGCTGGGGACAGGCCTGTGGCTCCAGCCTGCCAGGGTGCCTTTTCCTGGGCCCTTGCTTCTCTCCAGGGGCCTTGTTTTCCTAAATCTCCACCTCAGTAGTTGTTATATGGAAAACAAGAGCAAAACAAACAACACAATGAAAAGTTCTGTGGGCAAATATGTTTGGGTTGGAACATTAAATAGAAACTCTCAGATGTATTTCTGGATTGAGTGCCTTTTATTAGCTGATACCCATAGCCTCTCTTTTCTAACATGCTTACTTTGCTCTCCTTTCCACAGGCTTCTCAAGCTGTCCACAGAGAGAGGAAACTTTTCTTGGGAATTCTTTCTAACACCACCCTCACCCCTTGCCCTTGACCATGAACTATTGTGTTTTCCTTGCAGTGTTCCTAATATGAGATCAAATTGCTTGTCTTTTCCTGTAAACTCCCAGAAATGCTGATGCATGGTCTCTTCTCATCTTGCTGTTGCAAAGAGAGGTTGACTTGTGCTGGTACATTTAAGGAATGGTTCCTGGCATAGAGCTAGTGTTAGAGGAGTGTTGGCTCTTATTATTTACCCTGATTTCCACATGTTGGTTGCTTTTTATTGCAAAAATAATATAGCTCAATTAAAGAAAACATGGAAAATACAGAAGTGACTTTGAATATTTCCACCCAGGTATAACAACATTTCATTGTGAATTCTTCCAGATATTTTTAAGCAACTAAAAATTAAAAACTTAATTCCACTCATACCATACATACTGTTTTGTGACTGGCTTTTCTAACATTACAAAATAGTGTATACATTTTTCTATGTTGTTAAGTTTACTTCCATAACATAATTTTAAATGTGGAATAATATTCCATGAAGTGAATGTACCACAATTTAGCTTCCTGGTTACTGTTATTTAAGTTGTCTAAATTCTTGTCAGTAAATATCCACTAATGTCCTTGTCCTTAGAATAAAGTCCTAGAAATAAGATTGTCAAGGTTATACTCAATTGAAAGACTGATACAATTTAGATTGATACCATTTAAAAGATGACTTGGCCTCTGGAGTAAATAATGAATTTATATTCTCACTGGCATTGAAAAATGCCTTTTTCCCATGGATTGGTCTACATATTATATACTTTTGGAGGATGATGATGATGATGATGACGATGATGATGATGATGATTATGGTGACTATAAATGCCTGGAAGAATACCTGGTACACAGTTGGCTCTCAATAAGATCTTGATAAATGAATGAAATGCCCTTCTATAGCACCTCTTGCTGTGGATAACTTTGAGGTAGGTATAACTTGGTGGACAATGTCACCCTTTCTGGGAGACCTCATCTCTCTTTCCCTTGGCGTATTACAATTGTTCATCTTATTTGAGGTCCCAGAAGTAATCATTATCAATTATTGGTGTAAATTTTTCAAGTCCCTCTCCTATTGGCATTCATGCATACCCACACACATATATTTTAACAACACTACACTTAATGCTTTATAGGTATTGGTGATGATATTATATGTACCTTGTTGTAATTGATATTATATAGCAAGACAATACCAAACTACATCCCACCATTCCCCAGTGATGAAAACTTAAGGAACTTCCAATTTTTTATTAACACAACCAGTGTTTCAGTGAACATTCTTGTATACTTTTCTAAGTGTTTCTGTTGGTTAGATTCCTAGAAAAAGAATTGCTGGGCCTAAGGCTATGCATATTTAAATTTTTAATAAATAATGCCAAGATGCTCTCCAAAAAAGACTTTACAAATTTATACTCTGATCATCTTTTCATGATAGTATCTATTTCTCTGAAGCCTTATTAACAATGAATATTATTAATCTTTTCCATTATTTATCACAATGATGAAACAATATTTGATTCTTTTAATTTCAATTATTATATTCAATACAATTTAATTTAAATTATTATATTCAAATAGTAGTGAAGTTGTACATCTCTTCATGTTTAATGACTATTAAAAATTTTCTTCTATCCGTTGCCTGTCCATAACCCTTGCCTATTTTTCAATTGCACCCTGTGTTTTTCACACACACACACACACACACACACACACATTCTGATCATTAATTAGTTAGCTATCATATATGGTTCAAATTTTTTTATTTGTTACTTGTCTTTATGCTTTATTTATTTGTTTTTACCATATAAATATTTTACATTTTCAGGATATTTATGTAGTCAAATTTGTCATTTTTTTTCCCTTTATGGTGTTCCTTTTTCCAGTTGTATTTTTTTATTGAGATTTAACTTATGTTCAATGAATTGCATAGTATCTTCGTTTTATATCTTATCTAGGAAGGTATTTCTCACCCTAAGCTTATAAAGTGTTTTACATATTTTTCTTCAATATTTTTTCTGGTTTTATTGAAATGTAATAGACAATTAGTTGCTCATATTTACATTGTACAATTTAACAAGTTTTTTTTTCAATTATAGTTGGCATACAGTAATATGCCAATTCAGTTTTACAGCATAGTAATCAGAGATCCACATACTCACAAAGCAATCACCCCACTAAATCTAGTATTCTTCTTCCCCCTTACATATTTATTATAACATTATTAACCATCTTCCCCATGCTACACTCTACATCTCCATGTCTTTTCTGCAACTATCCATTTGTACCCCTTAATCCCTTTGCTTTTTTTTTTTTTGCCATCTCTCCCAATTACCCTCCCATCTATAGCCCTCAAAATATTCTCTTTACCTATGAGTTTATTTCTACTTTTGTTGTTATTGTTTATTTTGTTTAGATTCCACATATACATGGAATCATGTGATATTTGTCTTTCTCTATCCAACCCATTTTATTCAGAATACCCTCTAGGTCCATCAAGGCAATGACTTTTTCCATTCCTTTCCTTTTAGTCTATGTGTGTCTTTTAATTTAAAGTGAGTCTCTTGCAGGTAGCATACATAGGGGTCTTGTTTTCTTATCCATTCAGCCACTCTGTCTTTTCATTGGAGCACTTAATTCTTTTCCATTTGAGGTACTTGTTGATAGGAATGTAGTTATTACCATGCTTTATTCCTAATTTCGATATATGTTTTTCTTCTTAAAGAAGTCCCTCCAACATTTTCTGTAATGCTAGTTTCGTGCTGATAAATTCCTTTAGCTTATTTTTGTCTGGGAAGTTATCTGTCCTTTGACTCTAAATGATAGTTTTGTAGGATTAATATTCTTGGTTGTAGATCCTGGGTTTTAATCACGTTGAATGTTTTGTGCCAAGCCCTTCTGTCCTGCATAGTTTCTTTTGAGAAATCAGCTGACAGTCTTATGGGTGCTCCCTTGTAGATAACTAATTACTTTTCTCTTGCTACTTTTAAGATTCTCTCTTTGTATTTAACCTTTGGCATTTGAATTATGATATGTCTAGGTGTGGGTTTCTTTGGGTTCCTCTTTCTTGGGACACTCTGAATTTCCTGGAGTTGTATGTCTATTTCCTTCACCAGGTGAGGGAAATTTTTTATCATTATTTCTTCAAATAGCTTTTTAACATCTTGTTTTTCTTCAGGTACTTCTATGACATGGATATTTTTATATCAATGGTGTTCCATAAGCTTCTTAGATTATTATTATAGTCTTGGCTTCTTTTTTCTTGCCATTCTTATTGAGTGTCCTTGACTTCCCCATCCTCTACATCGGTGGTTCGATCCTCTTCTTTATGCACTCTGTTTATTCCATCTAATGTACTCTTCATCTCAGATAATGTTCTTCATTTCTGACTGGTTCTCTTTTATAATTTCCAATTTAATTTTTATGTTTTTTTTATCGCTTTGTTAAAGTTGTCACTGAATTAATCTACATCCCCCTAAGTTCATTGAGCATCTTTATCACCAGTGTTTTGAATTCTGTATCTTTTAGATTGCTTGACTCCATTATTCCTGGATCTCTGTTCTGTTCTCATATGGTTTCTGCTTCTTTGTCTTTACATTTTCGCTGCCTTTCTGTGTCTGTTTCTATTTACTAAGCAAAGTTCCTAAGTCCTGAGAGAAGTTCAGCTGCAGGCCAGTTTAGCCCCAGCCTCTGCCCCTCCGGGGCCACCTGTTAAGATTCAGCAAGCAATCCACAGATGCTGTGCTTATAGTTGCCTCAAGAAGCCATGCCAGAAACTATGGCATGCTACCAGTGTGAGTCGTGGTGTGTAAGGAGCACCTGACTCGCCTAGGCCACACCTGGAGGTGGCTTGGATGGGGCCGCAAGTTGGGAGAGGTGGAGTTTCAGGGATTCCTCTGGGCTGAGCAAACTCTATTATTCAAATTAAAAACTAAGAATCATATGATCATATCAATAGATGCAGAAAAAGCCTTCGACAAGATACAGCATCTATTTGTGATCAAAACACTTAACAAAATCAGTGTAGGAGGAAAGTAGCTTAACATAATAAAGGCCATATGTGACAATTCTTTGTTTTTTGAGGAACTTCCATAATGTTTTCCATAGTGGCTGTACCAATTTCCAGTCCCACCAGCAGTGTATGAGGGTTTCTATTTTTCCACATCCTCTCCAATATTTGTTATTATTTGTTCTTTTGATTATAGCTATTCTAACAGTTGTGAGGTGGTATCTCATTGTGGTTTTGATTTGCATTTCCCTAATAGCTAGTGATGTTGAGCATCTTTTCATATATTTGTTGGCCATTTGTATGTCCTCTAGGTAGAAGTGTCTGTTCAGGTCCTCTGCCCATTTTTGGATTGGATCATTTGTTTTTTTGTTGTTATTGAGTTGTATGAGTTCTATGTATATTTTGGATATTAGGCTCTTATCGGAGGTGTTGCTTGCAAATATATTTTCTCATTCGGATGGTTCTCTTTACCTTGTTGACGGTTTCTTTGCTGAGGAGAAACTTTTTAGTTTGATGTAGTCCCATTCATTTATTTTCGTTTTTGCTTCCCTTGCCTTTGAGGTCAAATTGATAAAATCTTCTTTAAGTTCAAGGTCCTTGAGTTTCGTGTCTATGTTTTTTCTATGTACTTTATTGTTTCAGGTCTTATATTCAGGTTCTTAATCCATTTTGAGTTAATTTTGGTGTGTGGTGATAAACAACAGTGTAGTTTCATTCTTTTGCAGGTGGCCTTCCAGTTTTCCCAGCACCGTTTATTGAAGAGGCTTTCCTTTCTCCACTCTATGTTTTTGGCTTTTTTGCCCAAAATTATTTGCCCACATACATATGGGTTTACTTCTGGACTCTTGTTTCTGTTCTGCTGTTCCGTGTGTCTGTTTTCCTGCCAATATGTTGTTTTGATTACTGTCGCTTTGTAATATAATTTGAGGTGGGGCAGAGTGATGCTCCAGGCTCATTCTTTTTTCTCAGGATGGCTTTTGCAAGTTGGGAACTTTTGTGCTTCCATACAAATCTAATGATTTTTTTTTGTTTTATTTCTTTAAAGAATGCCAATGAAATTTTGATGGGATTGCATTAAATCTGTGTAATGCTTTAGGTAATATGGTCATTTGAACTATGTTAGTTCTTCCAATCTAAGAACACAGAGTGTCTTTCCATCTTTTATATCTTTGATTTCTTTCAATATGGTCTTGTAGTTTTCATTATATAGGTCCTTCACATGTTTCATTAAATTTATTTCTAGATATTTTATTCTTTTTTT
>CM053506.1:54917734-54959520 GCA_028627145.1 Eidolon dupreanum | reverse complement strand
TGTGTGTGTGTGTGTGTGTGTGTGTGTGTGTGTGTGTGTGTGTTATCTTTACCAGGTTTTGGTATCAGAGTAATATTGGCCTCATAAAATGTGTTGGGAATTATTGCCTCCTCTTCAATTTGTCAGAAGAGTTTGAGGAGAATGGGTATTAAATCTTCTTTGAATGTTTGGTTATTCAGTGATGAAACCATCTAGTCCTGGACTTTTCCTTTTTGATAGGTTTTTGATGATTGTTTCAATTTCCATACTACTGTTCAGTCTATTTAGATTTTTCAGTACATCTTTATTCAGCCTAGGAAGGTTGTATTTTTCTAAGTGCTGGTCCATTTCTTCTAGGTTATTAAATTTGGTGATATATGCTTTTTCTTAGTGTTCTTGTATGATCCTTTGTATTTCTGTGATGTCAGTCATAATTTCCCCTCTTTTATCCCTGATTATTTTATGTGCGTCCTTTCTCTTTTTTCTTTTGTGAGTCTAGCCAGGGATTTATCAATTTTTTAACCTTCTCAAACAACCAGGTTTTTGTTGCATTTATTTTTTCTATTTTTTTGTTTTCAATTTCATTTATTTCTTCTCTAATTTTGATTATTCCTTTCCTTCTGCTGACTTTATCTTTCATTTGTTCTTCCTTTTCTACTTTTTTAAGATGAAATGTTAAGTTGTTTATTTGGGCTCATTCTTGTTTTTGGAGATAGGCCTGTAATGATAGGAACTTTCCTCTTATGACCACTTTTGCCACGTCTCAGAAGTTTTGATATGTCATACTATCATTATCATTCATTTGTATGTATCTTTTGATTTCTCTTTTTATTTCTTCCCTGACGCAGTTATTCTTCAATAGCATGTTGTTTAATCTCCATGTATTTGTGGTTCTTTCTGATTGCTTTCTGCAGTTGATCTCTAATTTCAAAGTGTTATGATCAGACAAGATGATTGGTATAATTTCAACACTCTTATATTTGTTATCTCTGTGTCCTAGAATGTGGTCAATTCTTGAGAATGTTTCATGCCCACTAGAGAAGAATGTATAAGCAGCTGTTTTGGGATGGAAGACTCTGTATATATCAATTATGTCCAGCCGGTCTAATGTGTCATTTAAGCTTGTTATTTCCTTATTGATTTTCTGTTTGGATGATCTGTCCATATCGGACAGTGGGGTATTTAGGTCCTCTACTATGATAGTGTTTTGGTCTGTTTCTCCCTTTAGTTGTTAGTAATTGCTTTACATATTTTGAGGCTCCCTGACTGGGAGCATAGATATTAATAAGTGTTATGTCTTCTTGGTGCATGATTGCCTTTATCATTATGAAGTGTCCCTCAGTATCTTTCTTTACCTTTTTTATTTTGAAGTCTATTTCATCTGATATTAGTACCGCTACTCCTGCTTTTCTCTGAATGTCATTTGCTTGAAATATCATTTTCCACCCTTTCCCTTTGAGTCTATATAAAAGTCTTTGGAGCTGAGATGTGTTACTGAAGGCAGCATATGGTTGGGTTTTTGTTCTTTGATCCATTGTGGAACTCTGTGCGTTTTTATTGGTGAGTTCAGTCCATTTAAGGTGATTATTGAAATATGAGGTCTTCTTATAGTCATTTTATCTTTTGCTTTCTGGTAGCTCAGTGTTTTTATTGCTTCCTTGTCCTTGTGTGTCTGTTTTCTTGATTTTAGTTGGGTTTTGTGGGGTTTCCCTCCGGCCTTTCCTGTTTTGTGTTATATATAACAGTTCTGAATCTTTGGCATGTGGTTACCATTATGAATATGTAAAGAATAGTTATATATACACAGTCATCCATTTTCTTCTGCACGTGCCTTATCTCCATTCCTCTTTGCAGTCATTGTTATCTCAATTTTTTCCTATGTATGCTGAATGTTCATTACTATCTTGTTATAACAATTCTCATTATTATTTAAGCTTATAATGTCCTGTTCTTAGTAAGGATTGCACTCCCCTGCTTCTATTTGCCTGATAGTCACTTTACTCCTAATTATGTTTTTTTTTTTTTTTTTTTTTTTTGTCATTTTGTTTTAGATGAACTGTTTCCTTTCAGTATTTCCTGTAGTGCAGGCCTTGTAGTGGAGAATTCCCTCAATTTTTATATGTCTGGAAAGATCTTAATTTCTTCTTCATATCTAAAGGAGAGCTTAGCTGGATACATTATTCTAAGCTGGTAGTTTCTTTCACTTAATAGTTTAAATGTTTGATTCCATTCCTTTCTCGCATATAAGGTTTGTGCTGAGAAGTTCAAGGATAATATAAAGGGTTTATCTTTATGTTACTGTTTTTTTTCCCCTGGCTGCCTTGAGAATTCTGTCTTTGTCATTGATTTTTGATAATTTTAATATAATGTATCTTGGTGAAGGCCTTTTTGAGTTGAGATAATTGGGTGTTCTGTTGACTTCTTGAATTTCAAGCTCCAGCTCGTTGCTTAGATTTGGGAAATACTTGTCAACTGTTTGTCTGAAAATGCTTTCTAATCCCTGTTCCTTTTCCTTGCCTTCGATTATGCCCATTATTCTTATGTTTCCTCTCCTGATGGTATCAGCTAGTTCTTGAATTTCTCTTTCATTATTTTTTCATTCTTCAGTTTCTCTCTTCTTCCTTCTGATTTATTTCTAGATTTCTGTCTTCAGTATCACTTATCCTTTCCTTCATTTGGTCGACTCCCTTTCCCAAGCTTGCTATTTCATTTTTCAACTCTTGCAGTGTGTTCTTCATCTCCAGAAGTTCTATTTGGTTCTTTTTGAGGGTTTCAATTGCCTTGCTCTGCTTATCTAGTTGTTTTTTCAATATCTGAAATTGTCGATTTGAGTTGTTTTGGATCTCACTGAGTTTTTACAGAAGTACCATCCTGAATTCTCTGTCATTTGTCACATATTTCTATGTCTGTAAGCTTATTTTCTGGAGATTTTTTCTCTTTCTTTCTGAGATGCCTTGTCACCTTGGTTGTTCATGGTGTTTAATGGACTATTTCTCCTCCTGGGCATTCATGGAAGTATTCTGCTGTTTTTCCAGAAAGAAAATTTATTATATAAAGGTCTCTCTTTAGCCTGTTGCAACGAAGGCACTTTTCTTTTGGTTTCCAGTACGTGGCGTCTAAGCCTCCTGAATCCCTGCTTCATATAAAGTCTTAATAATGCTTTTTAAATTTTCTTATAGATATTTAATCATGCTCCCTACCCTCAGTTTCAGTCCCTGTCAGTGTCATAGACAGTCTCGGCAGCATTTGCTCAGATTTCCCTGGGGCTCCGCGATGATTGGGTCGGAGGGTTTGCAGGGAGGGGCCCTCTGGGTTGAGAGTTTAGGGCTGCAGCTCAGCCTTGGTTTTTCAGCCAAGGCCCATAGAAATCAACTGTTGTTTCTCTGTGGTCCTGTCCTGCTTCTCTGTTCTGCCCTGATGACTGGGCCGTGCTGTCTGCCACAGAGAGCTCACTGCATTTCCAGGCAAGGCTGTTCAGGGAAGTCCTGCACCTTCACCCCTTCTCTTCCTCCCACAGGGAGCTCTGGCGGCTGCGAGAGGCTGCTTCTTTATTTCTCCCAGTCCACCACCCAACACCCAGGGTTCTGACCTATGGTAGCTCTTATGTACAGATCCCACACTCAGACATGCTGGTACAGCAGTTTGGGTGTTTTTTGTTGAGTTTTATATGTTCAGCTTATTGTTGTTTCAAGGGGAGAGATCTGAGGATGTCTCTCACTCCGCCATGTTTGCAAAGATAGATTTTGCCTAGTTTTGTCAAAATTATATTAGGGTTTGATTTTAATGAGATTTGATTGACTTTATAAATTACTTTAGGACAAGTATATGTATCTTATACATCTTTATTATTTTAAATGTTCCTATACAGGGACTTGCTGTGTTCCTTCATGCATTCAGGTTTTTTAAAATCTTGTAGGAAAGATTTCTTCATTTGAATATTGAACATTTTTATTATGTTTATCTCTAGTTATTTTATACTTGCAATTAGAATCTTTAAAAAAATTTAAATTACAGTTGACATTCAATATTGTATTAATTTCAGATGTACAGTATAGTGGTTAGACATTTATATGACTTACAAAGTGATCCCCCTGATAAATCTTATACCTACCTGACACCATATGTACTTATTGCAGTATTATTGACTATGTTTCCTGAGCTGTACCTTACATCCTTGAGACTATTTTGAAACTGTCAATTTGTACTTCTTAATCAATTTGTCTCTTCAGCCAGTCCCCCATCACTTCCTTCATCTGATAACCATCAGTTTGTACTGTGTATCTATGAGTTTGTTTCTGTTTTGTTTGTTTGTTTGTTTTTTAGAGTTCACATGTAAGTGAAATCATGTGTCATGTGGTATGTCTTTCTCTGTCTGACTCATTAGACTTAACATAATACCCTTAAAGTCCATCCATGTTGTCAAAAATGATAAGATTTCATTCTTTTTTATGGCTGAGTAATATTCCATTGCATATATGTACACATCTTCTTTATCACATTCTTTTGATTAGAGCATTTAATACATTTACATTTGAAGTAATTATTGATAGTTATATAGTTATTGCCATTTTATTTATTGTTTTCTGATTGTTTTTTAGTTCTTCTCTGTTCTTTTCTTATTTTCTTGCTCTCCTCTATGTTGATAACTTTCTACAGTGTTATGTTTGGATTCCTTTCTCTTTATTTCTTGTCTATCTCATAGATTTCTGGTTTGAGGTTACCATGTGCTTCATATATATCAAACTATGTTTATAGTAGTTTATTTTAAGTTGATGGTCATTTAAGTATAAACGCATTCTAAAATCACCCCATTTTACTCATCGCATCCATGTTTATGTTTTTGTCATTATTTTTTTTATTCTTTTTTGTGCGTGTTGATGTGTATCCCTTAATTTACTCTTATAATTCACATGATCTTCCTACTTTTGCCTTTTAATCTTTATGTTAACTTTAGTGTTTGTTGATCTACTGCTTTTATTATATGTTTGCCTTTAGTTAGTGAAAATGATCTTTTCTTTGCAATATTTTATTACTTGTATTTTTGATTTTTTAATATTTTTCTTTCTAAAGAAGTCCCTTTAACATTTCCTATAATACTGGTTTGATGATAATAAAATCCTTGGATTTTTTCTTGTCTTGGAAGCTCTTTATCTGTTCTTCAATTCTAAATGATAGCCTTGCTGGGTAGAGTCATCTTAGTTACAGGTCCTTACCTTTCATTACTTTGAATATTTCATGCCAGTCCCTTCTGGCCTGCAAAAGTTTTGTTGAGAAATCAGGTGATAGTCTTATAGTAACTTACTTTTAGGTAACTAACTGCTTTTTCCCTGCTTCTTTTAAGATTCTTTCTTCATCTTTAACTTTTGGCATTTTAATTATGATGTGTCGTGGTGTGGTCCTCTTTAGATTCATCTTATTTGGGACTCTGTGCTTCCTGGGCTTGTATGTCTTTTTCCTTCGTTAGGTTAGGGAAGTTTTCTGTTATTGTTTCTTCAATACGTTTTTAATTTCTTACTCTTTCTCTTCTCCTGGTAACTTTAAGATGCAAATGTTGGTGCACTTGATGTTGTCCCAGAGGCCCCTAAACCATCCTCAGTTTTTTCAATTCTTTTTCTTTTTGCTGTTCTGATTGTGTATTTTCTGCAACCTTGTCTTCCAAATTGTTGATTTCATCCTCTGCTTCATCTAAGCTACCATTGATTCCATGTAATGTACTCTTCATTTCAGTTATTGTATTCTTTATTTCTGACTGGTTCTTTTTTACATTTTCTATCTCCATTTTTATGTTTTCTATTTCTTTGTTGAAGTTCTCACTGAGTTCATCGACTCTTCCCCTAAGTTCATTGAGCTTCCTTATAACCAGTGTTTTCTACTCTGCATCTGGTAGATGGCTTTTCTCCATTTTGTTTAGTTCTTTGTCTGGAATTTTGTCCTGTTTTTTCATTTGGGACATGTGTCTTTGTCTCCTCATTTTGGTTACCTCTCTGCATTTGTTTCTATGTATTAGGTAGATCTGCTATGTCTCCCAGTCTTGGCAGAGTAGCCTTATATAGTAGGTGTCTTCTGGGGCCCAGTGACACAGTCTCCCAGTTCAGCTGAGCAGGGTGGGTACTCTGGGGATGTCCCTTGTGTGGATTATGTATACTCTCCTATTGTAGTTGAGCCTTGATTGCTGCTGACATGTAGTGAGTAGGATTCACCCTCAGGCTATCTGTGAGGAGTGGCTGTGACTACAATGGATAAGCTGTTGTGTGGAGGCTGACTCCATGGAGTAGGATTCACTTTAGTGGAGATCTGGTGTCTGCCAAGTCCACCCTTGTGTGTATCATTTGTGGTGCTAATTGGGTGGTGCTCTGGTGTGGTCTGAAACTGACCATCAGGTGTTTTGGTTCTGGGGCTTCTGGGGAGGGGCTTGGGTGTAGACCATGATCTGCTGCTTCCTGTGCCTGGCCCCGGCCAACCTGGTAATAGCTACAAAGTGATCTGTGGTTGGTAGCTCTCTTTCTGGGCTTGGAAGCACCTGGGAGTGGTTATGTTGTGAACTGAGGCTGGATGCCACTAGTGCCCCATTTGGGGCTACTTAGCAAGAGGAACAGGGCACATCAGGGCCAGCTGCTGCTTGTTTGGGGTTTGTGGACCTTTGAGAGAATTAGGAAAGTCTGCAGTGTGGGCCCAGGACAGCTGCTAGTGTGGATTAACTTCTGGAAAGAGGTTTGTGATGGATGCATGATTGGGTGCGGCAGGTCTCAGAGAATTACCAGTGTCAGATGTTAGCCTGGTTAATGGAAAGCTCAGATTTGGCACCTGCCTGTGCCTGCAGGCTGTGTGGTGGGAGGGCTCAACAAAGGAGCAGTGGAACCTACCAATACTTTAGTACTAGAGAGATTTGCCCCCCCCCCCACCAGCCCTTGCCCTGAAGACAGTTCTGTTCTACTGCATATATTCCTGGAACTTTTTGAGTTACTGTCCCTTCACTGGAGCTTAGGGCTAGTGTTTGTGAGCAAGTGAATCTGTGCTCAGGCCCTTTAAGAAAAAGTCTGGGTCTACAGCAGCCCTCCATCTCACCCAGGCTGAGTCTTTGCTGATTTTCACAGCTAGCTGTTGTGGGGCTCTCCTTCCCGGCACTGGTGCTCCAGGCTGGGATGCCTCATTCCTCAGTGAGGACCTCTGCATTTGAGATATCCCTCCCGATTCTTACTACAAATTGGTGGGGGACCAACCCATTTTGCATCTCTGACTCACCAGTCTTGATGTGGCTTCTTTATGTCCTTAATTATAGGAGTTCTGTTCAGTTAGTCTTCAGGTGGTTCTCAAGCATGGTTCTATAATTTAGTTGTAATTTTGATGTGGTCATGGGAGGAGGAAAGTGCAGCATTTACCTACCTCACCATTTTGATTGGAAGTCTAGGATCTATCCCTTTTCTTTCCACGCACATAAATACATATACCTCTTTTGAATTGATTATTCTTGGTTTATAGAAAAGTTGTTGACTTGTATTTGGCAGCATTATGAGTTATCTTAATTTTTGAATTTAGTCTTTTTCAGTTGCTTCTCAAGATGTCTGCAAATATATATCATTACTTTTTCTAAGCTTATTGCATTGGCCATTACTTTAGAGGCAGAGAATTATCTATCTACCTGTGTATTTCTTGTTAACAGTACTAGGAATCTTAACTTTACCATTTGAACTTTTATCTTGACCGTTTTTCCATCTAGCCCACATGGCTACTATTAGAAATTGTTATTTTTCTTATTAAAAAGCCAGTTTTGAGGTATCTGTGACTTTTTCATGATTCTCACTAGTAAACCTATCAAAAAAGCAATTTAGATTGGCCTGACAATGAAAAATACCTTTTCTTTTTTTTAATTTCTTAAAACCTTTATTTAAAAATTCATTCTAAAGAAATTAGCTATTGAGCTATGAAAAGACATAGAAGAAATTTAAATGCATATTACTAAGTTAAAGAAGCCAATCTGGAAAGGCTACATACTATGTGATAACAACTCTATGGCATTCTAGAAAAGGTGAAACTATGGAGAGAGTAAAAAGATTAGTGTTTGTCAAGGTTAGATAGGAGGGAGGGATGACTAGGTGGGGAGCACAAATGATTTTTACAACTGTGAAAACACTCTATATGATACTATAATAGCTTGCATTAGGGTTCACCAAGAGCGAACCCTAAATGTAAACTAAGGACTCTGGGTGATAGAATGTGTCAATACAGGTTCGTTGATTATAACAAATGTACCAGTTGAGTAGGAGATGCTGATAATGGGGGAGGCTTTGCATGTGTGGGGGCTGTGGTCATATGGGAAATCTCTGTACCTTCCCCTCAATTTTGCTCTGAACCTAAAACTACTCTAAAAAATAGTCTTAATACTATTTTAAAAATCCATTTTAGAAAACTGTTATAGATAGATGTAAAGTTCATTAGCCTATAGTTTTAAAACCTACTTTTTTTTTTTTTAATCAAGACACTTGCATGACTCTAACAATTTGGTATTTTTTATTTTTTCATTTTTTCAGTACATCTCACTTGCTGGAGATCATCACTTTAAAAAGGTCACAAATTCTTCTTTTCTGAGAGGGAAGGGATGAGAATGTGGTCAGTGAGCCCACCAGCTACAGAGGTCATTATTGGGAAAGTTCATTTGGCAGGTTGTTGAATAAATTAAACTCATAGATATTATTTGAGTGCTACAACTAAATTGTCATGAACACTGATTAGAGTCTAGCATCTTTAAATTGTTTGTATATATTACAGTGTAGTCAAGTCTATTACCATAACACCAGTCCATATCACTTATCCTTGGCTTTGCTCTTTGGAGAAGCAGAGAAAAGGATGAGTTATAAAAAGTGTCCAATGAATTGGGCATAACCTGCAGCCTGTCACTTTCATTCGATGTATCTAAGATGGTAGCTCTTGACAAAGTCCAGCTCGTTAGATATGTGCTTGTAAAATGCATTATCAATGTCATGAAAAATTTAAAAACCAGAACAAAAACCTAAGACCAAACCAAATAACTGACCCACCCCATATGCAGTATTATATTATATGCTTTACTTTGCTCTATGTATTTTTGAGTTTCCCCCAAAATGGGGTTATACTTAAGCATGTGTGTGTGGTGACAAAAAAAAAATTAGTTGCAAATTATTGTGAAAAATTACACTAATAAATGAATTTGTCATGGCTTTTTCCTGGTGATACCCCTGAAAGCATTTGGTTAAGAAATTTAGGCTGTGTTAATTTGTGGTAAAGCATAAGTTGCTATTTTATGTTTTAACTATGCAAATTATTAAAATATGATGGAAAATTGAGGATTTTGAAGAATGAGGAAGTATTAAATTGGGGTTTATTTGCAAACCATGTACGTGTGAGATTATGGGGGAGGGCTCCTGGCTATAGGGTTCTTGGTGCCGTGTAGCACAAAATGAAATGATAAATAATGAAGAATGAAAATATATGACCCTCTAAATGACAGTGGAGTTATGCTTGGCTTATATTAGAGAATTTGTCATGTCAGATGAACTTGTCAATGTCATTTTTATAACACAAAGTAGAAGGAAAGGCAAAGAATATTACACAGTTTCTTCACTTGCTTGTGCCATGTGACCATTTTGCTGAGTGAGAAACCCTGCCTGCAGAGAAAATGGATCGAAGTGTCCTAAGTGACACAAGGCATTGGAACCCTCTGGAGAGATTTCCAGGGGATACCAGGAGAGTCAATGTTGGATTTGATTTCATTTAATTGTTTTATCGATAACATCGAAAAAGGAGCACATGGCACCCTAATGAACTTTACAGAAAATGCAAAATTGGGAAATGTTCTTAACATCAGCGAGGAGTAAAACATAATAAAAATGAATCCAGAGAGGTAAGAAATACAGGCAGGAAATAACAGAATGAGATTCAATTTGGAAAATGGCAAAGTAATACATTTTGGGAAAATGAATCACAGGCACTGTTGGATAGTCAACAGGAGGCTAAGAAGCTGTTTCTGTGAAGGGACTTCAGTGATGACAGTGGTGAATTAGATGTGCATCTGCAGTGTGATATGGCAGCACAAACAGCCGGTGTCATTTCCGTCCACGTGAAAATTGGCCTGGTGTCCCTGAGAAGGAAGGTGATTGTGTTGTGTGTACTGTGCTAGTGAGACTTTAATGTGGACTACACAGTCTGTTTTGGGAACCTCATTTCCAGAAAGATAGATTCAAACTAGAGAGGAGTGGCAAAAATGATAAGGAAATGAGTGGCAGCCTTCAGAGACATGATCATTTCAGCTGAGGAAGTTTTGCTGGGCTCAGTGAAGAAATTGCATTGAAAAATAATATCAGCTATAGTATATTCAGCAGTGCTCAGTGGATTCATTTATTCCTTCACTTAGTGGGCATTTTATCAAGCACCTGCTCTGCACCAGGCCCTCATTATGCTGAAAACTTGGGGGCATATGTGTGGATCTGTCCAAAGGGGTGGCAGATGCACAGACAAATATGATGTTACAGTGTAAGTGCAGTAATAAAGGTGCAAAGAGAACATCGTGGGAACACACAGGAGGGCCCCAAGAATGAGGGAGAAGGCTGTGCTTAAGCTGACACTGGCCGTTTATACAGGGCAGGGAATGGGAAGGAGAGGCATCTCAGTGTGTAGTGGGTCAGGACTGTTGGAGTCTGAGCTGGGAGGCAAGGCAGCTATGGTTAACTAAGGGAGTGAGGCAGGGCTGATGGCGGAAGGGCTTGTACCAGTATTTCTGTTATAAAACCTGGGATCATGTGTCCCTAGAGACTGAGACAAGCTGTTCTCTTTCAGGTAAATTCCAAAGTCATTTTTGAAATGAGGTGAAGATTTTATATGTTAGGGGGCCAAGTCTCTCCAATAAGCGCAAAATAATGTATAGCAAGTTATGCTAAAATGTCTTTGCAATTAATGATACTTTCTGAAGACATTTGTTACTCTGTCCCTGCAGACACAAAGGAGTGTGAGACCCTGCGTTTGTTCTCCACACTCAGTGTTGGCAGGTTACTTGCTGTACATTGGTTGTGCGGTTTATAAATTAAGCTGCCATCTTCCCATGACTGGGATGTCAGGGTCCCCATTGCCTCTGCATACCCTTCACCACGTCTACCTGGTGTCTCTGCATCCAGGCATTACCATTTGTGTTCTGTCTCTGCTCTTTGATATTTCCTTGACCTCCCTTTGGTGCCTCTGTGCCCCAAGCTTTGGGAGTCTTTCAGCCTGTGTACCTCTTCTATCCTGCTTGATGTCCTTGTGACTTCCTACAGTTGTCTTCCTCAAACACTTAACTGGTCTGGTCCCTCCCAGGACATTCAGATCCTGTTCTAAGCATGATGACAGCCTGGATAGGGATGGGAAGGTAGACTAGTTCCAAATCTAGTTTTTTTTCAGGTGCCACTAGGAAGGTTTCTAAGATGAAAGCTGAGGGTTTGTGGGCTCTGGCACAGTCCTGGGTACCAAATGTCCTTAGCTGTCCTTGAGCTTTGAGATGAGCCAGCTTGCAGGGCTCAGCCTGTGGACATTGCATGGGCCCTTCGCAGCAGAGAACATGAGCCCCTGGTATTCACAAGAGTGGCATTGTCATTCATTTTAGGCTTCTGCTCTTAGGGGTTCAACAGTTTTGATTCCCCAAACTTCATAATACTTTATTCTTAATGGCTTTTCAGCCCAGCTCTGCCACCCACAGACTCAGAAGTAGTCTGATATTCTGAGCCGAAGTAAAACTCTACTTTTAGATGTAGATGTCTTCAACAGTGAAAATGCTGATAATAGAAGCAATTTGCAAGGGCCATCTCCTGAAGTTTAATCAGTATTTTAATTTAACCCCAAATAACATATTTTAATAAGCCAAATTGTTATTTGACTTACAATCATATAAGTTAGCTTTAAATGTGACAAAGCAAATGGAAAAAACTGTTACCTAAAAGTATTCAGGGACAAAGACGAAATTATAATATAATTTCTTATCTGACTATTTAACCTCAAAATGTTACAGGGAATTTAATAATTGGATCTGAAAGTACTAACACAGGGAACAGATATTTCAAGTTTCAGTGGAAGAAATTAAATAATTTCTTTTTCTCCAGAGACATGGAGGAGATAATTAGGAATGAGATTAACTAAACATTTAGTGCCACTGCTTAATTAAACAAGCACACATCATGATGTTTAAAGTGTCAACAGGTCCAGATACTCAAAGAAAACAAATTGACAACTGGAGTGCAATTTAAACACCACTACCCTTATTCCAACTGCCATTTTCTTGGAAGAATTTAAGAGCTATAAAATATAAACTGAGCAAACATGTATTCAGCCCCAGCTGATGAGCCTGTGATCACTATGACTTGTCCAAGAGAGGTGAAAGTGGAGAGGTTTGATCCCTACTCTCCTGGGGTCGCAGCCTCATAATCTAGGGAAGGAGACATATGTAGATATGAGTTTAAATCTGATAGACCTTATCAAGGGCTAATAAAATGAGAGTGTGAAAGGGCCATATAAGAGGGTGACTCTAGCCTGGGAGTAAGGGAGAGACAAGGGTACATTCTTGGGGGACTATGAGAAGGTCACCTGGGAGGACGTGGGATTCTGGTAGGGCCCCAGGGTGAGAAGGGCTATGACAGTTATTGGCCATGCCATGTCAGGAAATGAAGTAGCCTGGGCAAAATGTAGCCAGGGAAAAGGGGCGTTTGCAAATAACTTGATGGAGTTGGATGCATGTTTATGTTTGGTGAGGGCCGGGGTGGACAATGATAAGAGAAAAGGTTGGTATGGTGAACCTGACCAGGGACTTCAACTTCAGGGACCCTGCCAGATACTTCTGAAATGCATCCTCACACCTGGTACACAAAAGGCTTGATAACAATTTTTTTTTTTTTTGGGGGGGGAATGATAGAATGAATGTTGATCTAAACTCTTTGGTAAAATGTCATTTTAATTATGGCGACAAAGAGTGGAAAGTGATAGCAAGCAAAAATATAGACCTATCCTGGAGTTGTATCAAGCCCTAAGTTTCAAAATTTCCTAAGGACACACATAGCCTTTGTATTCTGTAGCTGATTCCATCTCAGAATGCAAACTTCCAACTGCCTTGTCAAAATGGGAAGTCTATTTATTATGTTTTTTTGTTTGCTCTTTTGGTTTATTTTCTAGAATTTATCATAGAATACAAAAGGAAAGAGTGGCTTGTAATAGACAAAGCTAGAGCTTTTCCATTTCTCATCAGCAGCTCCATTAGTGCAGGTCACTGAGAGGTCCTGCTCACATACATGGCTTTGTCCAAGCCCTAGAGAGACTGCCTTTGGCCTGAGTCTTGGAGAGGTGAGCACGAATGAAAGCAATAGGAAAATTTCTAAAGCAGAAACAGAAAAGGTTTCTGTTTCTTTGGGGCTGCAGTTGTCTTCCTTGAGAACGCTGTTCCAGTGGGGACACAGCTACATTAATGTTTTTCCTTGGGAACCATCATTGAATAAGAAAGGCCAGTGAACCAATTATATTACTATTTTTATTTTTTAATTTGGAGCAAAGGTGTCGACTCATCTTTCTTTTATTTAAGGGTCTTGTGCATATTTCATATCACTAACCTCTTCTGGTCCCCATAGGTTTTTCTCTCCCCTTGATCTGTGCAAAATGCTGCCTGTGGAAACTGAGGCAGAATGGTGTCTGCTCTCCAGATTTCTATATCCCTGGGTGGAAATTAGCAAGATCTATATGCCAGGGACCAGGTCCTTAAACTTCTGCCCCTTTCCTTTCACCTTGAAAGAACTTAAGAATCATCTTAACTCAGAGGTTGTAAAGTAAATCATAATAATCCCAAAGCATGCAACTCCAAGGCCAGAACATTGAGAAAAAGGTAGTATTGACAGCCTGGTATGCTAATGCTTTCCCACTGCTTCTGAGGCAGGGCTTCTGGGTGAAGGAGGGTCACTGCATAGGACAGGGCTCCCTCCCTGGCCTCTCTTCCCTTCTTCCCAAAATGTAACAATGTTGTGGTCCCAGCACCAAGTTCCTTTTGGAAGACCTTAACCCACCAATAGGGCATAATGTTCATTCTATTCATTTGTTCATTCAAAAAGTAACTATGACTTGTCATGGGCCAAGAAAGATTCTAGGAAATAAAGAAAACAGATGAATTTCTTTCCCTTCAACTTGGGAAAGGGACAAGGAACAAGATAAACAAGTAAAGCGTAATGATGCATTCTAAGGCAACATGTTCAGCAGGTAGTGAGGGTGCTAAATATTAGATAATCATTGAAAGAAGGTCTCTCTGACTCAAATTCTCTCTATTCCCAGTTTGAGCCATATGGGAAGACTCATCAATCCTTATAGATGCCTGCCCTTTTGAAAATAACTTCCCGAAAAGCCGTGTTTTTCACTTTGTATTTCTCTGTACTAAGGCCTGCTATTTAAAGGTACCCTTTTGGAGTCCTTTGTCACTTGTGAGGTAGGCTTAGTCCCTATGTTTTACTCTTACTTTTGAAATTGTAGAGGCATTGGCTTAGTTTCTAGTCTAGGACAGGAGATTGAGGCCCAGGGCCCAGTTTCTCATGAGTTGGATCCCTTCTCCCACATGCTCACCTCTCTACCAGGAGTGTGTGAGGCAGGGCTTCTCACATAGGACCCTGGAACCTCGAGCTCAGAACATCCTCAGTGGTATGTTCCCTAATCAGGCGGATTCCTAAGCTCTCTCTAGATGTCTTGAACCAGAAGCTTAGGGTGATGTCTGGAAATCTCCATTGTAACAAGAATCCCAATGAATTCTCCTGCATGCTGAAGTTTTAGAAATTTTGGTTTTTGGGTACTAAATGAAGGCAATACCCTGAACAGTCAAGATCTGGAGAATACTTTAGCCCTGCCTGACCAGCAATAGAAAAAGAAAGGTGAAGACATGTCTCCCAAACTTGGGGTCTTTCCCCGCAGTCCTGCCACTGCTCCCTGCAGCCTCTTACTCCTCTCTCTGTGCCAGGGCCCTCTCTACACCCCTCTCCATCAATGCCTGCGTCCCGGAAGGCTTTCTGTATCAGAAATGTTTGCCTTACTTTAAATGAATGCAGTTTAAGCTCTTTTAATTGCAGGATTTTTTTTTTTTAATATAGAAAAGTTAGGCTATGTTTATTTAGAGTCACAAGCAGTTGACTGGGTCAGTGTGACTCAAACAACAAGAAGGCATTTCTACTTCATTCCATTCTGAGTCCCAAGGTTGGGGCCCAGCATAGCAAGAGTGCTGCTTTCACAGGTTTACAAGTTTCTCATTGAGGGCAGTCTGAGACTGCCAGGTAGGTCATCATCAGCAAGTCATTGATGCTGCTGTTGAGCATGGTCTTGTTGTCATCAGGAACTGGCTTGGATACTTGGTTAACTAGACTAGTCAAGAAGCAGCCCACAGTTTGTCAGCTGACATCTTTCCAGACAATACGTCTTCCACATACTGCAACACTGTGCTTAGGGCATCCGGAATGTGAGCCAATGACCCTGCTAGTTGCTGCAAGTCACTTGAGAGTCCAATCATCTAGTTGGGGATAAAGCAGGTCTTCATGGATCAGGTCAACTCCAATGCGTTCAGTGTCCAAAAATGCGTATTTCATGATCAGAGGTGGGAACATCACTCCTGTGGTCTTTCCAGGGACACCCGTTAAAGTGCTGACAGAGATCTTAATGCTCATGTGGCTGTTCCAGAGGATTCAGTCCACAGTGAGGTGAATGGGGTTGGGGCTTCCCAGCTGTAGTACTCATGGATCAGCACAGACTACTCTGTAATATCATGGTCTGTAGCATATCAGCTCAGGATGTGCTCATTTGGAAGGGACTTTCCTGAGCAATTCATACATGTTCTTAGCAAATTCCATGTCAACAGCAACCTCTTCTTCTGACTCATTGGCACTGAAAAGCAATTGATGACTTCCACTGTGTGCTTGTCAGCAGTTCCCAGCAGGGCCCCGATAACTTGGACAGCACCTTTGTTGTGTCTCTCATAGCTGTTCATGATGGAGGCCAAAGTGACTGGGTGCAACTGGACTATGGCTGCTGGGGGCCTGGTAGAGCAGGACCAGCCAGTAACTGTGCTAGAGTCTGCACTGGGCCTGACATTGAGGCAGGGTCTGGCCCAGAGCTGTGGTCATAGCTACTACTGCAGCCAGGTGTGGGGATGAGGATGCAGGTGGAGTTGGAGCCAGCACTGGAGCTGAGGTTGGGGCCAGGGATAGGGCTAGGCTGGAGTGGCTGGAGGAGCACTCACTGGTACTACTGGCGTGGCTGTCTTATCGAGAGAGCAATTGTAAGATTCTTTACTAAAGGAATTGGAGACACAGGTGAGTAGGTGGAAAAGAATGTTGAGAAAAAGGAGCCCTTCCCAGGGCTTTTAAAATTGTCAGCCATCTGTTCCATGGATGACGGGGTCAGTCCTTCATTGCAAGTTCAGATAAATGTATCAGTATCATCAGTGAACAAGAAACCAGGAAGGGAATGGGAGGACCCCCATCCAGAGGGCATTGTCACAGGGTCTTCACATGAACTCAGGGAACACAGTCTGCCACAGCCTGTGAAAAGGAATCAAGGCTCTTCGTTTTCACACTTTTCTGGGTGACAATTCCCCTATAGGCCCCCATTAAAGGGGATTTGACTAAGATTCATTCTTTCCACCCTGCTTCCTCCAGACATGAGACTGATATAATCGGTGTGTCTCAGTACCTCTGCACTGCATTCTTCCAGACTGTTTGATCCTGTGGCCACTTTCAACCAGTTCTTCCCAGAGGAGCTGAGACATGGTAGCTCTCACAACATGCCCCTTATTAGATTTTATCTGATCTATTCTCAGGGGTGAGAGTGGGGCAGGACAGCCTACAGCTCAGTCATCTGGCCTACCACCTCACCATAAGGGCAGATGGGCTGTGTCCCCCAGACACTGGGTCCCCAGGAAATTACAAAGTGGTCAAATAGGTCAGTTGATGACTTAGCTTTGGAGTGCTCTTTGCTCCCCCTCTCCATTGTGACCCCATCCAATTCATAAATAGGCATAGGAGTCAGACAGAAACCAAATGCCTACTCTATTTCTGGTGAAGCTGTACTGAGAAAAGTGGTTTGGCACTGAGGCCAAATGGGCTTCCTTCTGCTTTTCTGATCATTTGCACTACCCTGTTCCTTTCCCTCTCCCAGACCCCACACCCTGGGGGAGGAGAGGGTCCTTGCACTACTTACACTCCTGGGACCCCTGGAGACAGGAAGAATGGAAGATGAGGATGCATATGAATGGCCCCAGACAAGGCTCCCTGGAAAGCAGGGCTGACAACACTCCCAGCAACTGGGATAACGAGACTTTCCCAAGGAGGCAAACACTGCCCACCTTCACATTAGCTATTTGCTGAAAGACCAGTCTCAGAGAACAAGGCCACTTTGAGGGCATTGATCACATTCCTCTCACTCAGAAGGGGGCAGTATGTCAGAAGCTCACCTGGATCAGGGGCCTAGCTTCCCATGCCAGGTGTAAGAGGGAGGGCAAGCGGAGGTGGGAGCCTGGGGAGTGTCAGGGAATGTTACTCCCATCAGTCATGCTCCCTCCTGGGCAGGGACTGTAGTCCTGTTCTTCTTCCCCTCCTTGGAAAACCCAGCACAGAGGGGTGCAGCCCCCACCCACCATCAAGAGCCCATAGGACAACCTGTTGGTTAAAAGGCTGGCTGAATGCACATGAATCCCTAATATTTGAGGGATTAAACTGAGAACTGTCCAAATGATAGGTAGCTGTCAGAA
The DNA here is from genome assembly GCA_028627145.1 of Eidolon dupreanum. Lineage (NCBI taxonomy): Eukaryota > Metazoa > Chordata > Mammalia > Chiroptera > Pteropodidae > Eidolon > Eidolon dupreanum. The sequence continues at coordinate 54,941,786 of CM053506.1, read as the reverse complement.
GGTAAGGACTTTCAGTTCCCCTGAACTAATGCATAGGAATAATCAGAACTTGGGGTATGAAAGGCTGCATGTTGCCTTTTTCCCAGTGGTCTCAAAGTCTGGCTGGATCACAAGGTGAGGTAAACACAGTTGAAAGTGACAGATGAAGTCATTCCTTTCTAAAGTCATTCATGCTTTTTCATCAAGAGATTTGCATTTTATTTCAGAGTCTTTGAGCAACATTAATAATCAGTGATTAGAAAATTTGCTACTCTTCAGTCAAGCAAAGTATTACCTTGAAGTATATCATCCTCTGCCATCCTGTCTATTCTGCAGTGGTCTCTTACACTCAGCATCTCTAGGTTGAGCATGGTAAATTATGTCAGCCATGCACAGCTGTGTCATGGAAGGGGGTGCATTAATAAAGTCGGTGAACCCACCTTCTGTTCATCACAAAGCCCTGATGTTGTGTCAGCCTGGCTTTATACCACAGTGTTTCCTTATGGTTTGTGGACACAGACATCCAGCTTGACAATGTATCAGATTTACTTTGAGATAGCATGGGATTAGCAGCTGAAACAAGAAAGTTATGTGGAACCTTGGGAAAATTTCTGAAACTCTAGCAGAATTCATGTAAAAATTTCTCTTTCTTGTAGGAACAGATAAGATTACGATCAGTGTTGCTGACAAAAGTTGCTGCACTTTCCCATGAAATAGCTGCTCTGGGGGAAAATGAGGAGCATCCATGAATTACTTGCATAGAGCCCCATTAGCTTAGAATCCCAATTTGCTGGCTCTTTCAGCTCACATCTCCTGAAGGTGATTGGGGAGACCTTGTTATTCTTATTTCCCAAATAAGGCAAAGGGAATTGTATTTGGACTAAACCAAGGTTGCACAATTTCTCAAAAGAAAAAAAATGAAAGATGAATAAAAAGTTGTCTGAAGGCACTTGCCTTTGTTAGAATGGTAACAGCTTATTTGAGCTGTAGACATTTAGCCATAAGAGCTCTCTTTTTTTTGGACCATTGGGACAATTGAAGATTCACAGTCTAGGGCAAAGGGCTGCCAGCAAAAAACCATAATGGAATTAAGTGTGGAAATTAAAGCAGGTCATAAAATAGACTAAAACTCCCATCTTAGGGAGCTAACATCCTTATGGTTGTGAATGGCTTACTAGGTCTCAGGCATTGTTCTGAGCATTTCTCATATATTTACCCATTTGATACTCACACTTACCCTGAAAGTAGGGACTTCTTATAACCATTATATAATAAATAAGGCAATCAAGTCACTGGGAAGTTAAGTGACTTTCTCAAGGTCACACAACCAGCAAATGACCTGGGTTGGGAACAATGTGATTCTGCACTTCTGACCAGCCCCAAGAAGACACTGAAGCTGCTGGTCCATGGACCACACTTGGAATGGTAAGGCTTTGGACCACAATGGACATCTTTGACCTCTCGAAAACTTAAATTCCTTGGAGATGCATTTCTTTCTCATTCCTGTAATGTCTTCTAGGACTCTTTGTGGTTATCCTAGCCTAGGCTCAATTATTTGAAACTATGAAACCCATTCAAGCTAATTCAGAAGAGAGGAGGGAATAGTTTAAGGACACAAAAATCATGGAATCCAAGGATAGCAAACACAATAAATCAGCCCTTCTGAGACCCAAAGTGCCATCAAGATCAAGTCTTTCAGTCCTATAGGTCCTCTTACCTCCGTCTTTCTCTTATAGCTTTTGCCCTTTGCTCTAGTCTGCTTTCCTGTTTTCCAAACACAGCTGTCCACCCCAAATTCCACAGGATTTTTCAGCCCCAGGGTCCACAATAACCATATGTACTCCATTTCTTAGTTTAAATTCTTGAAGGGGGAATCTGGTTGGTTGCTCTGGCAGTCAGCAATTATAGGGGCTGTGTGGGGGACAAATTAGCAAGAAGGATGGCAGATAAATTGTCTGGCATGTCTAATATTATGTGTAAGACCAAATATCTACTAATTTCTTTCCTGGATGTCCAGATTGCTTACTTTGTGGTGTTGTCAGAAATAGATTATTTGTTTACTAGGCACCTGCCAGTAGCCAGGCAGTGTGCCAAATTATGGGAATATAGAGATGGAAATACAACTTTTGGTTTTAGGGAATTTAGGTTCTAATGGGGAGGAGTTCTCTGGTAATGGCAGACTAACTTATAACATACCAAAGCCCCCTGAGAACATTAGAAAAGCTGAAAAAGTGGAAAAAAGTCTGCATTTCAACTTTTCTAACTACATATTTATATTTCATAAATATATCTGTATTACATAATTACACAATTATATATGTGCATATATATTTCAGCTACCCTAATTGTTCTCTGAAGGACAAAAAAGAGAGGGAGGGAGACAGGGATATAAAGAGATAGCAGATAGATAGATAGATAGATAGATAGATAGATAGATAGATAGATAGACAGACAGACAGATAGATAGATAGGTAATTTTTATTTGGGTCCTAGATTCTCTTTTCTAGAATTCTTTAACATGGTAGCCACTGACCACATGTCGCTATTTAAATTTTAATTAATGAAAACGAAATACCATTACAAATTCAGTTTCTCAGTCCCATGTAGACTAGCTACATTTCACTTGCTCAATAACTACATGTGGCTGGTGGCTGCTATATATACAGTGCAGACATAGAATACTTCCATCATCTCATAAAGTTCTATAGGACAGTATATTAATTCCCTGACATTTTAATTTTTAGATTTTTACCAATGATTATGTTACCTCTTTGCATAGAACATTTCCCTGGCTCCAGACTCTTGAGTATGATGTTCAAGGTTTAACATAGTATATAACTCACTTTTGTGTCCCTGACTGTTGAAAGCAGACACAGTGAATGCAGCGATCAACCACTGACTGAAAGTAGACAACACAATCTCAAATCAGATGTCTGTTGCTTTGTGTGACTGTCCTGCATAGAGAATGGTGCTTAGAGCACTGACCCTGAGTCATCAGATGACCTCAGCCCTCTCTATCTTGTGATACCAAGTGGTAAAATAAATAATGTTTTGGTTTTTGGAATTCCTATTGGGGAACTCTTTATTTTGCAAGTATATGGGGCAAGTGGGATTTCTACCAAACTGGGTCCCAGCTTTGCCATTTATTGGCTTTTAAACAGATAACTTAATTTCCCTCTCTGCTGCCTCAGGACTCCCAGTTGTTATGTGTAAGTCATCACACCTCTCCTTGGCATGTGACTTGTGACACTTAAATGTGGTTTTGTAAATGTGAAAAATTACTTAACAAATCTAAGTGCCATTTATGTCGTATGGCATTACTTTGGATTGCAGTGTGGATCAGATCCATAAGCTACTCTACTTCATGCTTTGCCATTTCTTTTTTGCCTTACAGTGATTTCCCTCAAAGCTTCGGAAGACTCATCTTTTGATAAAAAGAAAGCGACTTGGGCATTTTTTGAAGGTAGTGCTTGCATATTTCTTTATGATAAGATGCGATCTCACTTTTAGATAATAAAAAAAAAAGGAATAGCATAAGAAGAAAGACCTTAACCTTTTAGTTTTGCCACATCAAGTTGTTTTCTTGTCCAAAACTTAAGAGTAGGGCAGGAATTTCTGGTGGTATGTGCCCACAGGTTTTGAAGGTGTGAAAGTGAAAGCCCCAAACTGCATAATTTGGGGTTGTCTGTTTTGTTTTGCTCCAGAAATTCTACTCCCAGGTGATATTAGAGAGGGATCGTCAAATAATATAAAAATGGAAAGTGCATTACTCTAATTTTATCTTAGGTTCTTAAGGAGTTTGGGATTCTAGCAATAGTTTGAAAACCTTAAGCAAGTGATTTTCAACCCATTTGGAAATCACTGGGGGTTCTTTTAAAACACTGAGGCCTGGATCACATCTCTAAAGATTCTGATTGACTTGGAACTTGTTTAAAGCTCTCCAGATGACTCCAGGGTGCAGCCAGGGCATAGAGTAGTGGTTCCCAAAGCTGGTCGCAGACCAACAGCATCAGTACCAGCATCACCCGGGAGCCTGTTACCAATGTACTTTGTTGGGCACCATCCTTGCTCACAGACTCAAACTCTGGGAATTGTACCCAGCCATCTGGGTGGTTTTGATGTAGGCTCCAACTTGAGCCTTGGAGCAGTGATTCTCAACAGGAGGTGATTTTGCCTCTCCAAGGGACATTTTTCAACCTATGTATACATTTTTGGTTGCCATAACTAGCATTTTGGTGTTATCGGCATATATTGGGTGAAGGCCAAGGATGCTGCAAAACAGCTGCAATGCACAGATCAGACCCCCACAACAAAGAATTATCTGGCCCCAATGTCAAGAGTCCCAAGGCTGAGAAAACTTACCTAAGAGAAAGAAAAGTTCACAGAGATTGTTATTATAAAGTAGTTGAGGGTTATGACCATAAGTAATGAAAGAATGTACATTGTGAGCTCTCAGGTGGAGCTTTTGATCTGTACAAAATTGATTAATGTAAGAGGTGATCAGGAAATTATAAAGAATTGCATCTAGTGGCGTTTATTGATGAGGATGACCTTGTCAAAAGGATCTATGGAGATGTGTGTGTCTTGGGGCCTCACGATCCCTTTTTGGTACCTCAAAACGTGTGGAAGCAGAGCAAGCCCTAGGAGAGAGCATTTGGTCAAACCCACCCTTCTAAAAGCTAATTAAAAGCAGTTGGTTGAGGTACTTTCTCTCTTGAAAAAATGTAACCATAACTATGAACATCATTTGCAAACTATAAGGTGTCACCTAGGTAGGCCATTATGATTTATTGTTTCAGTTTGAAGTCATAAATATTGCTTCTCAGGTTGTGCTTTACTCTTTAACAGTGATTTTTTTGTGTTCTCTGATTTTCATCTGCATGCTTTGTAGCTGCCTTTTTTTCTTTATTTGATGACCTTCTTCTAACAAAATAATCCCAAATTCCCTCCCTTAGCCTTTCATTCAGTGAATGCCTGCTCGTTCATTAGCAAAGACATGAAAGTGACTTTACTCCTCCTGGGGTAAAGCAGTAGAAAAAGCTATTAATTTAGCCCGTGTTTCTGGAGCAGCTGTATGACCCAAGCACTGTGAAGGAGGGTTACGGAGATGTTTGGGTGGTGCCTCAAGTCAGGTCATTGGTGGCTGTGACAGCAGGAGCCCTATTTATCATCAGATGCATAAGGATCTTTTCAGGGCTTGTTAGTAAGTCGGACTCTGCGCTTCCCTCCTGCCCTCCCCCCCAAAAATTCTGGTATTGCATTTAGGAAGTGATCAAAGAATTTGCACTTTATCAGGGCTCCAAGTGTTTCCAGTGCAAATGGTCTGAGGACCATATATTGAAAATAGCAGGGTACAAAGACCCAGACTTTGTATATTTGGAAGGATTGTAACATTTAGTCCTCACATACATTGCAGCATAATTAACATCCCTAAAACACTTTGTGTAACTAATATTTTATAATTCATGTGTAGCTACAGAATCTCAAGACTACCCTCTACCTAACTCTCTGCACAATGTCCATAGCCCAAATTGCCCTTTCCTCTCAACACAGAAAACTAGGTCCCCTCTGGGCAGCAGAATTAGTACTCTCACTCTGCATAATGCCTCAGAGCAGCTATTTCCACAGTGTTCTTTTCCTATGATTTCAGCAGCAGCTTTTGTGGGTTTTGCTTTCTTAACCCAGCCATAGTGTTAGTGAGGTCGGGGGTATGGTTGAAATTCTTTGGCATGTGATCCCAGGCCTTTGCCCTTTTGTTCCTGGACAGTGAACTGCAGTAGGTCTTGCTGAGGGATATCCATCTTCCTAGGCTTGACTGAGTGCAGCAACACAAAAAAGGCATTGTCAGGCCTCTTGGTAAGATGCTGGAGTGCGTTAAAATCCCTCCGGGCTGTTGCTCAGGTATTTTGCCCCAAGTAAGATGATATTACAGGCTGGATAAAAAAATATAGCAGAAATACAAGTTTTCTCCACAGAACTGTGACCTCCTGGACATTTGCATTTGCCTTAGAAATGGAGAGAGGACTGGCATTGACTTTCTAGATTTAGTGGTTCAAGAGAATTGGGTTCCTTCATTTTGTTGAAGAATGCTGGATACCAGGTTTCAAAGCAGCTCTGAATACCCCTGTAGGCCTCGTGGTTGCTGGGCAACAGGTGCTGTACTGTCTGCCTTTTGTTGAGGCCACTCGGACTGGCCTGCTGTGGCTTGGCTTTCTGGAAGCTGGGGAATTGGCACATGGACACAGTGCACCCCATCTCTGCCTCCCTGCCACGTGAGCATCACTCCAGCCTGCTGGCTGGCCCCACCATCTGCTTCAGGGAGGCCTGGGCTGGGGACCGTGGGGAGACATTTTCTGCATGGCAGCTTCAATTGAGCCTAAAAATGATATTGATGTCTTAGGAAGTCCAATGGCAAAAGACAAAACTGCAAATGAATTTGGGGAATATAACAGGATTTTTAAAACTATTTTAAGTGTGCAGGTATAAGCAGTATTTTAAAAGTGAATCCCAGATTTAGTTAAGTGCAGATGTTTTGTTAAATTTGAAACTGAAGGCTTGGATTCAGTCTCTGGACAAGAATTGTTCGGCCTGGTCTGTTTTAAAACCTTTGATTCAACATTTATAATTAGAAGGGTGTTTACATAAAAGTTAAAGGAAAAGTTGGAAGATAAGGCAACATTGGACACGCTTTTCAGCCTCAGAACGGCTGCCTAGAGCAGAGCTGCAGCTGCTTCTGTGGAGCAGGGTACAGCTTTGCTTGCTCTAGCTCACCTAGAGAAAAGGTGGCCCTGGAATGTTAGGAGTTTGTGACCCTTGCTTAAATGGCTCAGATTTCAACCTTTGTTTGCAGAGAAAGATAGGGGAGGTGATTTCAGTGTTTCAAGTAGATAAAGCAGGGTGATCGTTCTTATGCAGCAAAAGAGATATTTGGAACAGAGGAAGAAATGAGAACTTTGGGGTAACAGTTGCTGCCCAATCCAGGAAAACTCAGATGTTCTTTTTTAGCTTTTCTCTCTGCAAGGTCACAGTAAGGTTCATGTAGCTTCAAGAACACAGCAGAAAGCAGGCACGATCCTTCTGAGGCCTGTGGGGACCCACACACGGGCGGCTGGTGCCTGTTGGCCAGGATCCGCAGCCTGGAGGGCCTGCGTGCTTGGCGGTTAGCTGAGCCTTCCAGACTAGCCAGATGTTTTATGATTCTGTAGCCACAGTTACCTGTGGAGAGCCCTTTTGTGCCACGTTGAAGAGGCTGTGATCTGAAACCATAATGTGGGCCTCTTGGAACCCCTCACCTCCTGCCAGGGCAGAGTGGACCACAGATGTCTATGGTATGCTTCTGTGGGAGATGCTCACTTTAGCCTTGTTCCTCCTTGGTTCCTGCAGTCCCAGAACCAAGGAAAGGGTCCTGATGAAGAGGTGAGCTTGTGGATCACGTCACTCTGCTACAGTGACTCAAAAACTTTAGTAAGACGCTTTTTCTCCATGTCAATGATGAGAATGAAACTAAATTGCCCTTACCTTTTGGTCCAGGGATCCATATCTATAGAACCCTGAGAGGCAGCTGTCACGCCCATCTGCCTCATGCCTGTGGGCCTGACTATGTGACCGCATTGTTCACCATCCTCTTGTGCCAGAAATGGATCCAAAACCTGGACTAGTTTGCTTAATGGTGTGTAAATCCAGGATTGGTCATATGTTCTCCATGTTTTGGCCTGGCCTATATCCTGTCACAAATTCTGTTCTGTGACCTCTCCTCTGTTCTTTAGACTTTCAAGTTGTTTAAATGGAGGCCCAGGCCTCTTTCCTAACTGACCACTTGCAGAGTGCTCTGTTGTATTAGTCTACAAAGCCCACACATGAGACATAGACCTCTTTATCGAAAGGGAGTTTTCATTTTGGTTATAGGAGTTTTTTCTATTTCTATCTCAAACTCCTCATATACCATTGAACTCCTTGACCCCTGTATTCTGGCTTAGCTCCCACCATCCCACTGATTTGGCTTTCTCCCAAGACTTTTCAAGCAGCTTCCTAGTGGGAAAACCCAATGGGTACTTTCCAGCAGCACTTGATGTTATTAAGGAATTTTTGTTATAACATTTTACTTTCTTGGCCTTTGGAATTCTCACTCCAGTCCTTTCCTGCCTGTAGGATGCTCCCAGCTCCCTCTGTGGGAAACATTTCCTTATTTCTATCTACCCTGCTAACTTAAATATTAGTGTAGGTGTTCCCTTCACCTGCAACCTTGTTCTGTTGTGCTTTCCACTTATTTTTGTCCAGGCTTCTAAATTTCTAGGAACAGAAACCCACTCACAGTAGCTTAGGCAAGAAAGCTGACTGAGCCTAAGACCATGAGAGTTGCTCATGGGCTCCAGGGGCAGAAGCTGCACTGGGTTTCCCCGGGGCAGGGGCTCTGGAGGGGGAGACGGAAGGAAGCCGATATGTCTGATTCCACCCCATTCTCCCTCCTCCTCTGTCATTGACCCTTATCTGCTTCTCCATGCTTGCTGAGGAAGCCAGCCACTCCACCACCCTTAGCATGCTTGCTTTTTCAGTTTAAGCACTTAACTAACTGCTTCTCCAGTTCCCAAGGGCTTTACAAAGTTATATTCCTATTGACTCAGCAATTCTACTTCTAGGAACTTAATCATAAGCACATAATGTGAGAGGTACATTAAGGTTTAAGCTTATGAATGCTCATCATAGAATCATTTACTATAGAGAACAGTTAGAAGCAATTTGAGTAGCCAATAAGATATTTAGCCACTTATACTAATATGATAAACTTTTATCACATTTTAAAAACATTTCAGAATCAATTTTGACTATAGCTTAATGAGAAATCGAGATTAAATAAAAAGCAAGATAGGAAACTATGATTTTAATTTAAAAATATATACACATGCATCATAAAGTAAACCAGGGTGATGGATACTGAATACTTTGTTTCTCTCTACATGTTTTTTCTCTATATATTTTTATTCTCTCTATATTTGCATTTTCTGTGTCATTTTAAATGCAACTCATTGCAGAGCTCCTGTCCTCTAGGAACCCTTCTTGGCCTCCCCACCCTGGGTCAGGTCCCTTTTCTGCCTGTTTCCAGTACTAGGCATACACTCGTATTGTCGCAGGTGCCGTGCAGCCCCTGATTTCTTAATGAGAGGACCTTTGGATGTTCATCGTTACATTTCTTGCATATAGGAGCATGATAGACATGGCTGATAATAAATGTGTATTGACTGAAGAAATTTAAGTCAGCAGAGAAACATTTTTTCCAAGTTTAAACATTTGCCAATTTCAAACATCTGTAGCTTTTTGCTGCATAGAAGGTTAACAAAGTTTTTGACTTCCCTTCCACTTTCTTAGCATTTTATCAATCAGATTGGTGATAAAGTTAATCATTGGAGTTTAAGAAATAGATGTATATTGTTAGGGGTTGAATGTTTGTGTCCTCCAAAATTCATATGTTGAAATCCTAACCCCTAATGAGATGGTGTTAGGGGATGGGGCCTTTGGAAGGTAATTAGGTCATAAAAATGGAGGTTTCCTGAATGAAATGTATGTCTTTGTAAGAGGAAATGCCATGAGGGTTTGCTTGCTGCCTCTCTGTTCTTCACTATGTGAGGATACCAAGAAAAGACGTTTCCAAACCAGGAGGAGAGCTCTCACCAGACACCAGATCGGCCAGCGCCTTGATCTTCTGAGAAATAAATAAGTGTTTATTATTTAAGCCACCAGTCTATATTTTGTTATCATAGCCCAAACTGATTAAGACATACGTGAACATGGTGTAACTATTGGAACTTTAAATTTATTTTGAGAAAACTGCATATTAACATGTATTTCTAGGAAATAATACAGAGAGGTAGATGCTTTATATCAGTTTGTATCCTTTACCTAATTTCTCTCAATAGTAATATCTTGTAAAACTCTAGTATAATATAGCAACCACAATGTTGACATTGATACAGCCAAGAGACAGAATATCTATAAGGGTTCTTTATAGCCAGACTCAATCCCTCCCATCCCCAATTCCCTCCTTTACCCTGGCAACCACTAATCTGCTCTCTATTTCTATAATTTTGTTGTTTTAAGAATGGTATACAAAGTAAACATTATATAAAATAAAATCATCCAGTATGTAACCTTTTGGGATTTTTTTTCACTCAGCATAATTCTCTGGAGATTCATCCAGGTTGCTGCATAGGTCAATAGTTTATTCCCTTTTATCACTGAGTAGTACTCCGTGGTGTGGATGCACCACACAGTTTGTTTAACCATGCACCCACTGAAGGACATCTGGGCTGTTTCCATATTTTTGGCTATTATGAATAAAGCTGCTATAAACATACATATTCAGGTTTCTGTGCGAACTTGAATTTTCATTTCTCTGAAACAAATGTCTTAGAATATAACCGTAGGGTTGAATGCTAGTTGTAGGTATGTCTTTTAAGAGACTGCAACTGTACCATTTTGCATTCTCACCAACAATGTCTTACTGGCCCAGTCTATCTATATCATCGCTAGCATTTGGTATTTTCTCTCTTTTTTTATTTTTGTGGTTGTGATAGATGTAGTAGATCTCATTCTGGTTGAAATTTGCATTTTTCTAATGGCAAAGGAAGTTGAACATCTTCTTATATGCCCCCTGTACATTCTCTTTGGTAAAATATCTGTATGTTTCTGCCCATTTTCTAATAGGATTGTTTATTTTTACTGTTGAATTTTGAGAGTTCTTTAAATCTAGATACTAGTCCTTTGTTTGACTTGTGCCTTGTAAATAGTTTTTCCCAGTCTGTAGCTTGCCTTTTCATCCTATTCATATGAGTGGTTACAGAGCAAAAAAAAATTGTAATTTGTGAAATCAAATTTATCAACTTTTTCTTTTTTGGATGGTCCTGTTGGTGTCAAGTCTAAAAATTCTCTGTTTAGTCCTAGGTCCCAAAGATTTTTCTCCTATGTTTTTTTCAAAGGTTTTCTAGTTTATATTTTACATTTAGGTTGGTGGTTCATTCTGAGTTGATTTTAGTTTATTGAAGTTTATTTTATTTGGTGTATCTCTTCTGATGTGAGCTGTCCTGACATTAACCCTCTGCGTCCTTGCCTTTTAGATCTCTATGTGTATGCCGTGCTTGTGTGCTGTGTGGGGATTCTCAGTGTTTTGCTCTTCGCCCTGACCATCATCTGGCAGTCGGTGTTTAGCAAGAGGAAATCCAGAGGTAAGAATAGATAAGATCATGTCTGGAATGGGAGCATAACCAAACCACAGACAGCAGAAGAACTCTGGGCAAAGTATCACTGTGGCTGAAAAACTCTTCATAAGTCAGGGATTTTTTGCCTGTGACTGTTGAGCAAAGTGAGTGAGAAGATGTGTCTCCCTTAGACTCTGCTAAAATCAACTGTGATCATTGTTGATAACATATAAATTATCTTTTTCCCCCTCAAATTCCTTCCTTCCTTTATTTTAAGGACCCTGACCTCTGTCATTCTCCTAGAAGAAGCTATGGATCAGATGAACTTGGGTTTGATTCTGGTTCTGCTACTTAAGACTGAGTTTTTAGACACTTTCCTTAACCACTCTGAACTTCAGTTTTCTCATTTATGGAATGAAATAAGATCAACACTGCCTTCCGTAGACTGAGTGTTGACAGAGTGTTCATAATTTAATTACAGTGCCAGTGCTGTGCCTGTCAGACAGGTGGGATTAGAAAGGCTCCACTTCCGCTTTTTCTCATCCAGTCTAAGTGTCCACTTTTTCTTGTGGATATCCCTGTTCCCCTGGACTATCCTCTGCCTCGTCTCATTTCACTCTTTCTTTTTAGTGACTATAGTTATGGCTATCTGTTTTCTATCTCTAGCCCTGCCTCTCACCAAACCTCAATGTCACATTTCTATCAGCTCATGTGCATTTCCTGAGGTACCCTCCCTGCAACTCCCTTCAGAATTTCCAAAACAGATGGGGATGCTATAGCTCCCAGAGATGACATGCATAAGAGCTGGGCTCTGGAATTAGACCACTTTGGTCAAAGGGCAACTCTTCGCTTACCAGCTGATGACTTACCATGCCTCACCTTCCCCATCTAAATAATGGGGAAAACAGTTGTATACCAGTCTCATAGGATTGTTGTGATGATTAGGTAAACAAACAAACAAATGCCCAAAGAAAAGCCCTTAATACATTCTGGCTCCTTGTAAGTGTCCTGTATTTATGATGATATATGGTTATAGTTATATGTAATAATTATTATTAGCCCAAGGTCATAAAGCTGAGAAGTGTTAGATTTGGTGATCACAGCTTGAGGGGACACTCAAACAGGGAAACTGAGCATTGTTTCCAGAGGTAGCTCTCCCCAGAGGTGCAAGCAGGGCTAAGGGAATCAGGGAGGGAGGGAGAAGGAGACACTCAGGAACCAGTGCCTGGGGGAAGCTGTTTTCACCCTAGACCTTAGAAGACAGGGAAGGAGAAATTCTTAAAACTTACAAGACCTGCAGCTGCTGAAGAAGTGTCACTAGCAGGATCCTTAAAAGAGGGACTCAGGCGATGATCCCAAACCAGGTGGCTACAGGTAGAGGGCCAGGAACATGCATTCCTCAGAACTTCCCTTCACCCCCTCCTTCAGATGTCCTGCCACTGCTTTGGTTCCACCCACCAGAGGCCACGGGCAGTGCATAGGAGTCAGCCTCCAGGGACCCGAGTATGGTGGGAAAGGGTGGACGGGGATCCGGAGGGATACGTGGAGACTCCTAGTATAGTCAGCACCTATAGATGGGGTGAGAGCTATAGCTAGATCTCTCTCCTCCCTAACCTGCACCCTTCCCACCAGGCTTTGTGTGTGTCTCTGTGCTATGCTCTGTGAGCCTTCCTCCATGGTGTCTGCCCATCTCATCAACAGTTCCCAAGATTTCTACCTGTTCCAAACCCTTGACTCCTTTTATGAGCTTGTGACACATGTGCAAATGCATTTGTCTCTGTTCAAGAGGACAGTGTGTAAGGCAAGGACCCTTCTCCTTGGAACTTGCTCATGACAGCTGCTCAACAAATGGTGGACAAATGTTTTTTTTTTTTTTCCAGCTGCTTGGTCCCCCACTGTGGGAACTCAGAAGCCACATAGGCAGTCTTTAAGCCTGTTTTGCTCTAAGGACACCTACTTCTAGGCTCAGGGGCATGATAGAGAATCTGCTGTGAGTTGCAGGCTGTGTTAGGCTTTAGGCAGGATGAAGAAAACAAAGCAAAGTAGTTAGTTCAGGAGACATATGTATCCTACAAGGCCAGCAAGGGCAGATGGAAACACTCTCTAGGCCTCACATAGAGCCACTGAGAGTCTAATTCCTAGCTGCCCTTGTCTCCCCTGGGGCGGGCTCCAGATGGCCTCCTGTGCTCCTGTGCACAGCGTCCAAAAGCCCTACTGAACTATCAAGAGCTTTGCCTGAACATCTGCTGTGGGCCAGACCCTCACTGGCTTCTCCACATTCTCATGTAATCCTTGCCACCAGTCCAGGATGACAGTTTAGTCACTCCCATTTGACAGAACACAGCTGAAGAACTTGATAAAGTCCTAAAACAAGAAGTGGCCAAGCCTAAGCCCAGCCTGATCCCTAGCCTCCCACATTTCTATTCAAGAAAACCTCGTCCTGGGCTGACCTTGCCCAGGAGTTTTCCTTCTACCTTTCATGGCAGTTGTTGGTGAGGTCCTTTCCGAATAGCAGTTCATAACTCCTGCAGCAACTGGGGAGCTCAGCTTCAGTCTGGTGCAGCTGTACCAGTAGGCTGGCCTCAGGTAGCCCTATCAGGGCAGGTCCTGCCCCATAAGAGTCCTGGTGATAGCCCTTGCCTGGACCCCTTACAGCAGCACCGCCCCAACCTGCAGTAGCAGACCATTCACCTGGGAACCTGTTCAAATGCAGATTCTGATTCAGTGCATCTGGGCAGGCCTGAGAGTCTGCATTTCTGATGAGATCCCAGGTGATGCCACCTCTGCTGGTGTGAGGCCACACTTTGAGTAGCAAGGCCTTAGTGCTAGTTCTTAACTCTATCCTACCCAGCACTCTCTTTTACAAATATATTGAAATGATCCCATTACTATCTTGAAATGAAACTCATAGAGTTTAATGCTGCTCTAAAATATAAAGAAATAAATAGAAAGTAATTTATAACACAATAAAACAAAGTTTAGTACTTGTTTTGCACTTCATCTTTTGAATCAGTTTGAATTTCAAAGAAAACTTTCTGTGTATTTGAAAGGATTTTACATATATGTATATATTTTTATATATTACATTTACATATAACATACATACATGATATATATTAAATGTCTATATAGTCATGTGCCATATAACGATGTTTTGGTAAATGAGGGACCACATAGGTGATGGTGGTCCCATAAGAGTACAATGGAACTGAAAAATTCCTATCACCTAGTGGTGTCATTGTGCTGCCAGTTGTATTAAAGTACAGCACATACAGTTTTGTCTAGTACATAATATCTGATAATGATAAATGACTGTTACTGGTTCATGTATTTACTATACTAATACTTTTTATCATTATTTTAGAGCATCCTCTTTCTACTTTAATAAAAAAAAAAATAGGTTGCTATAACAGTGTGCCATGTTACCCTGGCAGCCTCATACATTTCATGTTTACCACATCTCTTGATTACATTATTTCCCTTATGCTTGATTTAATCTCACATTGTTTTATAAATTTAGTGTAGCCTAAATGTGCAGTGTTTATAAAGACTACAGTAGTGTACAGTAATGCCCTAGGCCTTCACATCTACTTACCACACACTCACTGACTCACCCAGAGCAACTTCCAGTCCTGCAAGCTCCATTCATGGTAAAGGTACAGTCATGCCCTATATAGGTGTACCATTTTTTATCTTTTATATTATCTTTTTAGTGTACCTTTTCTATGTTTATATATGTTTAGATACAGAAATACTTACCATGTGTTACAATTGCCTACAGTATTCAATACAGTAACATGCTATAAAGGTTTGTAGCCTAGAGGTGATAAGCTATCTCACACAGCCTAGGTATGTAGTAGGCCATACCATCTTATAGTTTGTGTAAGTACACTCTATAATGTTCTCACAATGAAATTTCCTAACAACACACTTCTTAGAACATATCTCTCATTAAACAGCACATGACTGTATATTACATTTATATTACATATATTTACATGTATTTATACATCTGTTTTAAATAATATATATACATATACATACATACACATATATGTATATATGTGTTATGTATATATACATATATGTTATTTATATATTACTTATATATTAATATCAGATATTAATATATAAATAATATTTATATCTTATTTATATATTACTTGTATATATATATGTCAATATGCATGTGACAGAGACAAGTATAGACTTACACAGATATACCTTAAAGTCCAGGAGTGGTACTGCTCATAGTGATGAGATTTCTAAAATACCAGTTATTGGTAAGGTTTCGAATTAAAAAAAAAAAAAGCATAATCTCTGATTTTTATGTTCTTCAAACATTAACTGTGTATTAAAATGAGGAAAAAACCTACCTTATTTTTATATGTAAAATGGATTTAGGTCCCAGGCTCTGACAAACAGGTTTTTCATCTCTATGTGAATATCAGGAGGGTCATTCAGAGTCCTGTGGGGTAAATCATTTGTGGACTATCTAGTATATTGCTGGATATCCAGCTGCCTGCCCTCTGCCTACCAGTTGTCAAGTATTTTCCTCAGTCAGTGTGATAATCAGACACATCCCCGAGAATTCCAATGGCCCTCACAAGTGGGACCATCCCCACTGAAAACCCTGGACTTTGAGCATGCTTTTCCCAGATCTGATGCTCTCTCTCTTGAATTGGAGGAGACGAGGCTTCCAGGAACCTGTGGAGAAAGGCACAGTGGAGGTCTGCTTTCGTCCTAATATTTTCTCTGGCATGTAAGTTGTTTTATTAGGTCTGTTTCACAGACAAATAGTAAGGGCATGCAGAGTACAGGTGAATTGCTCAGATATTGAACCGGACCCCAAACCTATCCTCTCCAGTTCCAAATCCTGTACCTTCCTCTGCAGGACATCAACAGAAGCCATTGCAGGCAGGTTTGAGAGGGTTCATTTGCCTTCACAGTGCCCAGGATGGCAGCCCCTGGCTTAGAACCAGTGGCATTCCAGGAGCGGGTTGGCAGGTAGATTTGCAGTGAGGAGCTCAGGGCTCCAAATTGTTTTCTTAATGAAATTTAAAACAAACAAACAAACAAAATTATCTGAATGGATGGAGGGGATCTGAAAGCTATGGCCTTGTTTTAGGTCAAAGATCTTTCCTGGTTCTGAAGATGTAACTTAGAGCAGTTGTGTTTCTTATCATTGACTGAGCTCTTACCCTAAGCACACACTGCTAATCTCTAGACATTCCAATTATCTATTGATGCAAAAAAAAAAAAAAAAAACATCCTGAACAAAAAAGGCTTTCACATTTATTTTCTCAAGATTCTGAAATCTGGGCTGAGCTCAGATAGGTGGTTCTGCCAGCAGTCACCTGGAGTCTCCATGTGGCATCAGTCATCTGGAGTTGACTGGGACTAGAAATCTAGGGTGGTGCCCCTCTCAGCCTTGGGTCTAGCCTCTAAGACAGAGGGGACAGCAAGGCTGGCAGCATTAGTTCTCTCTCTCGCTTTTCCTCTGCTCTCTTCAGCAGAGTGGGTGGCCAGACCACCCTACTTGGTGACTCTGGGCTCCAAGAGCATGCCTAGACTGGATGCTGGCACAGTTGTCACTCTGCCATATTCTGTTGGGTAAAACAAGTTGTGAGGGCAGCCCATACTCAGGTTAGGAAGGAGAGTCCACCTCTCTGTGGCAAGAGTGGCAAAGAATTTGTGATCATCTTTAAATCACTTCACACAAAAACTTTATTGCTGTCTTTGTAATTTCCAGACACAAAGGGAAGCTCTCAGCTGAAGGATGAGTGAGGGATACACCCCAGTCACTCTAGGTAACTGGGGCATAATTGTAACCACTGTGGGCCCTGAGGACTGGTGGTCCTTGGGCATTCACCAGGCAAGCAGCTCATTCTCAGGGAGCACTGCACCATTCATGCCCAGGCAGGGTTGGGAAGGAGTTAAGGGAAAAGTGTGGCAGCAATTCCAAAGCAGCAGGTTCTAGCAGGTGCCAGAGTAAGACCAGGGACAGGGCACAGCCCTCATGTCACACTGCACACCAGGAGGCTGCTCCTTTTATGAGTTGGCTGCAGATGGTTATGGAGCTCACTGAGGGCAGTCAGGTATTTGTGGGCCAAATCACATGTATCTAAATAAAAACCAACATCACTCTTATAACTCCAATATAGTATATTCTTATATTCAGTACATCATAACTTGCATCATCTTGATTAAAACTATTAATATATATAAAGAGCTTATAACAGTGCTTGGTGTGTGGAGGGCCTAGGCCTTACTAGGGACCAATAGCAGTATAGACTCCCTTGTTATATTGATGGTTTCTGAGTTTTCTATGCAAGTGTGTGTTTGTTGGGCCTTCTGAATCCCACCACACAGGAAAACAAAGCCCTCCTGCCTCTGTGGGAGCCACAGAGCATTCAGGTTTGCAGGCTACTTATACACACGTGGGAAGCAGAGATGAGCGCAGCACCTGTTCTTCCACTCCCTCAGCACATCAGAGTAGGTGCCCCACTCCTGATACGATCTTCCATGGACCCTGAGATAAACAAAACCCATCCTGGAAGCCAGGGCGCCAGAGGCCCAGCCCCCTTCACCGCTGGCCTTGCATTGCCTTCTTTTCCTGAGGCACTCATTGTTCCCATGAGCTCAAGTTAATGGAACCCATGAGCTGCTTGCCAAGCACAAACATGCTTTCCATTCCCCTCCAAAGCTATGACTTTCTGTTCCTGATCTTCATGCCAGGGGGCCTGGAATTGCATCCAAGGGCCTCTGCATTTCAGTCAACTGGAAAACACCAACCTGGTGCCCCAGAGCTAAGCCCCAAGTTATTCTAGTAGCTCCTCAAGCACACTGGTTTCCAAAGATCTTTGCTTCTTCGGAAGTTAGTCGGACTCATTGCTTTGGTGTGGCCCCAATTACCTGCCAACTGTTTGTGTGTGAGCTTTACAAAGGACAGTTTTGAAGGCACACCAGAACCAGACAGGGAAGAGAGCAGCCAAACCTCTTTGTGTCTATTCTCTGTGTTCTTTGACTCAGTTTATCTTGCACTCCGTGTGCTAGCTCCAGAGCCAGGCCTTCTTAGGGCCTACCTAGACACCTACATCCCTTTGCCATAAGCGTGCTCTGTGCTGCTCCACCATGGGCATGAGAACAAAGGGCCTGTGATCTTTTCTCCAAGACCTACAAGAAAGAAGGAACTAGGGGGCTGTGTCCCACTCACAGGTACACTCATGGGGGAAGACTGCAAAGCACCGAATGGGGTGGCTGTGAACGAAGAGGAGTAGGGGGCAACCTCGGGGCTTCAGGGAGAACAAAGGGCTCACTAGCATGACGTCAGTGACATTCGGTCATCCTAAGCATGAGCTTTCCTCTCTAGCACTTCTGAGGTGCAGGCTTGTCTGCAGAGTGTGTGGGAAGGCTTGCTGGCTCTGTGGGCCCACTGCGGTCTTCAGGAGAGAGCCTGTCTTCCCTGCGTGGAGGCCTGTCAGCCTCCCCAGGAGCTACGTAAAGAGAGTACTGGAGTTAGAGCCTGGGTTCAAGCTTTTGCACTTACAAAGCTGGACCTCTCAGGCCCTAAGTGTCCCCAATGTAAGGTTCCCTTTACCTTGCAGAGTTGTTGGTGCTGTATAGTGGCCAGTCCTAGGCACGGGCAGCTCTGGGGAGCCCTTCTCCTATGTTCAGTTCCCTCCATCATAGTCATGAAGACTGCAGCATTAACCATTCCAGCTCTTAGGGCCCTTCGCACTGTCCTGAGTGAGCCATGTGTATAATTGAACATTTTTTTAGCAGTCACATTTAAAAAGGTAAAAAGAAAGAGGTGAAATTAATTTTAATCTATTTTATTTAACCCAATATATTCAAAATATCATTTCAACATGTAACAATATAAAGATTCTGAATGAAATATTTTATATTCCTTTTTTTCACACTAAGACTGAAATCAGGCATGATCTCATACTTCTAGCACCTCTCATTTTGGACTAGTCACATTTTCAGTGCTTGATAGCCACCTGGGGCTCATGATTACCACATAGGACACCGTGACTTCAGGCAACTTTATGTGCTAGTGCTTTTCATTGAATGGCTCTGGCCATAAAATGGCTCTTTGTACCAAGAAACTTGGTTCTCCTTCTCAGCTTTCCACCTGGTGACTCAGAGATGATCTGACCTGTCCTTGTAACTGTGCTGGCCTGAGAACATTGCTGAGTCAGGCTGCTTCCTGAAAGGAGCTGTGCTTCTAAATGTGGCATGGTAGGAGCCCACTCCCGGGCAAAGGTAAGGGCTGGCAGGAAAGGGGGCACACCCAGGTGCTCTCTGTCACCCTAGGCTGCAGGGCTCCCTGCATGTGCTGAGGCCAGAGAAGGCTGGGTTATGCAAATTCCTAGGGCCCTGTGCAGGGCTGCCACAGTGCTGACTGTGAATGCAGGACACTCAAGATAACAGATCAGGTTCTATCTTGGGGTCACTGCAAGGCCTGGATGTCTGAAGAGGGTGTAGGTAGGGTGGAGGGGAATGGTGAGGGAAGGTCAGCCACACATTGGAGGCTCCAGCACTGCTACAGGGCCTGATAAGATGGGGGAGGCATGGCTGCCGCCACTCCAAGTCACTAATCTTGGGGTGGTGATAATGACAGAGAGAGGCCCACGCAGAGATTAGAAAGCCTTCAGCCTGGACACATTACCTGTGAGGTCTGGCCATGAGGCAGGGGCTAGGAGCAGTGTGGCGTCAGCAGAGGAGGCAGAGAATGGTGCTCACTGGTGTTTACCTTGATTAGAATCTTCAGAGTCCTAAAGGTTATTTTTTATGCCTATGGCACCTGGTCTTCCTAGGTGGTCTCTCATCTAGGTACTAATCAGGCCCAACCCTGTTTAGCTTCCAAGATCAGATGGGATCAGGCTTGTTCAGGGTAGCATGGCTATAGACATAAGAACACCATTTAAACAGAACTTTGTACTGCATTTTCATTTCTGTGCAGGATGGTGTCTTGCTTGGAGCCAGGGGCCTCCAGGTCAAGCACGCTAGGTGACAGGCCATGACCCATGGTGGCACTGATTGCAGGATCACCCTTTATTGGCTTCCTTCTCTCCCTGTTCTCACTTCTCCACTCTCCAGTGGGTTTCCTTGGATCATCTCCGACATAGTCTCTTTGTACTTGAATCTTTGTCTTACCAGCTCTGCTCTGGGAAGCCCAAGGGAAGATAGGTTAACACATTTATGTAATGAACACTGATTATGCTATCCATACTTAAGGTTTATTCTGGGCAAGGCCTATTTCTCAGATGCTCATATATCTCATCTTTGGTATCTACAATCACTTTTATCCCTTTGGGCAGTCCTCTTCATTAAACAGGCATTGGCCCTGCATTATGATGCTGAGACCTCATAAGCGTCTATTGGCAAGTGCCGGCACAGGTGTATCTTCTGTGCCTGGCCCTGACTATCCTCACTGGGTTTATAGTCCTTCTAAGTCAGCCCCCCACCACCAAGTCCAACTATTATGGGAGCCCTTTCTGATCTCTAGGCTGCTCATCTCACTGCCACTGGATTGGACTTCTCAAAACACACGTGAGGCAGCACACGGCATTTCCTAGGGCCCCAGTCCCAGCTGTGCCCTGCTCCAGCTGTGGCACTGTAGGTCTGCCATTTATCCTGTGAGATTCAGTTTTGTCTGTAGGAACCCTACCACCAGCTGCCCAGTTTTTCTGAGAATAGTGAAAGTAATTACAAGAGGACTCTGGAGTCAGGCTGCCCAGTTTTGTCCTTTCTCAAATGTTTTAGTTGCTCAGGCTGCCATAGCAAAGCTTATAGGTGGCTGTCTTCTTGTGTCTTCATGTAGTCTTTCTTCTGTGCATGTCTGTTTCCTAATCTCTATTTTTTATGAGGACACAGTCATATTGGATTAGAGCCCACCCTAATGACCTCATTTTAACTTAATCAGGTCTTTAAAGGGACTATCTCTAAATACAGTCACATTCTGAGGTATGAATTTTGAAGGGCACAGCTCAGTGCCTAACACTAGCTGTGTGACATTGAGCAGTCATTAACCTCTCTGTGCCTCAGTAACCTACACTGTAAAATTCGTGTAATTACAAGATTATTATGAATATTAGAGTACAAAGTAGTGGTCTTCAAACATTTTTGCTTGCATAGCCCTTAAAATCATTTCAAAAATTGCACCCTTGAATGTGTTTTGTTGACACCTAAACTTTTTCATCATAAATATAAATCAGTGCAAAGGATGTAATTTCCAGAGCATCACAAATATTAACATCTTAAAATGAAATGGTTAAATCTTTCTTTTACATTTAACTAGTAACTACCTTTGTTGATTTAAAAAGACTTCATGAATAAACGTTAGCTATTAGAAATTTTGTATTGTTTCTTTTTCGCCTTGAGCTTTTATCTTCAATTCACTTCCCCCACAAAATTTTATCCTACTTTAGTACATCTTTTCTTTTGAAAGTTTTTTGTTCTCCTTATTATAGTTCCCTGGAAAATAATGTGTATATACAAATTTAAATTAATTTTTTATTTCATTATTCAGTAAGTCTCTAGGTTTAAATTTTTTTTTAGCTTGAGTTATCAATATTGCACAATTAGTAAGATTTGGCAAACGAGTATAAAATTAATCAGTACAACCAAATGTAAATTTAGATGAATAATTATAAGGAGTAAAGTTTATTAGAAATATATTTCTATTAAAATGGATTTTTATTTTACTTCATATACCCTTGTGTGAATTTGATTAGTGATAGAATTTAGCATCAAATTTATTCCTAATTTTTAAAATAGATGTTAGCTTTGAAATACCTCATTCAATATAAAAAGAGGCAGGGATGGATGAAGTTTTTTTTTATGCCACTCAATAATTTAAACTGTTTCCAAGTTACACGTCAAAAGCCATAGAGTGATCTAGCATCAAAAATGATTTTTTTAAATGTTTTTATTAAGTTTATTGGGATAACATCAGTTAATACAATTACATAATTTTCAAATGTACATTATAATTTGACATCTATGTATTCCATTGTGTGATTACTACCCAAAGTCCAGTTTCCTTCAGCTATCGTATATTTGATCCCCTTTACCCACTGCACCCTTCCCCTACCCCACTATATTTGACCCTCTTTACCCTATCTACCTCCCCTCTCTTCTCCCACCCTTTACCTTCTGGTAACCACTAGTACATTGTCCATGTCCATGAGACTTTGTTTGTCCTGTTCATTTGTTGCTTTTAGGTTTATATTCCACATATAAGTGATATCATGTGATTTTCAACCTTTTCTATCTGGCTTATTTTACTTAGCATGATTATCTCGAGGTCCTTCCATGTTGTCACAAATGGCAGTATTTCATCTCTTCTTATGATTGAGTAATATTCCGTTGTATATATGTACCACAGCTCCTTTAGCCAATCATCTAGCGATGATTGCAAACTTCAGTTGCTTCCATGTCCTGGCCACTGTGAATAATGCTGCAATGAACATTGGTGTGCAAATATTTTTTCAAATTAGGATTTTCAAGTCTTTGGATTTAAATAGAGGGATTGCTGGATCATATGGTAGATCAATCCTTAGTTTTTTATGGAACCTCCATACTGTTTTCCATGGTTGCTGTACCAATTTTCAGTCCCATCAGCAGTGTATGAGGGTTGCTTTTTCTCAGCATCCTCTCCAGCATTTGTTATTACTTGTCCTGTTGATTACAGCTATTCTGATAGATGTGAGATGGTATCTCATTATGGTTTTGATTTGCATTTCCCTAATAGCTAGCCATGTTGAGCATCTTTTCGTATATTTGTTGGTCATTTGTATGTCCTCTAGGCAGAAGAGTCTGTTCAGGTCCTCTGCCCATTTTTGGATTGGATCATTTGTTTTTTTGTTGTTATTGAGTTGTATGAGTTCTATGTATATTTTGGATATTAGGCCCTTATCAGAGGCATTGCTTGCAAATATATTTTCCCATTCAGATGGTTGTCCCTTTACCTTGTTGACGTTTCTTTTGCTGAGCAGAAGCTTTTTTAGTTTGATGTAGTCCCATTCATTTATTTTTGTTTTTGCTTCCCTTGCCTTTAAGGTCAAATTGATAAAATCCTCTTTAAGTCCAAGGTCCTTGAGTTTCGTGCCTATGTTTTTTCTATACACTTTATTGTTTCAGGTCTTATATTCAGGTCCTTAATCCATTTTGAGTTAATTTTGATGTGTGGTGATAAAAAACAGTGTAGTTTCATTCTTTTGCAGGTGGCCTTCCAGTTTTCCCAGCACCATTTATTGAAGAGGCTTTCCTTTCTCCACTGTATGTTTCTGACTTTTTTGTCAAAAATTATTTACCCATATAAATATGGGTTTACTTCTGGACTCTTGATTCTGTTCCACTGGTCCGTGTATCTGCTTTTCTGCCTATACCATGCTGTTTTGATTACTGTTACTTTGTAATATAATTTGAGATGGGGCAGAGTGATGCTCCAGGCTCATTCTTTTTTCTCAGGATGGCTTTGGCAGTGCGGGGTCTTTTGTGCTTCCATACATTTCTGATGATTTTTTGTTCTATTTCTTTAAAAAATGCCAATGAAATTTTGATGGAGATTGCTTTAAATCTGTATAATGCTTTAAGTAATATGGCCATTTTAACTATGTTAATTCTTCCAATCCGAGAACATGAAATATCTTTCCATTTCTTTGTATCTTCTTCGATTTCTTTTATTAGGATCTTGTAGTTTTCATTATATAGGTCCTTCACATGTTTCATTAAATTTATTTCTAGATATTTTATTCTTTTTTTTTGCAATTTCAAAAGGAATTTTTTATACTTCCTTTTTTGATGCTTTATTATTAGAGTATAGGAATGCTATGGATTTTTGAACATTGATTTTGCATCCAGAAACTTTA
>CM053506.1:54646237-54917234 GCA_028627145.1 Eidolon dupreanum | reverse complement strand
TGTGTGTGTGTGTGTGTGTGTGTGTGTGTGTGTGTGTGTGTGTTATCTTTACCAGGTTTTGGTATCAGAGTAATATTGGCCTCATAAAATGTGTTGGGAATTATTGCCTCCTCTTCAATTTGTCAGAAGAGTTTGAGGAGAATGGGTATTAAATCTTCTTTGAATGTTTGGTTATCCAGTGATGAAGCCATCTGGTCCTGGACTTTTCCTTTTTGATAGGTTTTTGATGACTGTTACCATCCCCATACTGCTGATCAGTCTATTTAGATTTTTCAGTACTTCTTGATTCAGTCTAGGAAGGTTGTATTTTTCTAAGTACAGGTTCATTTCTTCTAGGTTATTAAATTTAGTGTTATATACTTTTTTATAGTATTCTTGCATGGTCCTTTGTATTTCTGCGATATCAGTCGTAATTCCCCTTCTTTCACCTCTGATTTTGTTTATGTGTGTCCTTTCTCTTTTTTCTTTAGTGAGTCTAGCCAGGGGTTTGTCAATTTTTTTAACTTTCTCAAAGAACCAGCTCTTTGTTGCATTTATTTTTTTCTATTGTTTTTGTTGTTCTAAATTTCATCAAAAATGATTTTTAATACTCTACCAGCTGACAACTGGATTAGGTCATTATTAAATCCTTGATGAAAGCAAAATATTGGAAACCTCCCTTTAGTGAAGTTAGTGGCCCAATCATTAGTTAGTTGCTTTCTCAGCACGGGCACCAATATTTCAAATCATCTTTTGTTTGGTGCCCACTGGTTTTGGGCCCCAGGACGGGCCTCAGTAGTATAAATCAACATGGACGATAGGTGTGCCTGGGTTTTCTGAAGTAGAAAGGATGATATGACAGGAGGGAGGAAAGGAATATCGCCTGACCTCTGACGTGTTCCAGGAGAATGAATTATTAGGAAAGAATACCATGAAGATTGAGGATCTAGAAATAGATTTCCATAAAACCATCCTTCTTAAGAGTGCCCAGGGTATGCAAACCTTGTATGAAGACCACTGATCTGGTTAATAAGCTTAGAATATTGCCAGGAACATATGACATGCTGAATAAATATTAATTATGGGTTTATTTTTGTTGCATCTGTAAATTACCCAACACATAGTAGTTGCTCAGTAAATGGAATACAGAGAGAGTTTAGATACTAATAGGGGGCTGGCCCAGATAAACCTAAAAAGCCCCCTCTAAAGTTGAGATTCTGTCATCCTGGTCTGGACTTTGCATTGGTCACCTGCCTAACAGATCACTCCAGATGTGTAGCTTAAAATAACAAAATTTTATTTTCTCATAATTCTTCAGGTCAGCAATTTGGGCTTAGCTCAGCTGAATAGTTCTGGTCTCAGCTGGAGTTACTTACTCATGCAGCTATAGTCCAATGGTGCATCAGCTGGGGCCTCAAGCAGGATGACTTGCATCTGTTCCATGTGGTCTCACCTTATAGTAGGCTAGCCAGGCTTCTTCACATGGTAGCAGAAGAATTCCCTGGCAGGAGGCAGAGAGCGGGAGGAGGGATGGGGGAGAGAAAGGGGAAAGGGGAATGAAAAGGGAGAGAACAAACCTTCGAGCACAGGGGCCTTTTATGCCTCTGCCTAGCACACATTGGCTAATGTTTCATTGGCCAAAGCATGCTACGTGACCAATCCAGAGTCAGTGTGGGAGGGGGTTACACATGCGTGTCGATAGATATAAGGAGATATGATCATTGGGGCCATTGATGTAACAATATACCACAAAAACCCAGGGCCTTGTGGCTACTTCAGCTTTACTTCTATATGAGGTGAACTCAACTGTGAGCTTAGATTGGACACTTGGTAGGATAACTACTTAGGTATTCTTATTTTTCTTCTACATCTAGACTCTGATTTTTCTCAAGGAGACCTACTGTGGAGGATATCTTTCTCTAAGACTATTTTTCCAAGGGCATCCTCTTAGTCCTAGAAGAACGTAGATCAGAGAATGAAACCCCATTTTATAGAGAGGAACATCTAAGTGGAGACTTGTGGTTCCAAAAGGCTTTCTCATCACTAAGGCAGACCCCAGAAGTTGGGTGACCCTGTTACTCAAAGACCCTTCAGTTTAGAACCAGACTCAACCTGGCAAAAAATTTGATATTTTGAGCTATGTAACCAGGAAACATGGGCTGTATGGCTTCATGGCTGGCTTCATCCAGGTGTGGAACAATATCAAGTCACTGTGGTGTCCATGTTCTGGCTCTGCTGTATTCATCCAAAGAGAAGTAGAAAGCCCTGAAAGGTATGAAAAATGAAAGGGAGCTTGTGCCAGCATCTGGGCAACACCTGGGCGTCTACATATCCTTATAATCCCTGGAGCATATATATCTAAAGTAGCATTTATTTATCATCTTCTATTTCTTTTTCCTTTCACAGCAAGACATTATTTGGTGAAATGCCCTCAGAACAGGTAGGAATATTTTCTTCCTTTTTTCAAATAAAACTCTTTGCTATTTTGCTTTCTTTTTATATTACCGAAAAATTGGTTAAATTTGTATCTTTACCTGAAGATCTGCATATTAGTTTACAAATTAACCTTAAAATGTGTTCTGCATACATTTGCATGTTTCTAGGCTCCATGCTTTAGCTGTTACTCCCAGAACATCCAGTAAACATGTGGTTAGTGCTGGTGCAACATGCATGGTTGAGGAGGCTAGACGCCTGTTGCTGGAGAATTGTTCCCTCAATTAGAAAAGGATTGGCAGCTGGACTGAACCACTTTGATGCCTTCTGACCACAAGCACTCTTAACCTCCCAACAATACCTGCTTGTCCTATGCCCCATTCTGCAGAATATAGCCATTACTAATATATGTGCTAAGATGCTAAACTTTTTAACTGATGGGACACACTTCACAGGTAACACAATAGTTATAGTAGATATTACAAACTCATAGTGATTTAAAATGTGAGACTTTCAATTTAGACAATGTGGCGCAGGTCAAATTCTCCCTGCTCTTTCATGATAAGCACAACTATAAACCCTAAAAATAATATAAAAGACAACGAAAGGAGGACTCTGAAAGTTAGTGAAAAGAAAATTATGAAAACGAAAGACAAATAAAATATCTTAAAAGCAGCCAGAGAAAAACAATGCATTACCTATAGGGGAACACAAATTTGAATGACAGTGCATTTTTCATCTGAATCCATGGAGAGCAGAAAAAAAAGGCACAACTTTTTTCAAATACTAAGAGAAAAGAACTGTCAAGCACAAATTCTATACCCAGAAAAACTATCTTTTAGGAAAAAGGGTAAAGACATTCTCAGATGAAGAGAAACTAAAGAAATTTGTCACTATAATGACTACTTTAAAACAATAGCTGAAAGAAGTTCTCAAAATAGAAGGTAAAATCTTGCATTAGGAAGGAAGAAGAAATGCTAGAAAGAACACAAAAATATGTATATGAGTAGACTATTTTTTTCTCATGAGTTTTAAAAATAGTATTTTATGATTAAAACAAAAATGATAAAACCATCTGATACTCAAGAAGAGTATTATATTTAAAAGTTAGAAAGGTAAAGTGAACTAAATAGAAGTGAGGTTTCCATACTTCAAAGTGACAGAATGTTGGTACCAGTAGACTGTGCAAGTCATATGTATATGTTGTAATGCTCTCTCACTTCTCTGTAAAATTTGTCTGAAAGAGGATATCAGAGTAGCTGTCCCCGCTTTTGATGCGATCTCCTGTGGGATCCTGAGATACATAGAGACCATCCCCAGGAGCCATGGGGCCAGAGGGCCAGTTCCCTTTTCTCTCAGCCTTCCTGCTTCTCTGCCATCACCCCGGCCTCATTTGCCTTGTTTTCCTGTGGTGCTCATTGTTTCCATGAGCTGGAATTAATTGTGCCCACATGTTGCATGGTCGTGGTTGAGACAAGTGTATTTCTGGCTGGGGCAACATACATGTACAGTAAATGGCGAGTGCCCAAAGGATGGAGGAAGATGTACCATGCAAACAATAATAATAAGAGAGGTGGTAGGTTTCAGATAAAAAAGAATTTCATAATTATAAAAAGTCAACACATCAGGTAGATACAACAATTATAAATGTATATGTTCCTAAAAACCGAGCCTCAGATACATGAAGCAAAAACAGAAAATTGAAAAATGAAATAGGTAATTCTAGAATAATTGCTGATTTCAATGCTCCATTCTCAATAATTGATCAAATACCTAGACAGAAAAACAATAAGGGCACAGAAGATTAAGCAATTTGAACAAACACATAAGAGTTATCCACATAATGACTGCATGATACATTCTTTTCAAGTGTACTTGGAACATTCTCTAGGATAAACCATATGCTAGGTCATTAAACAAATTTATATAAACTTAAGAATTTTATGTACGTAAGAAGTTATATAAAACCTATTCTCTGACAACAATAGAATTAAATTGAAATTAATGACAGAGAGAAATCTGAGAAATTCCCAGACATTTTGAAATTTAAAACAACATGTCTCTAAATAAAACTGGGCCAAATAAGAAATCACAAGAGAAATTAGAAAATATTTTCAATTAAATAAAAATAAAAACACAGCATACCAAAACTTACAAGATGCAGCTAACGCAGTGCTTCCAGAAAAAAAAAAATAGCTTTAAATGCCTATATTAGATAAGAAGAAAAATCTCAAATCAAGAGCCTTAACTTTTACCACAAGAAACTAGAAAAAGAAATACAAGTGGAATTCAAAGTAAGCAAAATAAAGGAGATAATAAAGGTCAGAACAGCATGCAATGACATGAGTGTGCACACACACAGAAATGTAATGAAACCAAAAGTTTGTTCTTGGAAAAAATTAACAGAATTCATAAACCTTTAGTTAGACTGTCGATGAAAATAACAAGAGAGAACAAACACTATCAAAATTAGGAAAGGAAAAAGGAATCAGAACCTACAGAAAATTAAAAGGATTATAAAGAAATATTATGAATAAGCTTATTCTAAGAAATTAGACAACATAAATGAAATATAAAGATTCCTACAAAGACACAAATTACCAAAACTAATACAAAAAGTTATAATTTGAATAAACCTGTAGTACGTCACAAATTGAATTGCTAGCTAAAAACTTTCCCACCATGAAAAGCCCAGGCCCACGATTACTTTACTGGTGAAGTATATCAAGTATTAAAGAAAAATATAATACCAATTCTGAACAAACTATTTTTAAAAAATTGAGAAAGCATAGTCTCTTCAACAAATGCTGCCATGATGAAATAAAGAACTCTCACAACTCAATGATGATAAATACAATTAAAAATGGCCAAAAAGATTTTAGTGGATATTTCTCTAAAGAATATGTACAAATGACTAACAAATTCATGAAAATTTGTTCAATATCATTAGTCATTAGAGAAGTGCAAATAAAACCACAATGTGATGCTACTACATACCCTACATACTACACGTTACACTCACTACAATGGTTATCATAGAAGAGACAGGTAATGTCAAGTGTTGGTAAGAAAGTGGAGAATCTAGGACCCTGTAGATTGCTAGTGGAAATGTTAAGTGGTGTAGCCACTTTGGATAAAAGTTTAGTGGTTTCTTAAAACATTATACATAAATTACCTTATTACCCAGCAGTTGCACCTGTAGGATTCTACCCAATAGAAAGCATATATCCACACAGAGACATACATGCAGTTGTTCATAGCTGCTTTATTCATAATAACCAGTAGCTGGAAACAACCTAAATATATTCATCAACTGGTGAATGGATAAATAAAACTTAGTATATTCATTCAATGAAATGTTATTTGATAATAAAAAAGAACAAACTGCTGATATATGCTACAACATGGATGGAACCTCAAAAACATTAAACTAAGTGAAAGAATTTAGATGCAAAAAATTACATATTGTATGATTTCATTTGTTTGAAATATCCAGAAAAGATAAATTTATAGAAACAGAAAGTAAATTCATAGTTGCTTAGATCTAAAGATGGGAGTAGAGATTAACTATAAATGGGCAAAGGGAACTTTTAGGGGTGACAGAAATATTCCAAAACTGTATCTTAGTGATGGTTACACAACTTTATAAATCTATTATTGAATTGTACATGATGATCAGTCAATTTTATGGTGAGTAAATGATGACTGAATAAAGCGACTTGTCTCCTTTTTAGAGCATATGTCCCCATAAGGTCCAAGGATTAGCATTTAAGATGTGGAGGAAGGTTACGGCTAGGTGGTCAAAGCTGTGGAGGGCCAGCCTATAGTGTTTTTCAGGATTTGTTTGCTGTAACCTAGTATCTAGCCTTTCATCATTAGCATGCATTGCCAGCCCTTTGGGTCTGCTTCCTTTCACTCACAGGCCTTCCCCTTTGATTGCCCCTATTCTGAGCTGGTGTTGACCAGGCTGGAAGTACAGGAAAGGGTGTCACCCCAGCCTGGCAGGCATTGGAATTTGTTCTCCCTCAGTCCCAGGATTCCAACCAGAGGTCAGGGATGACCACAGAGTCCTATTGAAATGCTCTGCTTTCTAACAACTGGTGCTGTCAGACTGGTTAGGTGCCTGAGTTGACCTCTCTCTGTGGGCATGTCTTCTGTTGGCCAGCCCACAGATCTGCCTCTGGAAAGCCCACCTTTATTCCACCCCACCCCAACCAGCACCCTTCTTCCATAGCCCCCAAGAGGAACAGGCATGGGGAGGAGGGGCCTATGAGATGGATCTGGTGGTTGTTCCTGGTATAATGTAGAGAACAGTCCACCTAGATTTGGCATCAGTTCCCACTGTGCCACCAGGCAGCTTGGTGACCTTGGGCCAATCACTCAGCTTCTCTGGCAAGATACAAACTTGCCTTTGTCTCTCGCTCAGGATCATTGCGAGGATTCACTCAGGTAACAGCATATGTGGCCTGACTCCTCACAATTACCCACTGTGTGCCCATGAACCTCTAATGCTGAACGCTTTATGGGATTTATTCCTAATTCTCCTAGAAACCCACAAGGCACAAATTACTTTCCCCAGATGAAAAACATGAATAAAACTGCCAACTATTAGAGAAATAGCTAGTCCCCTGTACTATTTACAAACCTTTCGATTCCAGGAGACAGAAGCCAGCTCAGATGATCTTACCCAAGAAGAGACTTGACTGGCTCACCTAACTGAGGATGCTTTTGTGGGTGGACCTCAGGGTAGTGGCTTCCATTTCTAGGTCTTTTTTCTTGGCAGTCCTTCCTCCCAGTGTTGATGCATCCTCAGGCTGGGCCAGCTCTCCTCAGGAAGGAAAATGTAGCAACAGGTACATTTATCCCTGACCTCATGAAGGAGTTGTCTCCTTTCCTAACTAGCCAACACAACTGCACCTCACTATTATGGCCAGAGGATAAGATTATACTGAGTAGGGGGTGGGTTCCGACTCACTGAAACATGTGTCCTCAGCCCTAGAGGTAGGGGGTAGATTCTGAGCATGTAATCTCAGTGACCTTTCCCTGCCATTATTATGACCCATGACCAGGACAGTGCATGGAACCACTAAATATTAATGAAGAACCTCCCCATCTTACCAGTTAGCATTCAGAGATTTTAAGTTCACAAACAAAACTGCCAGCTTGGCAAAGCCTCTATGCCAACTTCACAAAGCCGGCAGGGACTACAAAGAAAGACCTCTAACAATGAGGCCCCTGCAGAACCTCCTGGGGGATGTAAATCATTTATGATAAAAGGCCATAGGAGGTGTAGACAGGGAGACATCTTGGCAACTAAGAACAAAGGAGCAGATTTTATGCTGATCCTGTTCAGAATGTGCATGCCAAATGGTCGGAGGACAGAAGCAGCAGAAAATAATGTATCTTGACCGCTTGGGGTCTGCTGGTGTACTCCTGGGTTCTACACTTGACACTGCCAGGAGCAGGGTTATGGGGTGATGAATGTGCTACATACAGCCGAAAAGGGAGCATAGAGCTGCTTAGAAAGGAATTAACTCCCTCAAAGATCTGTGCCAGGCATTCTCATTATCAGACCTGGGATGTGCAGGCAGGAGGAAAGGAAGCATGCAGACGTTTCTGGAGGGAAAAGAGATCAGCTGAAGCAACAACTTTGAAAGCCAGTGTGGAGCCAGAAGGGCTCAGGTGGAGACAACTCAAGGAAGCAGGACTGGAAGGATGCCAGCAAGACCGAACCACACACCTTCCTCAGCCCCACCATGATGGGCTTTTTGGCTGGGATCTTTGTTCTAACAAACCACACTTGGCATCACCAGCCATGTTGAGATCACATCAGATCCCTTTACAGCATGTGACAGCTCTACACCCAGGGAGGAGGAGCACCTACTCATTCAACAGGAAAGAAGATCAAACAGTGCTCAAGGAAGCATTTTGATTCATAGTTCATATGTGGAGGCAGAAAGATTGCCCTAGACCAAAGGAAGCACTTGGCATCTGGGGGACAATGCTTGGATATATGAGAGCCCCTCGGCATGAACAGAAGCAGCAGCTTCATATATCCCGGGGAGAGCAATGTTGGGATGGCCCTTTGATGGTGGGGCAATTCCTCATACCCCAGGTGCTGTGGTTCAGTGCAAGAGTGCTTTAATCTCACTTTCAGTTATGAAAACAAGGTGTGGTTGGGTCTATGATTCTTAGTTATAATTATATTCTTTGGTAAGATCAGCTCAGTTTATGTTGTTTTATTTATTTTTTTCTACTCTCTAACACTCTTAGCTCTAGAGTAGAGGCATAGATTTCTACATGGTTGGTCCACCCTTGTCCACCTCCATTTTGGCAGCTGGCATCACTTCTTCCAGACAATTTCCAGGAATAGGAACGTGCTTCTCTACTCCTCTGCCCATCCTCAGGCCAGGTTGGCCCTTGGTCTCGGGCCCAACCAGTCAGGTTGGCTCATCCTCTTCCCACCAGGGCAGCTGTAACAGTCCCAGGAACTCCCCACCCTGAATTTAGTACCAGCTTAAAATGCAATGGAGTGCTGATATTGCTTTCTGGTACCTCCTCTTTAGGGAGCTGGTTTAAGCCTGGAGGAGCCATTGTGGATCTGGCTTAATTTACCTTCTTCCTGCCCTAGTTTTCTTGTTCTCTATTGTTTGGTTCGGGCCTGGAGTCCTTGCTTCAGAGCTGAGGAAGCAGGCCGACCTGCATCAGATCCCACATCCTTACCAGAGCTCTCTGAGGCATCATTTGCCCATATGGGGGGGTCAGATATTATGGACATTAGCACTTTCACAATGTCTTGTATTGGACAAACATAGCTATTATCAACTTTAGCTTCTGCAAAATATAGTTGCTTACAATTTGTTTAACACCCGGCAAAACCCAGGGTGCCCGCTTTACCTGGTGTTTGTGGGCAGCCATCTACTGCTCAGGGTCTCTCCTTTCGTGTTTGCTCTTTCTGTGCTGGTACTTGTACAGCACTGCTGTGTCTGTGTCAATGGGAGGGCATGATATATTATCTTGAGCAGAAAAACATTCTGACCAAGGTTTAAGTTGAAACTTGCAGATCTCCCCTCAGGGCCAATAAGAAATGGAACATGAGATACCCAAGTTGCAACATTGTTCTCCCTGAGTAGAAATGTACTGTGCTGCACCCACATAGGGGATGTTAAGGTCAGTGCTATTTAGCCGTTTCATACCCCATCTAATTCAGGCTACACTGTCTCATCTGACCCTCATAATAACCCTGCGAGATAGATGGCAAGATTATATGTCCTCATTTTATAGGTTGTGGGATTAGGCTTGGGAAAGTGAGTGACTTGCCCAGGATTATCTCTCTACTTAGAGTGGAACCAGCTTTAGTGCAGACCTTCTGCCCTTGGTCTTTTGCCCATTCTTTAAATTTGGCCACCACATTTCATGAAACAGAGGTGCCCAGCCTGTGTGAGATGAAGTCTCCTATAAGAGGCAGCCAGGCCGGAACCTTATACATGTCACAACATAGGTCCTACACGTGTGTCCCACTCTTGCTGGATCCAGAAAGACAGCCCTGTTCCCCACAAATAGCACTTCCTTCATCACACAGCTCTCTAATTTAGAGAGAACTGCCAGCCTATTTCCTATTTTCCTTGGTTTGACTGGCTCCAGCAACACTCCCTTGTGTCAGAGACAAAATACAGTCTTGTTCCAACTAAATTGTAGAATAACTTCCTTGTAAGTGAGTCATAAAGTGGCTTTTCTTAGTCAAAAGTTCCTACCAGCCCTGCTGACTTAATGAGAGATATAAAATTCTGAGGGAAAAATTGTGTATGTCATTGCGATAACTCATTGTAATAATTTCCATTGTTGAAGTATGACTTAAAACTAATTTTAATTTAGTGCACTTTTACTGTTTTGAAGGAAAATGGTGATGAAAAAGCAGATCTTTTTCAGTTTACTAAAAGCCCTGGGCATGAATGCCTAAGTTCATATCACTGATATACCAAAAACTTTGTATTAAAGAGCTAAAGAATTATATCCAAGAAAAAAGAAGAGGGAGGGGAAATATTATTCGATTCTTCAGAGTGAGATGCAGCTAGTGAGGAAGATCCAACCTCAGAGGCATTAGACAGACAAAAATAAAATATTGAATGGTTTTAGCAAAGAAAAAAAATTACCATGTATTTAACATAACAAAAAGCTAAAATTCAAAGGGAATTGGGGGAAGTGTTTGAAATAAACACGTTAGACTGATGTGAAAGGTGCATGCATGTAAGTCTGTAAGAAAAACTCAAGATCCTAGTAAATAAGAGTAAAAGATGCCCATACATCATTCATAAACAAGGAGATACAATTAGACAAACACAGGAAATGTTCATCCTCACTAGCAATCAGAGAATTGCAAGTAAAAGGGGATCACAATTATCTTAATTAAATAAGTAATTTTTTAAGCTGATAACCCTGATGTTAAAGAGGATGAAAACATAAATACCTTCATTTGCTCAGTGAGTGGCTGTAAAGTAATACTAACTTGTCATGAATCATTTTGACAGTGAGTATTAAATAGCCTTGAAATGGTCTGTCAACTAGTAATTCTAGCTCTAAGAATCCAACCTAAAAACAAAGGCTAGGAATGGAAAACCATTATGCACAAATATATTTATAGCAATGTGTTTATACATCAAACTGGGAAACAAATTAGATGTTTAGAAGTTAGGGAATGGCTAAATAAACTGTAGCATATCTTTTCACTGAAATAGTATGAAAATGTAACAGTAAGGAAGATGTAGATTAAATAAAAAGCAGGATGTGAAATTGAAATACAGTATGGTTAAAAAAGTGATGTATAAAAACGGAAGAGTTGAAAACATGTCTACCCATAAACACGCACATGAATGTTTATGGCAGCCGTACTCTTAATCGCCAAAACATGGCAATTAAGACATCCTGCAGTAGGTGAATGGGTAAATAAACCCTGGTACACCCAGAAAGAGAACTGTTATTCAGCACTAAAAAGAAATGAACTATCAAGCTATGAAAAAACATGGAGGAAATTTAAACGCGTGTTACTAAGTGAAATAAGCCAATCTGAAAAGGCTACATACTGTATGATTCTAACTATATGACATTCTGGAAAAGGTAAAACTATGGAGAAAATAAATAGATCAGTAATCTACAGGGATTGAGGGGTGGGAGGGATAAATTGGTAGAGCACAGAGGATTTTTATGGCAGCAAAACTATTCTGTATGATATTACAACAGTGGATACATTATGTATTTGTATAAACACATAGAATATTCAATACCAAGAGTGAACCCTAAGATAAATTGTGGACTTTGGGTGATAATGATATATCAATGTAGTTTTATCATTTATAACAAATATACCACTCTGGTGGGGTCATTGATAATGTGAGGCTATGCATGCGGTGTAGAAGGCAGGAGTATATGGGAAATCTCTGCACTTTCCCCTGCATTTTGCGATGAAGCTAAACCTCTAAAAAGTAATGTTTATTTTAAAAAAGTACAAGAAAAAGACTAGAAATGAAGATTTGTGTTATGTATTTACAAAGGTTATGATTCGGTTATATTTATTTTCTTCTGTCTCCATGCCTGTAATTACCATTTTAAAACAGGACGTGCATTAATTTATGATTTATAATGGAAGAAAAACATTTTGAATTTAAAAACTTTGAAATGAAGCTGTACATGTGGTTGTTTATTTGAGCAATTCTGAGAGTTTCTGATCCCTTTTTTTCTCTTAGCAATCAGAGTTTTGTAGACACATTCTTTTTGGCTATTTTAAATTTACATCATTCATCCTGTACTCTAAAGATATAGCCAGTTAAACTTTCTGTTCCTAATAAAAATAAGTCGTCTCTAGGGAATCTTAGTGCAAACTGTATTCTTGGACTTTTTCCCACAATGTGTGTGACTCAGTCTTTGTTCACTTTTAAAATTCTAGGATTATATTAGAATAGCCTATTCTCTTTTATTAAATATGTGTTGCTATTTATTCATGTTTACTTTACTGTTTTTCAAAGATTATACAATCACATGGTTTAATAATTAACATTTAAAAATTAAATATTAATTATACACACACATAATGATAATTTTTCTATACAGTCTCCCATCTGTTTAGTCCATCAGCACCCCATTCTAAGGAACCACTATTTTAAAATTCTTATGAATACTTCTGGAGTTTCTTTATGTATGTATATAGAAACACTAATATATATATATATATATATATATATATATATATATATATATACTCTTTTTCCTCCATTTTTTATGCAAAAAGTAGCATATTATATATATTGTCTAACACCTAACTTTTTCACTTAACAATCTTTTCTTATCAGTACAAAGAGATTCTTCATTTTTCTTTACAGCTGCAGAGGACCGCATGTGTGGATTCACCATAACTTCCTTCACCAGCCCCCTGCTAATAGACAGTTGGGTTGTTTCCAATCTATTTGCTATTACCACATCATTGTAATGACTCATACATGCTTCATACACATGCAAGGATATATATCCACAGAATAAATTTCTGGAAGTGAAACTACCAGGTTAAAAGATATAAATCTCTGTAATCCTCATAGCCTAAGTTATTCTGATTTCCAAGTTTTTCTCTATCAGGAAGAGTTTACACTCATACCAGGAATACTTCTGAGTGCCTGATTCCCCACACCCTTGCCAAAAGGATACTTTGCCTTAAATTTGATCATTGCTATTCTGATATGATGAGAAAAGAGGTGTAGTGTGTTTTAATTTGTATTCCTTTCATGAGGGAGTTTTAGCATGTTTTCATAGGTAAGAGCCTTTCCTCTTAAGTGAAAACTGTTTACCACGTTTATTCATTTTGATTATTAGGGAGTTAGTCATATTCCTAGGATTTCCACAAATTCTTTATGTATCAAGAAGATAACCTCTCCTGGTAATTGTGCCTCCTTGGCTGGAACATATGCCCAAAGACAAGAGATTCTAAAAGGGGCTTCCCTCTGGGTTGCTAGAGCCAGTAGGATACATTTGAAATAAGACTTATGGCCATTCAAGAAAGTATACAGACTCTTCTATCCTACATGTAGGGTCAATAACAGATTTCACATGAGGAGAGTCTGGGCTTGCAGCTTTTGTATTGGCTGCTTATTGGCACTGTCACTTAAAGCAAGTAATTTAGTATCTCTGAGTCTTGGTTTTTGGTTTTCTTACCTGTAATATAAGGTTTATCAGCCCCATCACTCTGAGTTATCATGGATGACATATAGAAAGCACTACAGTAATTACACAGGGTCAGATAATTGAAAACAACACTCATGAAGTTGAACTCACTTAGCCTGTACTTAAGATAAAGGAACAGCAGGAGGAGAAACCATAAACAATCATGAGGATACTTAGGACTTCCGGGTGCAGCTCACCAGGGTCTTTTCTCACTTGCACAGGAGCTGCTCTATTTTGGAGTTGTGAACCACAAGATATGTGCAAGGAATCTTGGTTTTAGTGGAACTCAAGTTTCTAGTGATATGTTAATACTGTACTGGTGATGTAGCCAATCCAGACTGTGTAACCAATGAAACCAGGTGTAAACCATCAATCTGTACATCCTTAAGGAATGTAGATAAGCTGGCCCTGGGTGTATCCAGGGATTTTTTAACTTCGAACAGCACATTATAAATCACTAACTAGCTCATCTCATTGTTATTATCTCAACCAAGGGTCATTACCAGACCTCCAGATATCCCTGGAGATGAGCAAAGAGCAATCAATTCCTGTCCAGCTGTAAGATAACCCCTACCTTACACAGGTACACAGGGAACACTTGGAAACTGTTGCTTTCTCTCCTTTTCCCTAGAACAAACCTTTGCCTTCACCAGGATGTTTTTCTTCTGCAGCTCAGGGGAGACTGTCACCAGCATGACCAGCTTGGCTCCATTGCAGCCCAAAAAAGGGAAGAGACAGAAGGAGAAGGCTGATATTCCTCCTGCAGTCCCAACCAAAGGTAGCCTACAATTACCCATGAGGAAAATACCATGACCGATCCAGAAGTGAGTCTGGGGTTTGATGTGAGATCAGGACAAGGGGAGTAGGCAGGTGAAGGACCTGACATCAGTGCTTATATAGTCTGCAGAACCCCACTTAGATTCTAATCATAACTGAGCTTTGTCCCTGGGCTGGAGTTGGGGTTATGCCTTTGGCCCAGCATCCACAGACTGATTCCACAGTGTATTTCATGTTGAACTTTCAACATACTCTACACATAGTGGGGTAGGGCAAGGGTGTGTTATCATTTTCTTTGTTCATTCAAGGGAAAAAAAAGCTCTTTGTTCTAAAAATGTAAACCAGGTACGTAATTTATTTTGTATTTGTTCTGAGGATAAAATGAGGGTTACTTTTTGAGTCTAGTTATGACTTAAGAGCCCCATAAATGAGAAAAATGGGTGTCTCTGGAAGAGAGAACTGCACACATCTTAGGAGAATTAAGACCATCTATAGATAGTTTCTAAAATAACTTTGGTCAACTTAAAAGAAGTTCATACCTCAAAGAATTTAAAATATAGTTGGAAGTACTAGGATTGCTCAAGTGAATAATTTAATAACAAGGCAAGATACATTTTTTTCCTCAGTGGGGGCTTCACAGGATGTTGCCTAGGTGTTAAGGCTTCACATATGTCAGATGGACAGAGGGGTTGGAAGGCATGGTGTTCTGTGAGACATAACAAGTGTAGATCTGGGGAGGTGAGGGGGCAGAGAACCCATGCCTGGTCCATATTTTCTCATTCAATTAGTGTAGATAGTACGCTCCCTTACAAAAGGTGAAAGAAAGACTCAAAGAACTAAGTAGTAAGGCCTGGCTTTGAAGTGAGGTTTGTCTGACTTTCAATGCCAAGTTCAAGTCCAAAATCATCTAAATACTAGTTACATGACATTGGGGGAAGTGCTTCAATTTCCTTTTCTCTTAAGAGTCTTAGTTTCTTCCTAGGTTTCCACCTTCCTTGATGACCAATCAGGGCTGCCTTGAGGGTCAAAAGTCACTACTGGCGGTGTTAGTGTGTGGTTGGTGTGAAGCTCAGGGGATGTCCTAGCCTCAGCCTTTACCATTTGCACCTGTTTCTCACCTGCACATCTGATTTCTTTGTAAAGGGCAGTGTTTTATACAGTTGTTTTATACAGTTTTATACAGTTGAGGGGAGAGGATAACACATCCAAAAACTAAGGGAGGATCGCCCCCACTGATACCTAGATTAGAAATTGAAGTTCTTCCATGGGGACAGGAAGGGGTCCATGAGTCTCCACAGAGTATGTCTGTGATGTTCATGATATATGGATGTTAAGAGTCTTAGGATGAATTGTAAGCTGAACCCTTGACATACTTTCACAGCTCCCATAGCTGCCACGTTTCATAAACCGAAGCTGCTGAAACCACAAAGGAAATTCACCCTGGTGAGTAATTGAATTCTGTGTTTTGTTGTCCTCTCAACCCTTGAACACTTCAGGGTCCAAGTGGTACCTTTATTGACTCAAAACATACTGCAAGTTTTTGGTGCTTTTGTCCCAAATTTTCCAGAAACAAATCATTTTGGAAACTAGTTTATACCTATAACAATTCACAATAAAGAGCTGACTTCAAATGGGCCTCTGTCTGACTGCAGTTCAGAGGGAAAAATATCAGGTTTAGCATCTGTAGGTTTTCGTTAATATTCAGATTTATTTTCCCAGGAGGCTAGAATTGACCTCAGTCTCAATTTGGTCGATATTTATCTCTCAGATCAATGTCTTGATGGTCACTAAAAATAAAATCAATAGCTACTTGTTGACTAACAAAGACCTTGGTGGGTAATTTAGAAAACAACTTGCAGTCATCTTTTCTTGGGAGCCTGGTACTGGTGTAGGTATTTAATTCTGTAATTGTTCCATTCCGGAACAATCTCTGTAAAACAGAGCAGTCATAGGCCTCAGAGCTCCACGATGCCTCTTTCCAGAGTGATGTTTACACATGCTCACCTCAAGAAACCAACCTGACCGCTGCCTCCACTAACTCATTGACAAGGAGGGAAAACATCCATTTATTGAGCACCTACTGTGTGTCCGCTCCTCTGCTAGGTGCTTTATGGGCTCCATTTGTCATCTCAGCTGCACACACCAACTCCTGGTGGACCCTTCAGACTCCAGACAAAAACGTTAAGCCTGTGTCCTTGCATTTTCACCCTCAAGGCATTAACAAATGGTAATTTTTTCTTATGTTTCCAAGATAACATGGTGTTTAACAAGAAGTATATGTTCCAGAGACTAATAGTGGTTGGAAGGCTTTAAAAAAAGTGATAGGACTCAAAGGAAAAAAGAGGCAAAAAAATATTTTAAATATTCTATAATCAAGGTATCAACACTACCTCCCCTTTTTAAGAAAAAACATCCAAGTACAATAATGTGCTTTCAAAGTTAGCTAATCAGATAATGAGGCCAAACTGATCATGCAGGCTCTTTCTGATGGAGAATGTGATCAGCTTGTCTAATAACCTCTAAACATTGAGAGTGAGTCATTCCAATATATCAATGTTTTTTCATCCCTTTGAGGGCTAGGGAACACTTTCACAGAACTCAAAACGTGTAGTTTTCTTTCAAATTGGGGGTAGGGGTGGGCATTGGCTCAAAGGCCAGGTTAACCCTTCCAGGAACCCCCATTTTCTCTCTATGGCTAAGTGGTCCCACAGCAGAGGTCCCAGTACCTACTGAGCTAATTCACACACTTCCAGGAAAAGCTACCACTGCTTCCTTGTTTCAGAAGAAACAGAGAAAGCCAGAAGCACATTTGATTTATTTTTATTGTATTAGGTCAGTTATTGATTTAGAAACCCAGTGGAGGAAGAAAAAACAAACAGTTCCTGTGATATGGAGGCAAGACCTAACTGTTGAAAGGAGAATACCAACAGGAAATGTGAGTTGGAGGGGATGGTAGTCAGTATCCCAAAACTAATTAAAAGAGAAGAGAGTGCTGTCCTTTAGGCTAAATGAAATTTTATACACCCCTTCTGCTTCAGTTAGCATCCATACCCTCTTCACTGAAGATCGCTCACTGTCCTCTCCCTCATTAAGCCGCTTGTATATAGCACTAATTAGTTGGAAGGGTCAGATCACCCTTGTTCTCTAAGGAGAAGATGATCTCTTATGAGCAAGACTGAAGACAGAAAATTCAGGAACATCATAGGCTTAACTACAAGCTTCCTAGTGGGCCTCTTGTATCCTGACTCTCCCACTCCAATCCATCCTCCACATTACTGCCTATGGGTTTTTCAAAAACATAATTCTAACCATGTCATTTCCCCACTTAAAATACTCTCCTGACTCCCCTTTGCATCCAGGATGAAGCATGGCTTCCTGTGAGTTGCATGGGGTGGGTGGGCTGTTATCATCTGCCTCCTGTCCATTCTAGTACCCCACAGGTCTAGGTCCTATTACCAGTGGCCCCATGGGCTCTGCCCTGCACCCTCCTATCCTCCCGCAGAGTGCCACTTACCTGCAAGATGTGGTTCACTTACTACCTCCTGCCTCTTTAGCCCCACTTCTACACAAATCCAAGTTCATCCAGACATTAAAATTATGCTTCTGCATGTCAATGACCTTCCCATTGCCAACTCTTATAGTACTTCTCAGTTAATCTGTTATTTCTGACTCCTCGATGCATCAATGCCCTTGTCTCTGGCTGCCATCACCCCAGCTGACTGCTTTTCTGGCTGTTGCCCCTCCCCAGAAGGTCAGGCTGGATTCCCTCCTCCACCTCTCCAGAATGTTAGCTGTCTTTGGGGTTCTCTTCTTGACCACATTGCCTCAGAGAATCAACACTCTCACAGGTACAGTAGCCACCTTTGCAGGCCATGTTTTTCCCAACCCAGGTCTTCAGGCCAATTCTGGACTGTTTCTTCTGATTGTTTATGGGGCACTCCCCCAGAGGGCCCACATGCACCCCAAATTTACCCCAGCACATATTGAACTCGTTACCTGCCCTAGTCCTGCTCCATCTGAGAAATCCTCGCTTCAGGGCATGGCTGGCTCATCCAGAATCTAGGTGCCTCCTCCTTCACTCCCATGTCTACTGGTGACCAAAGCCTGTCTGTTATTTTTCTGTGTACCCAAGCTTATCCCTTTCCTCCTACTTGCCTCCCCATCCATCTGACGTCAGGGCCTCTCCTTGGGGCTCCCACAGCACCTGGCCTTATCTGTATTTTAGCACTTCTCATTCCACATTGAAGTCATGTTTCCTGTCTGACTTGACTTTCTCCTCCACTGGAACCATGTGATTCCTTTTTACAAATGACCTCTACATTTCTGATACTACGAA
Organism: Eidolon dupreanum; assembly: GCA_028627145.1. NCBI lineage: Eukaryota > Metazoa > Chordata > Mammalia > Chiroptera > Pteropodidae > Eidolon > Eidolon dupreanum. Next base: position 54,898,504 of record CM053506.1, on the reverse strand, counting down.
GGCTATAAATACTGTAGACACTTTAGATAGTACAAACAGTTGGAACTTTTTTTTTTAAATTGTGTTAAAATATGCATAAGATTTACTATCTTAACTATTTATGAGTGTATAGTTCATTAGTGTTAAATACATTCATATTGTTGTGCAAACAATCTCCAGAATTTTTTCATCTTGCAAAACTCTGTACTCATTAACAACTCTTTACTCTCCCCTCCCCGAACCCCTGAAAACCAACCTTCTATTTCTGTCTTTATAAGTTTGACTACTCTAGGTACTTCATATAACTGGAATTATACTGTATTTGTCTTTTTTGTGACTGACTTATTTCCGTTAGCATAATGTTGCCAAGGATCATCCATTCTATAACATGTATCAGAATTTCCTTCCTTTTTAAGGTGAATAATGTTTCATTATATGCACATACTATATTTTGCTTATCCATTCATCCGTGGACACTTGGATTGCTTCCACATATTAGATATTGGGAATATGCTGCTGTGAGTATGGATGTACAAATATCTGAGTCCCTACTTTCAATTCTTTTGGATATATACCTAGAAGTGAAATTGCTGGAGTGAAATCTATTTTTAATATTTAATTTTTTGAGGAAATGAAATAATACTGTATTCCATAGAAGCTTTACCATTTTACATTTCTACCAACAGTGCACAAGGGTTCCAATCTCTCTACATCTTCACCAACACTTGTTATTTTCTGTTTTTTGATAGTCACTTTAGTGGGTGTGAGGTGGTATCTCCTTTTAGTTTTGATTTGCATTTCCCTGATGATATTCTCCAGTGATATTGAACATCTTTTTATGTTCCCTTCGGAAATTTTTATGTCCTCTTCAGACATTTTTATGTCTTCTTTGGAGAAATGTCTATTCAAGTCTTTTCCACATTTTTTAATCAAGTTATTTCTTGTTATTGAGTTGTAAGAGTTCTTTATGTATTCTGGATATTAACCTTCTATCAGATATATAATATGCAAATTTTTGTAGGTGGCTTTTTCCCTCTCTTGATTGTGTCCTTTGATGCACATAAGTTTTACATTTTCATTCAAACTAGTTTTAAAGTCAGTGAGGACCTATCCTCTTCATCACTTTTCCAAGTAGGGCACCTAGAATTTACAGAGTGTGTATGGAGTAATGAACAATTGAGGACAGAGATCTGAGACTGGAGCTTTAAGTCTTCACTGATCTACATGTAGTCAATGGACCAGCATCATCTGGGAGTTGTAGAGACTCAGGCCCCACACTAGACCTACTGAACTCGAATCTGCAGTTCAACAAGAGTCCAGATAAATTTGAGGAACATTAAAGTTTGAGAAATGCAGTTCTGAATAACTTACCAAACTTAGTCAGTTCCTTCTGGGTCACCTGTGGAGGGGACTTAGCTACATTTTAGTAAGATAGTTCAACCCACTTAGGAGAAAAGTGAGTTTTTCTTATCAAATGAACAAAGAGAAAATTACACATGAGAATCTGCTTCTAAAGGAAATTGTGACTCTCCTTCATTCCCAAAAGCCTCTCCCAAAGAGCTTGTCTTCATCTCAGCTGGGGGTAGCGCTGTCCTGTGATCCCCTATGCCCCCTTACAGGCTGAGAATTCTCACTTATAGGGAATGTGTGACCAAGATCTGCCTGTTTGGGATGTTCTTGAGTTTATAGTCTGAAGTAAACCTGCTGAAAGATCAGAACACCTAGAATGGACAGAAAGGAGGTGACATATTCCATGATAATTGAGAGGAAAACTGTCTCAGGAACTAGCCTTCTACCCAGTAGTCAGCCCAGGACTGAGAGAGACTCCATGCCATGTTCAGTGTTTGTCTGGTGTCAGAAAAGAAGCCCCATCTCCCAGCCCAGTTTTCACAATCGAGAATATACTGCCAGGACCAAAAAGAGTGTTTCTCTGATCGGTGGCAGAAAAAGGCTTTGAGGCACACTAGGCACCAGTGATAGAATTCTGAGAGGATTTTAATAACAACCCAAATCCCAGCAAAATCGTTTCCAGAGGACACACATTTCAGGTTTCTTGAAGGATGTTTATAATAAACCGGAGAATTTCTCTTGTCATTAATGTGCTAGAACTGATTTCAGTTAAATTTTACATGAAAAGGATATATTAACCTGCATAAAATATGTTCATAATCTCAATTTAAAATTAAAAAGAAGGAAAGAACCCACAACCACATGTACAGTATATTGCCCCAAGTAAAAGCCTTGGGAAAAAAACAAAAACTTTGCTTATACCACGCTAGTACCATTTTTACAGAGATAAAAATTCTATGCTCCCCTCGGTACACATGCACATCCCATTATTGTCACGGGGAGTTATGTATGTTGACTAGAGGGAAGGATAGATGCTGAGGCTTCTGAAGGGATGAGAGTGTAGAAAACAGAAGTCTGATTTCATGGGCTTCCTGCAGTCCAGAGACAACAGACAGGGGCTCTTTCATAAGTGGGATGCTATCTATCATCAGGGAGAAGAGATCAGACCTCCAGAAATGCAAGTGAGAACATCTTGTATTAGGGACTGTTGAACCTGACATAGGCTGGTATTTCCTGGTGGACTTGAAGTTAATGCCAAGGACTCCTGCTACCTCACTGTCCACAAACAGCTTACCAGGTTGGATGCTTCTCAGCCATGTGAGAGGTCAGTGGAGGTTGGTCGAGGCTTCTGAATTTATTAACAATGGGCCAAGTAAAGCCTTTACTTCCGGGGAGTCTTTAAGCCTGGCACCATTTTAAGTACTCCTTAGGAATCCCCTTATGAAAATTGTAGGATATCTACTCTAGAAATGCTGTGGAGGAAGTTGCCTCACCCCATAATGTAGCTTTATGCTCTGAGGAAACAGGTGACTTCAAAACTGACCGACTCAGGACTGTGTTTCTCCTGTACTGTATCATTGATTCACTGACAATTTTACAGTCACCCACATATCCATTCTCCAGGCATTTACTGAACACTGGCAATGTGAAAGGTGCTGTGGGGACAGGAGCATAAACCTTGCAGCCCTGACAGAGATGAACAGGTGGCAGAGAGGTGAACCAGGCCCAGAGGTCCAGCAGGCCGAGCCCCATGAGTGACCACCCCTGGCTGCACGGGCCCTCCCTGGTGTTCCAGGGATCCAGTCTGGGATCAGCCTGTCCCTGTGTGTCTGTAATCAGTGTCCCTGCAGAGCAGTAGCTTGTTTTCCATCTCAGCTCAGCTGATTTGCTGCCTTTATTGGGCACCTCATTGCTGCAATCATTGCACTGCTGGGAAATTTTTTTTTTTTCAAATCTTTCACTCTATTTTATTTTTGTAATCTCATAGAACAATATCATTTGTACTCATATTCAATTTTTTTTAAAAAGCTTATTTCATTTAAAATCTCAGTTTTAAATGCAGAGCACTTCAGAGTTGTTATTAAAAGATGTTTTCAGTCTCAAATTGAGAATACTAGAAATGAAGTGCCATTTCAGAAAAAAAAATAGAAAAGAAAAAAAATATCAATGTATTTGTAACATTAGGCTAGGTATCCAAAATATCAGGAAGAAAATCTCTATTTGAAATTATAAGTTCACAACAACTAGCAGTACACTTAAGGGGATTTTGTTTCTCTGGCCAGTTTCAATTTTAGTTTATTATTATAACTTTCTATAGCTGAATTTATAAATTTCAACAGCACATGTGATGTCCAAAAGGCAATAGCCTTGTGAATTTCTGATTAGAGTGTGTATGGAAAGATGAAGAATACAAACTATGAATTAAATCACATGTGCCCATTTCCCAAATTACATATGAATTCAACAAATGAGCTAGCATATCTACTGCTATTTATATTTTGTCTTAACACTTGGTTTGTGCCATGTACTTTGTGTTAATGACATAATGCTAGTGGTGATGGACGGTGATAATGTTGATGAAGGTGGTGATGATGATGGATGATAATTCCAATGGTGGTGGTGACGATGATGATGATAGTGATGACGATGGTGGTGATCATGGTAATTATGGTGATGATGATGATACACATACTTCATTTCTATGGTACTTCCTTGTTCAGGCATTAACCAGTGCTTATCAGTATAAACATGCAAACAGTATACTGATAAGCACAAACATTGGAACAACCCTGACTAAGCATTGTTATTATCTCCATCTCACAGATGAAGCAGAGAAGGCATATGGATGTAAACAGCAGTGCAAGCTCCTGCACCTGGAAGTGGCAGAACTGGGTCTGACCAGGCACTTGGCTGCAGGTCCCTGTTCTTGCCCACTGGCTCTGGGCTCTGCTGCCTCTCAGCAAAATCACTTAGTAAAGTCCTAGTCCACTGGGTCTCAGGGTAGTTTCTGTCTTGACCCTACTGGAAGGATTTTTACATGAGGAAACCTGCAATGGTGATTCCAAGTGGGTTGTAGGAATGAGGCTGGCAATTCAGAATCCTCATTTGTTAGACTAGAAAGTGAAATTTCTTCCATAGACTCATTTTTCTGAGGTGGCCTCTGTTAGAAATGTGTCATATATAAATAGATTCACACACACGCGCGCGCACACACACACACACACACACATACACACGCACAGATAGATGATAAATTAGATAGATAGATAATAGATAGATAGATAGATAGATAGATAGATAGATAGATAAATGATAGATATACAAAATTACATTTCTATGTATATATTCCCAAAGTGTATGTATAATCAACCCACAAACAGTGTAGGTCATGGCTACAGATTATGACAAATACATTTTTTGTGCAGAGTTTCCTAAAAATGAGAATGATACTAAACAAAATGTTCACATATTGAATTGTTTTTTAATTAACAACATATCAGGCTCATATTTCTACATCAGTATATGTAGATCTACCTCACTCTTTTAATGACTACAAAGTATTACAATATCATCATTTCTTCTATATATCTGTCATCTATCTGTCATCTATCATATGTCTACATTTTAACCTATTAAATTGAAAGCCACATGCAGATTTTATATGATTTCAAGTAGTAGAACCCAGGTATCCTACTTAGTAGAGTGTCCTCATGGAAACCCTGGATCGGCTGAAAGAGAAGAGTCCATGGTTCTGCTCATAATTTCTGAGAGCATCCCATCTCTACATTCCTGAGGCCACAGATACCAACAGCAGGGTTTTTAATGACTGTGCCAAACTGGTTTTCTTTGATATTATCTTAAACTCATTCAGTCATTCATTTAAAAATGTGTGTTGGCTACCTCCGATGTGCCAAGTAGTTACCTGAGCTAAGTAACATCAGTGGTGTGCTTCAGCCCACTCCTATCCAGTAGAGAGAGAAAATCTCCTTGACATCTTGAAATCAGCCATTGCTGGAGGATTTACACATGTAATCAGCAAATGCCACAAATTAGTTTTTTTCTTGGAGAGCCAGTTGCTTAACAACTTACCAGCATATCACTGGCTGCAGCAGTGAATAAGTTTGTGTGGAACTGAGTGGCGTGGTCAGAGGCTGGCTCTAGCACTAGCTCTGCTGCTTACTAGCTGTTGACCTCAAGCTTGCCATTTCTGTGCCTTTATTTTTACATGTGTAAAATGAGAATGATAATAAGAGTACTTCCTGCATAGAGTTGTTGGTGCCTTAAGTAAACATTCCAGTGTAACAAGGAAGAAGGTAACCAAATGGACAGTATGTTGTAATGCTAAGGGGTGATACATGCTCTGCAGAGCAATAGAGCAGAGGGACTGTGTTTGATAGGGAGGGGGCCTCCTTGGAGCAAAGGCCTGATAAAGTAAGGGAGCAAGCCACACTACTATGTGGGGGAAGAACATTTCAGGCAGAGAGCACAGCCTGGGCAATGACCCCTGAGGTGGGCCCTGAATAAGAAGTACTATCCAGGTGTGTCCAAGAAACATGACGAGGCCCTTATGGCTGGAGCTCTGGTCAGCAAGCAGGATGTGTGCTACGACCTGAGACTAGAGTGCCAGGGAGAGATCAGGACAAATCAAGACCCTGATAGGGACTCTGGATTTGATTCTAAGTGTGATGAGAAACCACTGGAGGATTTTTTGCAGAGCAGTGAGTGGTAGAGTTTGACCTATCTCTTTAGAAAGCTTATCCTTCCCACTATTAAAAAAAAATCACTGGATTTATTTGTCACTAGCCCAAGATCCAGTGGGATCCATCAGAGTCTGACACATGATGTTTTCCAAATAATCTATGAATACCTTCTTCTCTCCACTTCTAAATATTTCAAAGGGACCAATTGTTAAAAAAAAAAAAAAAAAAACTTACTTATATTCTATAGTAAAAATTATAGTGATAATAATAATTTGAACACTTTTGTAGCATTTACTGTTTACCTACCAGGTAATTTGCTAAATAAATTACATGTATTAATGCATTTAATCTTCAAAATAATCCTATGGGATAGGTACTATTATAAGTCTCACTTTACAGATGAGGAAATGAAGGCACAGAGAGGCTGAGTAACTTGCCCAAGGTCACATAGCTAGGAAATGGTAGTCTTTCTGTCTCCGACAGTCCATACTATTCTGTAAAACTAGGCAGACCCTTGCACAGTTCGATGAACCTAGAAGAGTGCTAAAGCTTGCAGTTAATTAGAAGACTGAGAGTGTTCAAGACTGAAGATTCTCAGAGTGGACTCCTACATAGAAATAGATAACCAAACAGTCTTTCTAAGCATAAACATTCTCTTGAATAACACTGCCAGTAAAAGTACTTTGGGAAGGCAGCTGGGAAAACATACATCTACAGTCCATGGGGAAGAGAAAATGAGTGACTGTATTCGATCATGAAGCTATCACTGTGCCACTGTGAAAGTTTCATATATCAGGACTCCCCCCAAGAGCATTATCTATAATCACATTTTAGTTTCCAAAACATATATTGGTGAAATCTAGAGACATCTGTCTGATGACTTGTAAAGCCTCAGGCCTTTCCGTGCATGGCTTTAGTAAGTTCTACAGCTGGTCACCTCAGTCTGTCTTCAAAGCACTTAGCCAGGGGCATGTGACTTCTGTCCTGTCAAATTTATTCTTGGAATGTACTTTGCTGAGCATCCTTTGATTTCTCCAGACTTAAGAACATGATGTGAATTTGCTCTTCTAAAGATTTCTGATTGACTTCATCCAACCCAAGGTGCCAACAAGCCTGGATAGAACTTTGAAATCTTTATCTCTGTCCAGGACTTCTCCTGAGTTCCATAATTTTTTTCTGATTTATCCAAAGTCCTAGAGAACACTAGGTTATTGATTAGCCATTAGTCACTTGGTAACCATTTAGCAGCCGGGTGTGGGGTAGGAATCTGGGCAGATGTAATCCAAGGTTTATAAATGTCTGGAGCAACAGAGGAAGTGAGAGTTTTGAGCCTCAGAAAGCACCTGTGTCCCCATGTGCGATGACCGAGGCTTCTGGTCTCTAGAACCCAGCTCAGATTGTCAAAACATGCCTAAATCAGCAGTCACAGCTGCATGCTGTATTTGGGGAGTGCAGCTGATTTTAGCCCTCATCTCTGAGTGAGGATTCTGGTATCATTTATGCTGGTACAGCCAGAGGTCCCAGAGGACCGATGATCTTAGCAACAAGGAGATAGATGATAAGAGCAGACCTGGATTTTGGCTCCAGCAGTTACCTCAGAAAATTCCTCTGGACTTTCCCATTCTACTCCATAAACATTTAGCTTCATATTTTCACCTGTTCAGCACTCACATCTAATCAAGAATCTGTTCCCATTTCACACACAGCCTGACCAAAGCAGAGCCTACACCCTTATCACCTCCATCGCATGCTGGTCAGAGGTGCACCTGCTCCTTTGAAGGCTAAGAATCTTGGGGAGATGAGACTATAGAGAGCATCTAAGGGTAACCTATATATAGGCATTTCGATGGGATTCTCTCCTCCTTCATTGTCCACTCCAATCAGTGACATATCCATATATCTGCTCACAGAAGGTCTTGGGTTCTGCACCTTTCAGTTCTCTGTCTCTCCACACCATGCCAGGCTCCCTTCTCCCCATAGCCCTTTAGCTTAAACAAACACTGCCCACTGAGTAGTGCAAGACTGTTCTGAAAACTCACTTTCCCATGATTTGTGGATTTGTGCCAGAGAAGCTTCCCTGTTGTCTTTGGAAGGTCACCATTTTCCCTTTGGGATTCCAGGGATTGCTCTCTGCCTGGCTAGCTTGCCTGGTTACTAGGCATTCACAGCAGAGCCTTAGTCATTTGCAAGGGCTGGGGCACCTTCAATAAACAGACTGTGGATGCCGGACAGGACTGCCTGGCTCTGAGTCCAGACTCTACCCAGCAATAGCGGCATGACCTTGAGTAGATTACCTGCCTTTTAAAGCCTGTTTGCTCATCTGTGAAGAGAGCATGGTCATTGGACCCATGTCACAGGTCTGATGTAAGGATTGAATGAGATGGTGAAGATCAGTTAACATTTGCCAAGTTCTGATCTCAGAAGGACCAATTATCAACTACCGTGCTCTGCCACCCCTGAAGGTCACTTTTGGATTGTTTCCTTTGAATCCTTATTTAACATCTAGGTATGGGAAAAGTATCTCTTTGGTTTGTTTTGATTCTTTATTTTTATTTAACTTGTACTTCAGGGGACTCGACTTCTCCTTTTCATATTATGTTTAAACATAAATAGATATGCCAATCAGTAGGCCTGTGGAATTCAGAATTAAGTCAAGTTGGTATCTAAGTCATGTTGATTCCAACAGGACCAATAGGGACCACAACATGGTTTTATTTCCTGAGTTTGGACCCATTGAGGCCCTCCATCAAATAGAGCTTCACAGAATATACAGCTTCACCTTTTCTCGGTGGCCATAGTTCTGTATGTGTGGATGTTGTGAGGGGAGAGTTTGTTTTACCAGGTACTACTCTGTTGAATAAAAAATGAGCACTTATCTTGAAGGGGAGAAAGGAAGTCTGCCCTCGATAATATGTAATTTTCTCTTGCGTAAATAGAACCTGATAGTGCAACTCTAGTAGAACTGCAATCACATTTTTTTAACTCTAAGGTGACGTTAGCATAAACATCCCATGTCCTAGTTATTGATCTGTTGCTGTGATAATGGTATTACCCAATTGAACTTCTGACATTGGAGAACTTGCAGTGGCTGCAATTGCATTTTTTTTATTCCTGCAACTTAATTTAACTTGCCCATCCACCTGTGATCTCTATGATAAAGTGTTGTTTTATGGGAGTCTGCATGGAATGCTAAATCTCTCTCTCTCTCTCCTAGTAGGAATGTTAACTTTTGGCTTGAATCCTGGAAACACATCTACAAAATGAAATACTCAGAAACTACAGATTAGGAGCTTAAAGAGTCGGGGTGTTTCCAAGAGGTGCACAACTTCCAAATCCTATGGGTTGACTTTTCTAGTTTTAGCCCCATCAAGTAAATTATACCCATAGACATACTTTCCATAATCAACAACACTCCAAAACTGAGAGAAAAAGGTTTAAATAAGAAGTGGGAGGTCCAGCCTGAAGGCTATCATCTGCTGTTACAGCATCTCATCATTGGCAGAATAGATGGATGGGGGTAAAGCCATGGCATTTCAAACTCTGAAATTTGCATGGAGTCCAGAGGTTTCAACACTATATTAGAAAACTGGTCTTTGTAATAATCCTTTCCTAATTTTTCTGAGGGGATGCTGTGCTCTGCGGAAGTTTAATGTGTTTCAGTGGCCATTGTTGAACACTTGAGTTCAAGTCTAGAATCAGGTCCTTAAGGACCATGAAAGGTAGCACCTATTAGCACCTACTAAGATGGCTAAAATAAAAAATGCCGACAATACCAAGTACCAGCAAGTACACAGAACAATTAAAACTCTCAGACATTGCTGGTGGGAGGGAAGAATGGTGCTGATACTCTGGACAAATAATTTAGCAGTTTCTTATAAAGTTAAGCATATACTTTCCATATCATTCAGCAAACCCACTACTGAGTGTTTACCTTAAGTAATGAAAACATCTTGCAAAAACCCACACATGAATATCTATAACAACTTTATTTATAAGTATCAAAAACTTGAAACAGCCCAGATGTCCCTTAGCAGGTGAAAGGATAAGCAAACTGGCATGTGGTGCACCACAGAATACTCCTTAGCAATCAAAAGGAACAAACCACCAATACACGCAATAACTTGGATGAATCAAGAGAATTACGCTGAGAGAAAAAAGCCAGTCATAAAAGGTACACACTGTATGATTCCTTTCATATCACATTCTCTAAGAGACAAAACCATAGTCACAGAAAACAGATCAAGGGATGCCGGAGGGAAGGGCTGGAGGTAAGACATGACCACAGAAGGTAGTGTGAAAGGGTATAATAGAACTATGCTGTGTCCTGTCATGGCAGTGGTCATAAATCTGTACATGTGTTAAAATGCAGACAACAGCCCACCTAAAAGAATCACTTTTAGTGCATGCCATTTAAGAAAATTAAATTTTAAAAAAATAATTTTTAAATCCCCTTGATGTCATTGGAAGACATAGCAGGAGACATGAGTAGAAATATGATCTTAGGGCTGGGGTACACAGGGTCAAGTCAAACCATGAGGGGCAGGGCATCTGAGAGTGGGAGGTATGTGTGTTGGGGTATTATCTGAAGGAGCCCCAGAGCCTCTTTTCCAGCTTTGTTCCTCACTGAATGTGGGAGTAAATGCATCAGACCTTAGTCCCTTTCCTCCCCTCAGGAGAGGATGGCTCTCTGGTGATAACAGAGAATGTGTTGATCTCTTGTATGCACCTACCCTAATCAGGTAGTTCAATTCTTCTCCCCTGAAGGAAGGCTATTCTCTCTTCTTCCCTTCTCTTTCAGGATGCCATAACAAAGCAGTACAGACTGGACAGCTTAAACAACAGAAATTCATTTCTCATGGTCCTGGAGGCTAGAAGTCAGATCAAGATGTTGGCAGGATTTTTATTCCTGATCCCTCTGTTTGGCAAGGAAATAGTTGTCTTCTCATGTCCTTACATGATCTTCCCTCTGTATGTATCTGTGTCCTAATGTCCTTTTCTCGTAATGGCTCCAGTTATATGGGAGTGCAGCCCACTGTAATGACCTCTTTTTACCTTGATTACCTCTATAAAAACATTATCTCCAGATATAGTCATATTTCGAGGTATTAAAAGTTAGGGCTTCCACACGTGAATTTTGTAAGGAAACAGTTCATCCCATAGCAACTCTTTCTAGAATCTATTTCTTATCTTTCAGAAGATATTCAGGGCTATTTAGTTCACATAGTTCTTGGTGACTCATAAATAATTCTGAACATAGGCAAATAGACGATATTTTAACTGGCTCTAAGAGAAAGTGATGACACCAAAACATTTATTTATTCAGTACACAAATGTTTAGCATCTTTTATAGGGTAAACACTGTGATGCCAAAATCATTACATGCATCATTTCATTTAAATCCCTATTTACACCAAAAAGATGGATCCCTGAAGGTCAATGATAGACTGGCCTAAGGTCACACAGCTAACATTTGAACTGAGGTACAAATTCCTCTTGCACTCATGCTCTGAAGTCAGCTGCAAATTGATGGTCTCAGGTCTTCTCACTTTCTCCTCAGGAGCACTTCCATTGAACTGAGAATTAGAAGAATTTTCTTTTATTCCAGCCTTCCTTTGATGTATTGACACATGTCTATATCTGAACCTCCATTCCCTCTCACTCATAGAATCCCTTACAAACTAAAGAATGGGTTCTCCATGCCTGGGAGAAAATGTATGAGTAGTGGGATTAAATAAAACAATGGGGTTTAGAACATACAGAATACCAAGCAGTTGAATACAAATAGCAGGCCTTTATTGGAGGGGTAGAAAGAGAAAGTGACCAGGAGTCTCTGCAGGCTGGTAAAAGGGAAAAGAAAGTAAAACCAAATTGTCCTGGGAAGGAGGAAATGACATAGTTGCTTCTCACATGGTTAGAAAGTTCTAGACTTTTTCTAAAGGACCCTACCAGGACCTCCAGCAGTTGGTTCAGTTCTGTGGTCTGTTCCTTTCCTCTCCCGACTTCCAGTAAATACAGCAATGTCACATAGAAGTATCAAACTCATGTCTGAGGCCTGAAAATCCTACTTTCAGCAATTGTCTTTGTGTTTCAGTGGAAACTAAAGCTTTTGCAAAAGTGTTTGTGAACAGGCAGTTCAAAAATATTGTTTGTAGTCTTGAATGCTAATGCCTCATACACTTCCGAACTTCCTTCACCCCCAAGAGCAGGATAGGAGCTTGAAGATGGTCATTTTGAGGGCCAGCAGATGGCAGAGAACTAACAGAAAGCTTCTTGATTCAGAGACCTACTTGCTGTACTCCAGTCCTTGAAAAACCATAGGCGCTAGGAGTGATTCCTTAGCTTAAACCCAGGATGGGTTTGAATTGTCAAGATTTAAGACATCACCAGAAATAAAGGTGGGGTCCTACAGCAGGTTCTGCCCCCTTGTAATCACTTTAACCTTTACATTCTGCTCCTTACTTCCAGTTCTAGAGTCTTACCTAGTCCTACTGATATACTAGTACTTTTCTCTAAGCTACTTCCCAATGCACCTAAACCCTTCATTGAAACATTGGTGCAAAGAAAAGTGGCATGGTGGAAACTGGTGAGAAGTCTACACTTGCCCCCTTTCATTGGCCTTTAGGAATTTATTTCCAGTTAAACAAACTGGAAAATGCAATTAAGCACATGGTTGATGGTGACAGCCAAGTCTGTATGCCAGAAAATCAATAGGTTCTTTAAAGGTGCCAAGGATGGCTATTATGCATCTTCTATTGGAAACTGTATACACCATACAATTCAGAGCCTCCTGTGTGCTGCCTCATATCTTCAATCAAATTATTATATCCCAGAAATATGCATAAGGGAAATGATTCTACACATTTTATGAGGGGGTTGGTGCTTGTAGCAGTAATTGAAGTACCTTTCCACTTACGAAAGTACTAATTTTATTTGTTTTTATTGCTTTTCTAGATGCAATTATTTATTTAGTACGCTTTGGCTTTATTAAATTATGTTTACTATAGGAACATCATAAAAATGTATGAAAACAACACACTTGCCAAGCCAGTTTGGTGACCTGTATTGAGAAAGCCAGTGTTGTTTTTCATATCCAAATGTAATAGAATAACTTAAGAATAAACACATAATCTACACTAGAAAACAATGCAATTTCAAAGTAATGTAATAAAACACCTGGACAAAATATGATTTCATATATCTTGGTTCTAAAATTTACATGAGTTGGGTTTTCATGCTTATTTGAGGACACATGGCATTTCTAAATGGAATCATTATAATATGAAATGCAATTAAACTGAAGGCAAGATGTAAACGGGATTTTTGTTGGCTTGTAAAATATGGACGACTAAATGTAGATTTTGGTGTCAAAAGACAAAAAAAAAGAGGCTCTCATGCCTATAAATGTTCTTAACTTTGAAATTTAAAAGTGTCCAGATGATTTGTGGAGATCATCTGTCAACTGGCCCTGACCAGTATACGTTGGCTTTAAGGAGTTATTGTCAAGTTCTCTTTGTCTCTGGCTCCGTGTTCCTATTAAGATGCTTCACTGCAAAAGAAAAGGGGCTTTTGGCTTTTGGCATTCTGTTTTAAGAAACTTAAATTGAATGCAAATGGTTTTTTTGTCCTGAATTTTGGTGATATAACCAATGCATAGGCACAAAACAGCAAAAATCGAAACAAAACTACAGCACAGCCAAAGCCAAAAATCAAAAAACATAAAAAGCAGGGCTGCTTAAATGAAAGTCATGTGTCTTTTATGACTATAAATTAGTGACTGACTTTTTCTAATTAGGCGGTAAAATTAATCAATGTGTTGCTTAAATATGTGTACCTACCATAAAATTCAAAAGATATCAACAAATGTGTGCAGCGAAGTGGGAGGCCTCCTTCTGGTCATCCAGTTTACTTCTCCAGAAGGAACTATGGATACCAGGGTCTTGATTTTCCAAGCAGGTTCCAATGGTTTTCTGAGCAAATAAATACATACACATATATTTACTCACATGTGCACACATTTTCACAAATGATAGTAAAACACACAGTACACATACAGCTCCACCATTCCTTTTAAAGTCTGCAGCACATACCGGTGCACTGTATGAATGCACAAGTCTACTATCGATGTTCATTTAAGAGTTTCCAGATTTTTGTTTATACCAATGAACACTTTCACCAACAATATAAGAAGACCTGTTTGCTTCTATTTCATTTGGCAATATTTTATAAAATTTATTGAAGTATAGTTGTTATACATGTTATATAGGTTTCAGGTGTACAACATAGTGATTTTACATGTATCTCAATGTGATCACCACAATAAATCTAGTAACCATCTGTCACTGTACAAATTTATTATGATATTATTGACTATGTTCCTTGTGCTATGCATTGCATCACCATGACTTATTTATTTTATAACTGGAAGTTTGTACCTCTTATGCCCCTTCACTTGTTTCACCTATCCCTCCAACCCCTTCCCTTCTGGCAGCCATCAGTTTGTTCTCCCAAAAGACAGAAAGTGACGTCTAAGTGTAATTTTAAATCACAATTCTCCTATTATGAGGGAGGTCGACTCTCATTTTACATGTGTCAGAGCCATGTATATTTCTCTTGTGAACTCACTGGTCCTGCCTGTTGTTTTTGCTTAATTTTTGATGCATTGTTGGCCATTATCTCTGTTGAATTGTAAGGCCTTTTGATATGATTTGCAAATATTTCCTCATTTTTTCAATTGTCCTTTGACTTTATTTAGAGAATACTTTGCCATATATGGCATTAAAATGTTCATATTTTTTCTCCGTTGCTTCTAGATTTTGTATCATACTTTAAAATGTATTCCATATGCTGAGATTATATATTCTTTAATTTCCCACATGTTATTCTAGCACTTTTATGAGTTCATTTTTCATATTAAAATGTTTAATTCATTTGGAACTTCTCTGGTGTAAAGAATGATATAGAAATATAATTTTTTTCAAATGGCTATCCAAACATCCCACCATCATTTATTGAACAACAATATTTGTGTTAGTTTCTGGAGGGTCTCATCGATCCCACTGATATATATATATATTCACTTGCCAGTACTACAATGTTTTAATGACTGTAGCTTTATATTTTTAATACCACTATAATTGAATCACCAAATATTTATTTCAGTAATATTCCTTAATCATGTAAGAAAATATAAACCTATGACTACTTTATTCAAAACTTTTAACAAAAATGTTTTTAAATTTTATTAGATGACTTTCCAATATCTATGAAGATAACAGTATAGTTTTTTCACCTATTACTATTATGAATTATGTTAGTAGATTTTCCTAATATTGAAGTATCCTTGTATTCTTGAAATAAAATCAACTTAAAATGATTATCTTAACTTTTAATGTGTTTCTTCATTCTCTGAGTAAATTTGATTTGAAATTTATGTTAATGAGTGGTTAATATATGTGATTTTTTTTCTTTTAATGCACTGGATCAGTTTAATTACATTCAAATTATCTGTTTCTTAAAGGAATTTTTTTTTTTTTTTAAGAAATTCTCCCATAAAACTGCCTGGGCCCAGTATTTCTGAGCAAGAGCTTTTTGACAACATTTC
The DNA here is from genome assembly GCA_028627145.1 of Eidolon dupreanum. Classification (NCBI taxonomy): domain Eukaryota; kingdom Metazoa; phylum Chordata; class Mammalia; order Chiroptera; family Pteropodidae; genus Eidolon; species Eidolon dupreanum. Next base: position 54,882,874 of record CM053506.1, on the reverse strand, counting down.
CCCTCCTTTTTTCCCTCCCTCCTTTCCTTCCATCCCTCTTTCCTTTTCCCTTTCCTTCTTTCACCTTCTTTCTTTTCCTTTTTTTTAATGATGATTAGTATATTGGTATTTTTTTGAAATTCTTGTTTATAATTTATATTTTTCTGGAATATTACCATTTATCCTGTATTTCAAGACTTTTTGTAATAAGTTGAGCAAAGTAATTTTCTTAATTAAAAATATTTTCTTTATTTACATTATATTTCTTTTATTTCCCATTTTATTTAATTTTGTTTTTTTTCTTTTAATCTCAATTAATGAATTTTTCAATTTATTTTATTGATGTTTTTCAAGCATAAGCTTTGCATATTTTTATTTCCACTGTTTTTTTTATTTGTTTGTTTGTGCTCTGATTCATACAGTCTGATTTTAATTTTATTGGTCCTTCTGTTTTTTTTTTCTTCAATTATTTTGTTCTTTTTCTAACTTCTTCAGTTGGATATAAGTATTTACATCTATGATTTTTCTCTGAGTACTGCATTTTTTAGGTTCTGGCGATATTTTCTTTATCGTTATTTTGAAGATATTCTGAAATTTTAGTTTTATACAGGTTAAGACATTTAAGAAAATTTTATTTAAGATGGTAACATTCTAGTTTGTTACTAATTTCTAGGATTTTTTTGTTTCTGTCTCAGTTTTTTCCTTTTATCAAAGACTTTTAGTTAAATTATTTTTACTTTTCAGAATTAAAATTTACTTTGTGGTCTAATGTTTAATCATTTTTTGTTAGTGTTCTATATTGACTCGAAAATAAATCATAGTGTCTCTTTGCAGGACATAGTGTTCTTTATAAGACCTTGAAATCTATATTATTATGTTATTTAGTTATTATATGTTTTTAATTTTTGTCCATTTGCTCCCCCTTCGAATCCCCAAAATGCTATGAAAATGCACTCTTGATGAATGAATGTATGATGTAGGACTCCGTGTGGTCAGCTAGAATTGTGTTGTGTTTTATCTTACAGCCAAAGATTGCTGAGGAAAACTTGACCTATGCTGAGCTGGAGCTGATCAAACCCCACCAGGCTGCCAAAGGCATCCCCACCAGCACTGTCTATGCCCAGATCCTCTTTGAAGAGAACAAGCTGTAACTCCATGTCCTCTTCCATGATCCTGTTTAATACATGTCACCTCAGTTATTTATGAAAACTTATTTTTATATTTTCACATGTGCCTTCTGTGTGGTGCGGAGCCCCTTTCTTATGGCATTCCAGGTGCCTTCAGAGAAGTATGAGGCTCCTCTCTGAAAAAGAGTAGGGACCACAGCCCTTGAACAAATCTTCTGGAACAAGATGTTTTGGGTCTGAGCCCTGAGGGGTAAGGACACTGATTCTGAAAGCATCTAAGGAGATTCTCTGCTGAGCCAAACCCCTTCACATTTTTGTCTTCTTTCTCTAGGTTTTGATTTTCTTTTAAATCTTAATTTTAATCTTCTAATCTACTCTTCCTGTATCCATGATATCAAGCTCATAATAGATAGCTAGAGGAAATGCCATTATAGGCCAAAGCTGAGATGGTAGATATGTACTAATTGGTTTTCAAAGGATCAGATAACATTGTTAGGGCACCAAGAACAGAGCAAACTGCCATCACAAGCAGTACTCAAGACAACATCTCTTGTTTTAAATAAGTGCACTGACCCTGGCAATTTAATGGCAGAGAGGCACATTGTGGGGAAGTCTGAGGTCTATGTGGACAGGAATGTCTCTGAAAACCCAGGTGCCTGTTTCCCCACCTGTGATCACCCAAGGCCGCAGGACAAGTAGAACACTATGCTAAAGGGCTCCCATCCCTTTGTCAGTGTGGACCTCTACTGGTATAGGAACTTATATTCTCCAAAAAGTTCTTACCCTTTTCAAAAGGAGCAGGGGAGTTTTCTGTCAATGACACACTGGAGGAAATGGGCCTTCTGGAAGTGTGCCAAAGTTACCAACTCCGATTGAATGCCCACTTGTGTGAGAGCAAAGTCTTTTGCCTGATTCCTCTGGGTAAGAGAGTAGGAAGTACAAACTGAGCTGAAAATGTGTGTCCTAAAGACCCTACTGTTACAAAGTGCCTTGCCCAACTCAACTTGGCATGTGAATTCTAGTGGGTTTGGGTGGAGATCAGGTGGGGAGGGTGGGGATGTGCAACATATACATATGTGTGGAAGTGGGTTTGTAGACTTAGACAACACCCAGAACCTCACTGAAGATGGATCCATTCTTGAAGAAGGCCATCCTGTCAATTGTGTTGTTAAAAATGCTTCTTTTTGTGTGAGTGTGACTTACTACACACTGCATAAATTGTTTGATTTTGTAATGGACCGTGTATATATGGTAAATTATATATTTTAAACACAACCTTGATTGTGAAGTGTGCTCCTCTGTATAACCGTGTGAATTGAAGTTGGTTGAGTCTCTTATCCTCTAATTATCTCAGACTCATCTTTATATAGAGGTGACTTAACCTCTCAAAATGGGTTAATGAATACTGCAAGATTCTGGGCACCCCAAATTGCTATGCAAATACACTGTGTTAACATTAATGCTAAAGCCAGTTTGCATTTTCAAAATGAAAATTTCTTTACTATTTAAGACTCTCATTGCAGTAACTTTAAAATGGAAATATTTGTCCATGAACTTAGCTCTATAGTAACACTCATAAAGACCCATGATAGCTTGTGAGTGCCTCTCATGATTTATTGGAAAGGGTCCAAACTGAGAGCAAGTAATGATTTTCCAAAAGCAAAAATAGCCTGATGTTACAGAGAGAAAGTTGTTCTCTCTGGCATACACCTACACCTCATTCTCTCCTTCTCTGCCAGATTTCAAAGGTAGTGAATACACCACATAGCTTTTGAGAAAGAAAGATCATTTGGAAGAACTCACTGGAATTTCCTCAAGCATCTCTTCAGGGAGGAGGCTATATGGTTAGCACACCATTCACATCGTAATTATCATAGTCATCATATCATATTTTATCATGACAATGATCCATCAGAACATGATTATATGATGTTTTGAAGAAGGGGGGGTGGTTTCCTGATTTGCACAAAGAGCCACATGAGCTACGTGGAGCCCTGGGGGTGCCAGGTGGGAGAGGTGAGTGGGGCATATGAAGAGGAGATGGTGGGAGAAGGCACTGGTTAGAAGGCCTCCAGGCCTCTGCAGAACTGATGTGAACTTCAATCATCCCCAAACCCACCCACTTAAATTCATTGGGAGCTTAGGGCTATCATACATGGAAATGAATACATTCCACTAAGAAGAACAGAAGCTCTTAAGAGCCGATAGCTGTAAGTTGGTCTAAGGCATTGTTGTTATTAAGTTCTAGTTCTTTCTCCAAAACTCAGGTCATAGGTGCACAATTGCATACTAAGGTGTGCAAGTGGGTGGCCTGCTGCCATAGAATATAAAATGAAGCTGTAAGACCATCCTCTCCTACTGAAAATGCTTCCCACAGGAAATGTGGAAGCTGTTGACAACATCTAAGCAGAGCTTGTCCTACTACTATCTATAGAAGCAAACCAAGTAATCTCTGTTCAGAACTGGAAGCAATGGATGATTTGTACCTGGTGCTTCTTTGGAGTGATAAATCTCCACATTATTGTCACAGTAGACTTAAAAAATGAGTCTACTCACTTATTCTCTACCAAATACACTAATAAACATGTATTGACATTTCTAAGGATAAATAAGTGGTAACATAATTCAAATAGAAATTAGGAAAAGATTTTTTTATTTGTTTTTTTACTACAAGGCATTTATGGGAACAACTATATATAAGCGGTTTTCAACATGCACAATTGCTTGTACATTTACATGAAGTTAAAACAATTAAGAGCCTATTGCTTAGAATGCAATGAGCAAATAGGCTCAGATTTGATGGTGAATTTTGGCCTAGGCTACACATGGCATGGCATCATCATTGGAGCAAGGTAAAAAGATGTATTTCTTTAGGATCATTTGTTTATTAAAGTACCATGGTTCTGCTAACTCACAGGGCAAGTAAGAAACAGCAGACCTACACACTTCTGATGCTTGCTGGAATGACAAAGACAATGAACTTTATATTTTTTAGTGCATAGTTATCTGGGTCATCCCACACATCAGTAAGCTTAAAGACTCACTTGAGATAAGAACATTAAACCAGTTGATGCTTTTAGGTACTATTCGTGGCCTTGTTCATCACTCAGCGCTTATATGCATGACTACAACCTAAGCTGGGCCAAGGATAGGGCTCATATTCTAGGCCACGAAAATGGTCCAGAGCAGGTATGAGGCCTAGTCTGGATGATCAGAATCCTTGGGAGAAAGAAAAAAATTCCTGGGCACCTAACCTGGGATACCACACATCAGACCTGCTTACAGTGATGTCTCTTGCCAAGCAGAGAAGCTTCAGAGCACGAAGGAGATGGCTGAGAGAGAAGCAAAGAGGAGAATGTTCTGGAAGCACAGATCCCAGATTCCAGTCCCTAAAATCCCCCAGACTCTTCTTTTTCCTTCAGATCTTCTTTTGATTCAACAAACTATCCCCATTTCTACGATCTAACCCCTGGTCTTATTCAAGCTAGTCAGGTTGCAACAGAGAGAATTCTGACTAATACAGTATGCATCAAAGTGGCTTCCCAGCATGGGAAGTGAAAGGACTACATTTTCACCACCCGAGGAGATCAATTATATCACATGCAAGAACTGAGCTTGCAGCCATGAGGTCTCAACAGCATTCCTCGCCCTCTCTGTAAGCCTCTCAGGGTTCTGAAGACATCTTCTCAATGGACAGAGACTTAGGTTTTAGGACTTGTGCTCTCCTAACAGAGGGGCCCTCGAGTTTGGAATAGGACACCAGCAGGGCTGGGGAAGTACTGAGCAGCACTGACAGCAGCAGACGAAGGGCACAGGATGAAAAATCAAATGAACCCTGTTACATGAATGTTGGGGGAAGGCTTTCTGTGCTGGCCCTAAAGTTTCAGCTGGCTTCCACATAGAACATGATGTCTTTTCAGTATCCTGCCCCAGGAGACTGGGTCAGAGGGACCCAGCTTTATGACATTTGGAGCCTATTATAAGGTAAGGCAGCCACATGATGGGGATGTTGACCCTCCATCCCCCTAGCCCACTCCCACCCCATACACTAGACAGAAGCTGTTCACTGGGATGGAAATTAGAGAAGAAATTCATGGTTCGGAGGAAAGGTCTGCCTTCAACGTGGACATGTCAAGCTTGAGCTGCAGTGGGATGTGCAGATGGCTAGGACAGATTAGTGTTCCCTAAATTTTAGCATATACAAGAATCATCTGATCTTGTTTAACTGTGGATTCTGGTTCAGGAAGTATGGATGGGGACTGGTAGTCTGTATTTCTACCAAGGGACTGCCCAAGCTTCTCGTGCCCAAACAAAGATATAGACTGTTGGGAAATGTGGATCTGGACCCCCTTGGGATGATGGGGGCATTTTCTGAGTATAGGTCACAGAGGAATCCCTGACAGTAAGTAAAATCCCTAGGAAAAGGTGGCCCAATGGGAGGGAAAGTACTCAGGCCTGAGTGGTGGGGAGTGCCTTCCTGGCAGGTCCAGAAGCAGGCAAGGAAAAGAGCAAGCCATTAGAGGTGTGGGAGGGGCCAGGAGAAAGCTGCATCTGGGAGCTTTTCTAAGGAGGAAGGTGGGCTTAGCAGCGTGAACTGTGCAGAGGTCAAATAGAATAGAGTTTAAGCCTTGGCTTATTCGAATTAGCTATACATTTCACATTTAAAAAAATGTTTTGTTATGCTGGGGAAAACAATTTCCAAAGTGAGCAAGGCTAAAAGATTTTGGCACTGAGCCGCAACTGCCGTGCTCAGCGTATTTTCTCTAAAGCAATCAGTGTCTTTCCATAGGGTGGTGATTTGGAGAAGACTCTTAATTAATGCATTGAGCAGGGTGTGAGTGTGGACAGGGTAGTTTTCTGCTCCTTCTGTGGTCATTGATAAAAGATGACTTGGTGCCTGCATTCTAATAAACACAGCTCAGTTTAGCTTCACATCAATTTAGTGTCTGATTGTTAAATGTTAATGTACTGCACCCTATAGTTTTAAATAGAATTAGAGATGTTTACAGCTTTGGTTAAATGCACCTTGTTCTTCCACATTAAACTTTATTACAAGTGTCCTCCATCAGCAAATGGGAGAAAAACTCATTAGCAGCTGGTCTGTGTGGGGGCCATGGTCGCTGCTGAAAGAACCAGCATTCCATTTTCCTTTATTACAGTTTTCTAGCTGGTGGGGTGGTTGGCTGTGATTGCTTCATATTTATGAGTATGATTAGAACCTCAGACTCCTGGGTTGACAGGGGATCATAGGAAATCCACAAACACAGGAATTGTTATGCAGAAATTTGTGTTTTGTGTGTGAAGGTCTGATGCTCTCAGTTTCTTGAAGTGGTTCATGATCTGCAAAAGATGGAAACTAAGAGACCCTATGCCAGGGTCCTAACGGCAAGGTCCCCTATGAGCATCATGATGAAGCCTGTCACTTTACAGCTGGGGAAACGTAGGAGCTAGGAAGAGAACTGCTTCCCTTAGGAGGAGATCAGTTGGGAGCAGAACCTGGCTAAAACCATACTCTCAACTCCCAGCCTGATGACCCTCCATGCATCCAAACCCTAACCTCCATCTGTACCACCAAGTTTTGCCTCCAGGAGGCCTACCTGTGCCCAATCTTCTCCCCCGGCCTGTATGAGCCCTGGCCTCTTGCAGGGCTGGTCTGTGGTTGAAGCAAGGATTAGGGCTGTCTAGCCTTACCCCTGCAGGATCTCCTCTGTCCTGTCCTTCCTCAGCCCCTGGGAGTTCCCTGTTCTCAGAGCACCCCCAATTCTGTGTGCTCTGAGACGGCACCTGGCACATCTCATGAGCAATTTGTCATTCTTTAAACTGTCTTCTTCTGCTCCTACTCCATATTCTTCCTGCCTTCTGGATTCCATCTTCTGGGTCTCCTTCACTAGGTGTCCTCTCTCTTTTTTTGTATTATTCAGCTTCTCCCTCAGTCTTCAAAGTGATGAGCGTTTCTCAACCTGGTACACCTCCTCTAAAATCATCTTCTCTTGCTCCTTCCCTCCACAGCCAGGAGTCTATACTACTTGCATTGACCCCTCACTCTCACCTCTGCTGGCTGTTTTCCTCCCATCCCCAAACTCAGCTCTGCTCAAGTCCTCAGGGGCTCATTGCTGACACAAGTGTCCTTTCCCTTTTTGAAACTGATCCCCTGACTTTTATGACCCAACTCACCTAATTGTACTTCTTAGGCCTTAAGTAATCTCTGTAATTGCCTTTCCTCCACTCAGCTCTTCAGCGATGATTTCCTATGAGGTTCCATCCTTGGCTTTTTCTCTGTGCATCCACACCTGTGTCTCTGATATTCTCTAGCCTGAGGATTGCACAATCATAGCTCCAACTGGACCCCTCACTTGGCTTCCATACCTACCAACTAGCCATTTCCCCCAGAGTGTCCCCTACACCTTTCAGAAGCCAACGTTCAATAGTGACTGCATCATGAACACCTCAACCTCTTCAAAACCCAGCCATCCTGGATAAGAACACCATCTTTCTAAGACTAGACATCTGGTGTCATCAGAGATGTAGGCCACTGGCAGCAGCAGAGGAATCCATGCTGACTTTTATTGAAAAATATCCGGTGCCAAGCACCTTGCTGAGCACATTTTCTGTGTTATCTCATTAAGCCAATGATGTTCTACCCAAATTTGCAGATGAAGAAACAGGTTCAGGGAGCTCAGCTAGCTTGCCCAGGATGACAGAGCTAGAATCTTTTCTCTCCTATCTCTCTCTCTCATGTCATTGGCACCTATTCATTCATACAATTTTGCTTTCTAACAGCTTTGATCATTTCTCTCATGGACCACTGTGTTCACCTCTGATCTGTCTTCCTGCCATCTAATCTGTCCTCAAAATGCTGTTAGAGGGTGCTTCTAAAGCACAGACTGGCCGAGTCACTCCTCTGCCTTAAACCTTGCTCCCAACTGCTCTCAAGATGGAGCCCAGCATCCTAGAGAAGGCAAGGCTCTTCTTGACCCTGTCCTCCCTGCCTTTCTGGTACTGCTACTGCCACCACCACCCACCCTGCATACTGTTTGCTCAGCCTTAGCTGCAGTGGGCATTGGGGCTGCAAGAGGAACACTCTCTGTCCTGGGCATGGGCCTGCACCAGTGGTTCTCAAAGCCCCAAGAGCTGAGACCACGTCTCTGGGTGCTGCCCAAGGCATCGTGGGCAGCCACACAGTTCCGGCTTTAGCAGCATTTGGAGCAAAAGCCCTAGGACCAGGAAGCCAGGCATGGTTGCTGTGCTTCCCGAGTGTCACAGACACAACTGCCTGTTTTGGTAGCGACCCCCCTCCCCCACTCCTCCGCCGGCAGCACAGTGGTGGCAAGTTCTGAAGCAGCCTGTGACTAAGGCAGTAGAATGAGGAGTCCTCTAGCCCTGAAGAAGTGATCTGAGTTTTGTCTACACTGGCAGGATGAGCATAGCCAGGACTGATGTGGAGATAACCACAGGTAAGTCCCTCTGGGCATTCTGTGACTCAGTGGAGGGACAACCAAAGGAAAGACTGGGTATGTCTTAGGCTGGAAGGTGACACTGAATCACTGTGGAGAGACAGATCTTATCGCCGTCCCAAGCTGGCAACACAGGACACCCCAGTTACCAGAAGACAATGACTCAGCATCGAAGAACATGATTCCTTTATAAAATGTCATAACTAACAGGACCTTAGAAATTAACTTAAACTATCCTCCCATATCCCATCATCTTATAAATAAGACCATGATTTAAAGGTCATAAAGCCTCATTGGTGGTCATCAGGATCAAAACACAGGTCTCTTCTTCTCCTGTCCATAGTTCCTCATGTCCTCTCCTTCTCCATGGCCTTCCTCACCCCTCACCCCAGAGGTCAGTAATGTTGCAGGCTTATCAAGGAGAGGATGAGTGGGGAGCTTCCATTGGAAGGTGACAGCTAATGACTCCCTGCTGGAATAAACAAGGTCAGCCTTGCAATGGAGCAGAATTATTCAATACGACAAGCTTAGCTCCCCCAAGGGAATTTCAGAGTTCAGCGTTCATTCCATAGGTCTTTACTGAGCAGCAACTATGTGCTGGACACTGAATACAGATATGTGTATGGAGAAGTACAGACAATGGGCAGGTTACACTTGCGGTGATTACTGTTGGCAGGGTGCTTACCATATGCTGGGCTTGGTGCCATGGTGCTATGTACTACACGGCAGCCCTGAAAGGGAGGTGACATTGCTGCTATGTTATGGCTGTGTGAAACAAGGTCCAGAGCATAAGTGACTTTCCTAAGGCTGCATCATAAGTTGCAGAGCTAGATTAAAACTAAGGATTACCCAGTGTCAATGCTATGCTCTTCCCATTGTGGTCTGTCCAGTATAAGAACCAAAAGAGAAGTAATCCCCAAGTGCCCTGGTAACCAGAAGGAGGGAAGGGTCAGGACAGACATTTTGGAGGAAGTGTTCTGAACAGAGCTCTGGTGGAGGATCAAGAATGTGCCAGAAGGCAGAGGGTAGGGGCCTCCCTGGGCTATAGCTATCTCCCTGCATGCAGACAATCTGGTGGGAGATGGACATCCAGAGAGCAGGGCCATCAGGCCCCTCATCAGCCTCACCTGGGGTGCTGCAGGGAAAAGGACTAGAGGCTGCCTGGGAAGTGAGATGGGCCTTTCAATTGGGATTTCAACAGCAATCACGCAGGGAGGGTTGCTGAGCATTCCATGCTTTTCCTCACAACCAGCACTTAGGATTGTCTTGTTTTATCATGAAGAAACAGACCATTCAAGTTAGGAGAAATATTGCAGTAAAAAGGATAATTTGGTATGTCCAAGGGGTGGCAGGAAGAGCAACAAGATAACATTGCAGAGATAAGTTGTTTACCTTAAAGTTCCTAAAATTCTAGAATTCTTCCCACTCCCAATGCTAATGAAGGGGTATTGGTGGCTTGGTTACCTTGGGCTTTGATTTCTCTTGATTTTGACGGATTGGGAATGTGTTCCATATGTTTCCATATATAAGTGAAAAGGAGACCTCTGCACTTTTATTCATGGCCAACCTGACCTTTGACAGCATCTGACTGGCAAGAAGGGATGTCAGTGAGGAATTCATCCAAGATTTGGACTTCCTGAGTTAACAGACACAGTTATAGTGGTGACATGTTGTTTCCTTGCCCCTCCCCCAGGCTACTTCTTCCACCTGGTTAGGTCTCTCTTTGGCCAATACTGGACAGCATCCCTGCTACTTGGGAGTTGATGGCACCCCCTGGTGGCCATCACTGAAAACTTGAGGACCTTTCTTGTTTCCACCCATCCTTCACAGGAACCTCTCTTCTCCCCTCTCCTCTACATTCCCACATATTCTCTTCATAATGCAACTGTGACCCAAATTGCATTCTTTCTCTTCTTATATTCTCTCCCTTTTCCTCTTTCCTTGTCCTTTCATTCCATTTTCAAGCAAAGAGATTATTGATACTATGTGCCAAAAGCAGGCTATGAACCAAGCAAATACGTCCAAGCCATTCTTTCTGGCTTGGGTGCCAGGGTCAGAATCAGAGTCGGGTATTATTTCTCCTCATATCAGTTTGTTTTTTTCTTTTACTGTTGTTTTGGCTTTTCTCACTCAGTAATATGAGCAATAGGATTTAAGATCTGGTCCAGAACCTGGGTCTGCCTTTTCATTGTTGTGTGTCTTTGAGAAGCCCATTGAGCTATCTGACCTTAAGTGTCCTCATGTGAAAAATGGCCAAGACTAACAGGATTTAGAGTTACCTTCCACAGTGGGACAAATCCACCTGAAGGAGAGAGGGCAATGCTTCACTTCTAGTCCCTAACCTCCATGTGGGCCTCAGAAGACAGCAGGGAGGGAAAGGTATGTAGAGGGCTCCAAGAGGGGGCTACCCCCAAGGGAGTAGCTGGCCCACAGGCCTAGGACTGGGAGTGCTTGTGCTGAAAGGTCTAGGCTCCAGGATGGGCTCTCCCATCAGCTTGTTCTTAATTTTGCTGGGGATAAGACATCTGCTAGCATTTATATGGCCCATGTAAACACATGAAGTGCCAGGCCTGGTGCAGAAAAAGCTTCCCAGGAGCCTTCCTAAATGCTGCCATCAGTCTCCAGCTCCTGATTATGATCCTCTAACACATGTCATCTTCCTTCAGTCAGGGCTCTCTTCAGGAACAGGGCAATTAAACGATGGCTTATTTTTTCCACGGGGGACAGTGAGTCCCACTAAGGGCAGACCCCGTCTGCTTAGTCTCCACGCTGTCCCTGCAGGCTATCACAGAGCCTAATATCCACCTGCTCTCAATACTTAGAAAGGGACTGAACAGTGGAGAAGGACTGGAAAGGTGCTTTGAAAATTAAAAACAAGAATAGAACCCATATGGAAGGGATTTTTTTCCTACAGATTTTTTTCTTCCCTAAAGGCATCCAAATCCTCTGCTCCAAACCACATTATCCAGCGCTTCCACAACTCAGCGAAAAGACACTCTATATTTATCCTGTTGGCAGCTCACTCTGCCAGTTTCCATCAAAGACCAGCCTGATATAATATGCTTTTCTGGAGGCGACAAGGTTGCAGTGGCTGGCAGTAACCTCTAGCTGTGGTCAGGCCCAGTGGGAAGTGTTGACGAGAATCCTGGGGTGTCTACCACTTCACAGGCCTGCAGAGGTTCTTCTGTGGGACAAGAAGGAGTTGATGTGTTTCCCCAGAGCAGCACTGTGCAATGATACACTGGGAGCCTAGCTCAAAGCTGGCCTTAGGGTCTCAGAACTCCAGCAGCGTCTTGAACCGCCACAGTCAGAAAACCACAGCTGAAGCCTTGGGTCTACCTGAAAAGTCTTTGATTTCCTAGGAAGATACCTGGCTCAGTTATCTGGACAGTTCCAGAACAGTGTGTAGAGGCCAAGACAAAATTTTATTTACCCAGGTAAAATCCCAACTCTAAAACAATAGTTTATGTTTTTAAGTTGCTTACACTTTACAAAGAGTGTTCCTAATGTATCATTTTTCTCCCCCAAATTCAACACATATTTTTTTTTCAGCGCTTTCTCTGAGGAAGGGTCAGAGGTTGGTCTAATTTCTGACCACTCCAGTCTTTCCTCACTACTTAACAAAAGTAGGGTGTCTCCCACTGCCCCCCTGTACCCTCAACCGCACTCATCTCTCTCATGTTCCTTGTCTGTGTCCAGTTGCCTTTCATACCCTAGTGACACCATGTCCCTGTCTGCTCTGCTGCCTATAATATTCAGCTCAGTTTTCTGAGTAGCTCATTGTGACTCTACAGCTCACAAAATGACATCTTGCAACAGAGAGAAATAGAACTTTTAACCACAGATGAGCCAAATGGACAAATGTAAAATGGATTACTTTGTGTCCTGTAATTTGAGCTGCCATGTGTCATCTGCAGTATTGATCATCGCCACTAGGACGAATGTTTCTTTGCCTTTCTTTTTATTTATTTTTTATTGTGGTAAAATATGCATAACATAAAATTAACATTTTAACCATTTTTAAGTGTATAGTTCAGTGGCATCAGTGGATTCACATTGCTGTGCAATCATCATCACCATCCATCTTCAGAACTTTTCCATTTTCCCAAACTCAAACTCTATACCCATTAAACACTAACTCCCCAGTCTTCCCATCCTCTAGCCCCCTAGAAACCACTATTTTATTTTCTTTTTCTCTTGATTTGACTACTCTAGGTACCTCATATAAATGGAATCATTTGTCTTTTTGTGACTGGCTTATTTCACTTAACATAATGTCCTTATTCATATTGTAGCATGTGCGAGAATTTCCTTCTTTTGTGAGACTGAATATTTCACTGTATGTATAACCCTATTTTGCTTATTCATGCATCCGTCGATGGATTAGGTTTTTTCTACTTTTTGGCTATTGTGAATAGTGCTGCTATGAATATGGTATACAAATATCTGTTCAAGACTTGCTTTCAAAGGATGCATGTTTTTTGAGAGGTCGTTTTATCATTGCCCAGCACAGGGCCTCATACAGATGGAGCACCTAGTAAATATGCTTTGGCTGCTTTGTCACCATTTATTCCCTCCCTAGGACATGGATCCCATACTCTTTAGATGAAGATGCCTTTGAAAGTTAAGGTTCTCTTTGAAGGACATTTAGAAATAGAGATATATTAAGTTAACGATAACCAAAGACATAATTTAGTACTAAATTAGGTGTCTAATTTGTAATTAAGAACATTCTATTTGTTTAACTCAATGATTTGGGGAGGGGTAAAATGTCTTGAATGAGAATTAGAGAAAAGCTGTAGCATTTAGTTTTATAGTGGAACATTCTGGTAGTCACATTTGCAGAGAATCATTTGAGATCTGTACCTGATCTGTATCCCCACAGGGATATCATATGACTGATGAGAATGAATAGGTTTAGGAGCATGAGGGTGATCAGCACCCCATCAGGCCTCTGGCCTGCTGGCTTCTGGCTCTCCTACAGCCAGCATCCTCGTCCAGCAGAGTCTCCATCCCAGGAACTACTGGTCTAAATTCATCCATCTGAGAAGCCCAGCTGAGGCCACTCTCGTTTCTGTTCTTTGAGAGGAACCATAAGGACATGAGGACCGACAGGCTCGAGGAGGGTCAGGACATGGCAGAAAGAGGCCAGAGGTGTCTGAGCTACTGGGCAGAGTGTGGGTGACATTCTTAAATTGTGTGAGTTCTAAAGCATTTTCCAGCCACTTTCTTGCTGTCGCCAGCTTTTTAACTTCTCTAATTCTCAGTTTTCTCATCTGTGAAATGGAGATATTTCTTCTTTGGATGGTTACAAGGCTTAAAGAAGCTAGCACACTGAAGAGCAAGCAGACTGTCCAAGTGTGCTAAGTGCTCAGTAAATAAGCTCAGCTCTGGCCAAACTTCTAGGCCTACTGGCCATGCCCCTCCTCCTTCATTTGAGGTGGCCTCACTTCTTCATCCGCAAGGTTCTGACAGTGATGACATCCTTTAATACCTTTCATGAGGATGAAACAAAATTGCACAGAAAGCTGCTGTCCCAGGACAGGTGTACAGTAGGTGCTGAGTTTATGGTGATGTCTCTCCTGGGACAGGCAGTGATTCCGAGTGTCAGATGCTTTCCTCTGTTTTCCTCGTGTTCCATGTATCTTAATGGCTACCTTGGGCTTCTGGTGGGGGCTGCGGGTGGGAGTCCCCAGCAGGCATCTGCTCAAGCGATACTAATTGTGCTAGGGAGAACAGCTCACTAGAGTGGAAAATAGTCCTCATATATCTAACTGAAGACGATAATGACCTTTTAAATAACAGAAGCAATTTTATTTCAATACCTCAATTACTCTAAACTCTCAAATGTCAAAGTGCTCGGCACTTTCAAAATAGCTTAATATAGACATTTATAGCACTTAGACACAGCTAGTTTCTTATCTAACCTAATTATGTGTTGTACAGGAAATGGTGAAGCTTACCATCTGTGTTATTTTTCACAGTGATCCCTACGCATGGCTCTGGTGTTGGTCTGGAGTCTGACAGCTGGAATGTCTCCCTTGCCCAGGAGGCACTGTTCTGGGAGACGAATGAGTGGGTCCCCTGTAGGGGGTGGGGGCTGGCCCCAGCCAAATGGGGAAAGGAGGTTTGATGTGGGCCTCCCAGTTTTGTTAATGCCCACAGCACTATGCCTGGATTTCAGAGACAGCTCCTGCATTCGTGAGGTGCCAGAGTCATTGAGACTGGAAGGAATAACCAGGAATTAGGTCAATGTGAACTGGTGGTAGGGGGAAGCACTTTGCCTCACAGGGCAAAGCCAGGATGTACCTCCCTGGGATGTGAGTGGTATGAGGCCAGGATTACCTGTCTTGGCCAGACTGGTACCTTCTGTTGCCATTTTTTAGAGGCAGCCTTCCTTTCTTCATGTCTGCAGCCTAGAGACCCTTGGCAGCCTTGCATGATGGACTGCCTGTGATCCTACCTTCTTTTCTACTCTTACCCTGCCTCTACTTCTCTCCATCATACTGCCCCAATCACAGTCATCTTCCTACTGCTTCACAGGGCAGCATGCTTCTGCTTCAGGGACCTGTATATGCTCATCCCTGTGATAAAATTTCCTCCCTTGACACCCACATGGATCACAACCTCGCTTGCTTCACCTCTCAGATGTCACCTTATTGGGGAGGCCATCCCTGGCAACCTGTCATATGTTTCTCCTACACATATTTTCTTGCCTCTTTCCCACTTTTTTCCCTTTTTTTTCTCCCTTAGAATGATATCTTACTAAGTATTTTCCTTATATATCTATTGTTTGTTTCCTCTTATAAGCTCCTTGCAGGCTGGAGTTTTGGTTTATTAGTCACTACTCCCCTCCAGTGACTTGACTAGTGCTAGACATGTGGCAACTATTTAATGAACAGTGTTCCATGTATGGTGACTATTGAATGAGTGGATGGAAGGTGAGGACAGTACGCCCAGCTCCAGGTTGGCATGGCCTGGAGGAGACAGGCTCCAGGCTGGTTGACAAGAATGCTCTGAAAGGTCTGCTTCACCACTTACTAGCTGTGCCAGGAGCTCAGCTAAAGGAATGTGTGCTTTGCAAATTATGTGTTTAACTCTCCAACAAGATTAGGTATGATCCTAGACATTCTACATATTTGGAAGTTGAGGCTCAGAGATGTCATGCAAGGTTCCTCAAGTTCTTCAGCTGGGCATTGGCAGAACTGGGGAGTAAGGCATAGCCTGTTCTACTCCAAAGCCACATCTTGGCCAGTTTGGTGTTCGCCACAGATGGTAGCTGCAAGGAGACTGCCAGTCTTGAGAAGGTCCAACTGTATTTAGCTGATTACCAGGCATCCCTCTCTCTGTCCAGGCCCTGTCTCAAAGAGGGAGCCCAATCTATGTGGCCAATAGGCAACCCCTTGCACCCAGTGTATCTTGTCTTCCTCTTTGTCTCTCCCAGTCTCCACTTTGCTTCTTTTTGCTAATGCATCTCCAGCTCCCACTTTCTTAGTCCCAGTGGCTGTAAATTAAAATGGATCTGGGGCCAGTCTACAATGTGAACACCTGAAGCAACCTGCAAAATAAAGCAATAGAGAATGATGGGTGTCTGCTGCAAACTGAAAATGCTAAACCAACCTCACCAGGGCATTCATACTCAAAGTAATGATTAACACTGCATGACCCAAACAGAAAACACCTGCAGGCTCTACCTGGTCCCCCAAACCAACCGTTGGTAACTCTACTGTGGCCCCAGAATTGAGACTAAGAGGCTGGGTGCCTCAAGGTTGCTGTGGGTAATCACTAGCCACTGAGCACTAAGGGGCCAGGTGCACCACTGGCCAGTCCTTTGGCCATTTCAGGCTTCTGAGGGGCCGAGGCCCCTAACATTGATGGGACAGACCTTGCTCGCTCTGCATCATGGTACCCCAAAGTCCCCAGTCTGTGGTTCAGAAGTGAGAATGCCCCACTTGTACTTGAATGGGCTATGTGTCCCAGGGCACAATGGTGGGTCATTCAGATGGGAACACTCAGTTATTTTAGGAAGTCATCTGGGGTGCATTGTACCCTCAGGATCAGACCTCTGGTGATTTCCCTGTTCCAACTTCTTCAGGGCTGACCTCTTCCCCACCAGCCCTACTGCCTGACCCCCTGTGCTCAGTGAACCCCAATTGTACTATGTTTCATGCATAAATGGGGAGAGGATGTCTTCCCAGCTTGGAGCCGGCTTTGGTGCCTTAGTCTTCCTACAGGGGCCTTATGCTTAAGATCTCTCCATACCTACAGAAATGTCCCAGGTTCTTACCCAAGAGCAGGGTCAGCAAGCTACAGCCCTGTTTGATACAGCCTGCAAGTTAAAAAAGATTTTAACATTTTTAAATGTTTGGAAAAAATCAAAAGAAGTGAAATATTCTGTGATGTGAAAAATATATGAAATTCAAATTTCAGTGTCCATAAATAAAGTTGTATTGGACACAGGCACACTCATTCATTTTTGTATTTTCATATTGTCTATGACTGCTTTGACACTATAAGAGTTACTTTTCTAGAAACTGCCAAACTGTTTCCCAAAGTGAGTTTACCATTTTATATCCCCACTTGCTGTATATGAGTTTCAGTTTTTCCCCATCCTTGCCAATGCTTGATATGGTCAGTCTTTCAGACATTTTTACAATGTTGTGACCAATCACTTGGTTTTAATTTGCATTTGCCTAATAATAATGAACATCTTTTTATGTGCCTAATATGCTGTCCAGATATCTTCTTTGGTGAAGTATCTGTCAAATATTTTGCATATTTCATTTTTACTGGGTTGTTTTATTATTGAATTTTGGAAGTTTTAATATATAATCTAGATACAAGTCCTTGGTCAGATATGTGATTTGCAAATATTTTCTTTCAGTCTGTGGCTTGTCATTTATTTTGAACAGTATGTTTCTGAGAATAGAAGAGCTTAAATTTGACGAAGTCCAATTTATCCACATTTTTCTTAACAGATCATACTTTTGGTGTTGTATCTAAGAGATTTTCGAATAATCCAAGATCACAAAGAATTTTTCCTAGGTTTTTTTCTAGAAGTCTTGTGAGTTTATGTTTCATGTTTAAGTCTATGATTGATTTTCAATTAATTTTTCTTTAGGGTGTCAAGTGTAGATCACAAGTATTTCTTTGCATATAAATATCCAGTGTTCCAGCTCCATCTGATGAAAGGAGTATTCTTTCTCTACTGAAATGCTTTGACATCTTTTTGAAAACCACTGACTGCAGGTCTGTCTCTGGACTCTATTCTGTTCCATCGCTTTGTCTCTCTCAGTGTTCATAGCATACCATCTTGATTACTGTACTTTGAAATAATTATTAAGTCAAGTAGTATTAAGTCCTTCAACTTTGCACTTTGTTCAATGTGTTTAGGTTATTCTAGATCCTTTGCATTTTCACATGAACTTTAGAGCCAGTTTGTCAATTTCTACAAAAAAAAAAAAAAACCTGCTGTAACTTTGATTGAAATTGTGTTGAATCTGTAGATCAGTTTTGGGAGCATTAACACCTTAACAATGTTGAGTCTCTTGATCCATGGTGACAGCATTCTCTCTCCATTTATTTCGGTCTTTAATTTCCTTCAGCCATGTTTTTGTAGTTTTCAGAGGGGTTTTCAGATCTTGCACACCTCTTTTTTCTGTACCTCATGTAACATGTTTCTTTCATTATTGAAACAAATTTTTTTTAAGTACAGGCAAAGCACAGAGAATAATATAATAAACAATCAAGTATGCACAGCACAATTGAATTTTGTCTTTTGCTTCAGGTTTTTCTTTTAAATACAAGAAAAATAATCACAGATAGATTTGAAGATTTTTTGTATTCCTTCTCCAGTGCCATTTGCCTTTCTCCTTCCACTGTCTTGAATTTTGCATCCTAGTGTCTTTCCAGTATGTTTTCTTATAACTTCATCACATATATATTCATTGTGTGTTTCATGTATATTCATATGTGTGTTTATAAAAATGGTATCATACCATTCATATAATTGTACAATTTGCTCTTTTATTTCAGCATATCTCAGTATATTTTTGGAGAAGAGTCAGTTCATTTATAATGAAAATATCCTGATTTGATGAACATCAAGTTGTTACTAGTTGCTGCTATTACAGTGATCCTGCAACACACAGCACATGTCTCCTTGAACACAAATGAAAGTTTCTTCTGGATACCTGTACCTTAAGTGGAACTGCTAAGTATGTATATTTCAACTTTACTAGTAGTGCCAAATTGCACTTGTGTTAATTTATGCTCTCATTAGCAGTGTTTGAGTGTTCCAAGATTCCCAAAGATCTATCAACACTTGATATTTTCTGATTTTCTGTTTTTATGGATCTGATGGTGTGAGATCCATAGAAGCTAATCTTTGTTTTTATTTGCATTTTCCTGATTACTTGCAGATCTTGCACATTTTTTGTCATATCTATTTCTAAGTATTTCATATTTTTTATGAGATTCTAAATCGTATTGACATTTTAATTTTAATTCCTGATTGTTAGGGCTGAGAGGATTTCCTGAGAGATTGGATATAGGGTATGAGAGAAGAACATACTCAAAGATGCCCTCCTAAAAAGTTTTAGCCCATGCAACTAGTAGGATGACACCTCATATCTGATGCTGGCAAAGGAGAGACTGAATGTTAATAATCATATAGTAATGGTAATGAAAACATTTGTTATTATTATATTGCTGAGAACATCTCATGTTCCAGATACTGTATTTCTCATCTCACACACAAACTTTTTAAAAGTCCTAAGAACAACCATGTACAATAGATACTATGACTCCTGCTTTATAGAAGACACTAAGAAAAGAGAACAGTAGCCAGCTTTCCCAAAGTTATCCAGCTTGTGAAAGGAGATCAGGCCTTGAACCCAGAGGACTGCCCCAGATGGGAACCGCAGTCCTGTGCCTCCTCTTCTCAGGGTACAGTAGAATGCAGTCTTTGGGAGGTGAGGATTGGAGTCAGGCGCTCCCCGTTCTGCTAACCTGGTATGGGTGGATATATTCAAGGCCTTTCTGGGCCATCCATTCCCTGGGGAAAATGCAGTGTCTGCACTAGGACCTTGAGTAAGGACAGTGTCTCCAAGAGTGTGACTTGGGAACCTCAGGACCATGAGATGGTTATAGTGGGTACAGGGATAAGAGTTGCTTTTCTCTGTTTCTTTTTATGTAATTAGAAAAAATAGAGACTGTACATCAAATTTGTGATCTCACAGGCACCAATGCTTAGATGAGGTTAAAGTTCAACACATGAGTGAAGTTAAAGGTACTTGTAATTGATACAAGTGTTACAGAAAAATCATGAAGATGGTATAGGAGTAAAAAAATTTCAGGAAAACATTTGAATAAGAGGAATACCTCAGAGAGGAGAGAGAAGGAAAGCAAGAAGAAGAAGAAGGAGAAGGAGAAGGAGAAGGAGAAGGAGAAGGAGAAGGAGAAGGAGAAGGAGAAGGAGAAGGAGAAGGAGAAGGAGAAGGAGAAGGAGAAAGAGGAGGAGAAGGAGGAGGAGAAGGAGGAGGAGAAGGAGAAGGAGAAGGAGAAGGAGGAGGAGAAGGAGAAGGAGAAGGAGAAGGAGAAGGAGAAGGAGAAGGAGAAGAAGAAGGAGAAGGAGGAGGAGAAGGAGCATTTCCTGAGCTCCTGCTCTGTTCTAGGAACTGTGCACACATTATCTCATTTCATCATCACAACAAACTGTGAGGTCAATAATTATGAGTCCAATTTTACAAAACAACAAGAAGAAAAAGACAACTGGGTTGAGGGGCACAAAGCCTGAGAAAGCAGAGCAAGGTTCTAAACTGTGGGTATCAGGAGCCTCTGCTCCAAGGGGGTCCAAGGGCCTCCATGGGCTTCCTGTGACTTGTGCTCAGAGGAAGGATGACCCTTGAAGTTCCAGGGGAGTTACCTCCTGTAGCAGTGAGCTTCTTCTGGTAGGAGGTATCCAAGCTGGTCAATCCTAACCCAAGGATTCTGACTTCTCTCCCATGCTTTTTTATTCTTACAAAAGCATCCAGGTCCATTCTTCTTCCTTTGTGCTTTGTTGTGAGATGAGAGGAACAGCTGTTCTTTGAAACCCAGGCATTGGGGAGCAGGGTAAGGCACCGAGGCTCTAGGACTTGAGGCTTTAGACTTCCATCTGTCTGTGGACACCCCAAGGAACATGAAGCCATGTGGTACTGCAGAGGTGGTGCTCTGGCATAGACCCTGACGAAGTTCTGCCATTGACCTTAGACAAGTCCCTTTTCTAGGCCTCAGGTTCCCATCTGTAAAATGCCAGATTTAGAAGGTCTGTGTGACTCCTGGTGACCATAAGTTCTTAGGGGTTAAGTTTTAGGCATCTATGTTTAGACTTAGCATCTCTGCATTGGGCTCCAGCCTGGTTCAAAACAGACACTCAGTGGATCCTTGGGCAATGCTAGTGAATGAATGAATAAATGAATGAACAATTGCATGGATGGGCCGTTAATGTTAGCTGTAACTATGATGTCAGCGAGAACCCATTGGTGCCTGATGTCTGGGTAAAGATGGCAGGGCTTCAGTGTGTGTATTGCACAGCACTCGGGACACTGACCACTGAGTCATTGTAGAATGGTTTATTTATAACAATGCATTTCTGACAAATGGAAGTAAGGGGTTTGGGACAAGGGGAGTCTCTCTGTTAACCTGTTTGGGAGCAGATAGTGATCTCAGTGCAGGGCAACATAGTGTCTTCTGAGATTTTAGTGATTTGGGGGAAGGAGACAATTTACTAAGAAGACTACAAAGGTTCTATAGCAGCAGCCATAAGAATGAAAGGGAAACAACACACTCATGTGTGAGCACGTGAGCACACGCGCGCGCACACACACACACACACACACACACACACACACACACACACACGGGATCTTGGCCTGTCATATGTCCCCAGAACTTACTAAAGCAAAACTGATTTGGGCTTAGAGAGATTTGATTTTATGCTAAACAAATTTTATCAGGATTTTCATATGAAGAGCCTATTTCTCCCCAAATGTGCCCTGTTTGGCTGCATGTTAATGTGGTCAAATCCAATTTCGAGTTCTTTACAGAAGCCGGGCTCTTGGGACTAAACTCCTGGCTGCTGGCTGAGCTCAGAGGAAGCACTTGTTATCCCAGTGGCTTTCAGGGGCCCGAGTTTCTCTCCTTGGAGCCCAGAGCACAAAGGGTGGCCAAGGAGAACATTACCATGATTAATGGGTGGGAAAGTAGTATTTGTTTGGAAAGGTGAAGAGGCTGACACTTTTCCAGATGAGAGCAACGTCTGTGGCATCGCTGGAGGAGGCAAGTGGGGGGCCCCTGTCATCACAGTGGTGGGGTCAGGGGTGGAGGCTGGTCTCAAAGTAATTAAGAAATTGTGATGCGGAGGAGCTCAGCTGGGAGAGAGCTGGGCCTGGTTCCTGTCTCAGCCTGAGCCAGTGAAGGTGAGTGGAATTAGGTGTCCCTGACACCAAAGCCTAGGAAGTCCCTCACAAGCCTCCTGTCCTAAAACTGCAGGATGGGCCGCAGTGGGCAAACACCATCATCCTATCCTCTCCTATCACCAAATACTCCAGAGCATCTTCAAATGGGGACCCTGGAGCCCGCATCTATATCACCCAGGAGATGGTTACACATGCAGACTATGGCTTCTGCTCTAGCCTGTTGATCCAGATTCTCTGGGACCAGGAGCCTGACAGTAGATTTGCATTCTAGATGTTCCTGAAAGCACTGCCGTCCCTATATGAGCACTCCTGCTCCACCTGATAAACCTCTGGACACGAGAGCGTACCTCCTGTCTTGTTTCTTCCTACGTCTCTCCCCAGCCCAGGCAGGAGTTTCTCTCGGCATAGGCAGAATGTTTCTCTGTCCTCAGGACCTGACACAAGTCCTGGCTCAGCAAGAAAAAATACTGATGAGTAAGTGAATAAGTGATGTATTGAAAGATTACATCAAGGACATCATTTGCTTCATTCTTTCATAAAATAAACAGATGTGATTTTAACCTCACAATAAACCACCAGGTAGACACTAGGATCTGATCTTACAGATACATAAACTGAGGCTGATGCTGGCAGGAAGTGGGGATGCTGTGGATGGGGCTCAGGCTGCCTGGTCCATGACAATTTTATCCATGACTCTTACTGCATGTATCTGTCCTCAGATTCGCTTTCCACATACTAAGCTGTGGCTGGAATGCTTGACACAGATCCTGCTCTGGGGTCTTCTGATCCCTGTTGGATTTGTGGTGCTGGCAGGCCTGTATCCATGTGGCCCCTGCACCTCTGCCCGGGCAGCCAAAGCTCCTGGTTTCTGCTCTGGTTGCCCCTATGCTGGGGGCCTTGGTGCTGAGCCTGCTTTCTCCCTCCCCTCCCCACCCCTTAGACCTTTGCCCTGGACTTCCCTCCATCACTGACAACCATCAGGGAACTCAGCCCCTACAGGCTGCTTCTGAAATAGTGAAGCCAGCAGAAGCTTCCTGTCCCCCGAGTTGCTAAGTTACGGAGAGCCTTTTAGACTCTGGACCTGCATCTGGGGCTTTTCTCCTTGCCCCCAACCTGGGCCTGCTCTGTTTGTTCTCCCAGAAGACTGTTTCTAACCCTGCTAGAGCCTATAGTGGGGCCAAGTCTGCAGTGAGGGCCCTTGGTGTCCCTGCTCCCTCTGGATTTGTGTGCAGAGCAGCTTCCCTTCTCCAGGTAACAGAGAACTAGTCCTGGAGGAGTGAGCCAGAGGGCCTGGTGAAATGCCGGGTTCTTGCTTTAGTGCCACAAGAAAAGAGGCTGCTACCAGGCAGTCACCTGAATTTTCCTTGACACAGACACTGAAGTGCCTTAACAGTGAGCCTCTCTCCACTCTTCTTCTGCCTCCTCTTCAGGGTACATTCTACCCTTCACCCTTTCCTGCTCCCATAGGTGCCTCCACTGCTCCCAGCTCCATGGATGTTGTCAACAAGCTCACTCCAGGCTGCTAACATCATCCTCAACCACATCCTGTGCCCAGACCATGACACCCTACCTATTTCCTCAAATCTCTTCAATCCATTTTTCTTCACCCTACCCATGGAAGGGCTGCTGCATCACTTAGGTATTTTTCACTCCCAGAACCAGTAATTCTGAAACGACGTCTGCCATTGTGGCTCATTTATTCACCTGCACATTCATACACTTGATGCATGTGGAGCATCTTCTGTGAGTTGGGCACTGGGGATATAGCTCCATGGGGTGGATGGTCTCTTTCTGCCTCTCAGTCCCACTTGCCATGCCCCCCAGCAGCAGTCTTGAGCCCCCACAGTCCCAGAGCAACAGCCTTTCCCCATCCCAGTCTCCACCTTGCCTTCTATCTTTGCCCATTTGTTCTTTCTACCTACAGTAACAAGTGCCCTGTGTCTTTGCCAATGCTCTTCCCTCTTCTTATAATATCCTACTCTTTATCTCGACAAGGCCAAGTCATATCTGCCCTCCCAGGTCCTGCTCTAGGGCCACTTCTTTCAGCCAGTGCTATGGGGTAAATTTTGTCCCTCTAAAATTTATTTTTTGAAGTCCTAATCCCTAATATCTCATAATGTGACCATATTTAAAGATAGCATTTTTAAGGGGATAATAAAATTAAAATGGCATCACTAGGATAGAACCTAATCCAATCTGACTGGTATCCTTATAAAAAGTAGAAATTTGAATGTAGACAGTTATAAAGGGAAGGCCATGAGGGGACAAGGGAGAAGACTGCCATCTACAAGTCAAGGAGAGAGACCCTAGAAGAAACAACCCTGCTGACACCTTGATCTCACACTTTTAGCCCCAAGAATGTGAGAAAACTTTTTGCTGTTTAAGACGCCCAGCCAGTGTTACTTTGTTATGGTGGACAAAGAAATATAGCCAGAATGCCACCTATGCCCTCCTTAGGGCATGAGATGCCACTCACTTTAGACTTTCTATTTCAAGTCATATTTGTTTGCACAGACCCCAGCAATAAGACCTGGCACCAACCCCCCATTTTCTATATGATATGGGTTAGCAAAAGGCAGTGCTCAGGAAGTGCATTTTGAATGAATGTGCCCAAGAGAGCCTTTGGGCCAGCAGACCTTTCAGCCCTGGGAAAATGCTGTGAATCATGTTTTGAAACATGACAGCAGGCCCAGCCTTGATATTTATGACCCTGTTTCTTAGCCTTCCTTGGGAGTGGTGCTCTCTGCTCTTCAATTTATGGTCCTCCGGTGCAGCCCCAGATGGACTAAGAGATTATAAATGGGCTGTCTGCTAATGGTGCATGCAGACAGTGTAGGGGGTGGCTGATCCTTGGCCCCAGGGTCGGCTCTTATGACCCAGGGGGTTGGTATCCTGGACCTGAGATGTGTTTCTTCCTTCATCTTGCCCTTTACAAAGACCTCAAAGTTTACAGATAGATCATAATTTCCTAACCACCCCTGACTATTGTGGACATAGCTGCATACCATTTATATTTTCTCATTTATCTTTAAATTGACTCACTGCCCCCTGGATGCCAGACGACCTAGGCCATAAGACATGTAGTCCATTTTCTTGCTATACCCAGGCCTAAGCTAAATTGGGTGGGGTCAGCCACTAGGGTCTCTGCAGGACTTATAGAAATGTGGAAACAACTGGAATTCCTTAGAAGGGAAACCTCGAGGAGGGTAGGTGATGTTAAGCAGCTTAGCCTCCTTAAGTCCCCATATGCCTACCTGACCTTGATTTCACTGAGAGACAGGAGAATTTCCTTGAAGGTGTTCTGAAAGGCTGGGGTTGGGAAAAGACATTAGAGTGAGCAGGTGGCCTTCAATGCCTAACAACTGAGCCAAGAGTGACCCAGGCACTGGAAGCTATTGGAATTCATCAGAGGGGCTAACTACCCACTTGCCATGTATTTTCAGATGGGCAACAAAAGTCACATGGCAGTCCAGATTTTCCCAGGGTGAGTTCCAGCTCAAATCAGCATGTAGAACTGTGCCCTTGACTTCCATATAAGGACAGGCCCTGGGAAGAGTTCGCCAATCCTGAGCCTGGCTGGGATCAACCACCTGCTGTGGGTGTGTTCGTGTTTGTGGACACACACATATTTATATTTGTGGTCAGCAACTTGTTAAGGAGGAAAATATATTTAATCTTGGCTGGTGTTGTTGCAAAAAGGGCCAAACCAATTTAATTTGCTGGCTGTGATAGTGGATCTGAGGCAGGCCCAAGTGGGGTGTCCCCCCAGGCTGACTTCTTTATGTATGCAATGGGCAGCCTCATGTCTCTAACCTGTGCTTCAGCCACAGTGAGGACCCTCGCTTACCATTAGGCTCTTCATGTCAGGCAGGACAATGGGAGGAGCCAGATTCCAAGGGAGGACACAGGAAGGGCTGAGAAACACTCTGAAGGAGGGCAGTGCTTCCCTGAGGCCTTCCTGCCTTTATAAAAATAGAGATGCAAATACATGAGTAGAAAAGGGTGAGGATTTTTAAATCAAGAGCTCTCTTGCATTTGGAAAATAGTTGTTTTAATAAAATAAAGACAATACGATATTTTCCATCCATTTCAAGTAAGAGATCCAAATTTTTTATCAGTGCAATAAGCCCTTTGAAAAGGTGAGTGAGTCGTGTATGATTTCCTGTGCAGGTGGCATCAGCAAGGCTTGGCTTCCAATGGAAGCTCGCAGGCCCCCATGTAAGTTCTTATCCATTTTGTAAAAACACATCCTTGTGCAATCCAAGGCCAAAGTCCCATGGGCCACAAAGAGGACTCAGAGTGTGGAACTTGGATGGCTAGTCAGCCCTGTCCTCAGGGCCTGTGAAGAAGGGAGGCCCTGGGATTTCCTTTGCACCCAGGCACCGCATCAGCCTGCATTCTGCCTGGTGCGGCCGCCCATGTGTGATATGCCAGGGCCTCCATTGTCTCTTTTTTCCTACCCTTCTGAAGACCAGCAGAATATTCTTCCCTTCTCATCGCCGACCAGGAGTTTGGTCTGGTTTCTTGGGAAGAGAAAGAATAGACAGGAGTGTTAGATGCAAGCCTGATTCCTGCTTATCCCAACTGCCACTCAGGAAATTACAACACAGAAGGTTCAGTGCAGAACCCAATAGAGCCTCTACCTGGCCTCCACCTGAAACAGGGGAGGATGAGCAGGAAAACTGGGAAATATTTTGACCTGGGGGAAACTTTTGAACTATGAGGGTTGTGACTCCCAAAGCACTGAGGGGATCTTCCAAGAAGCCCAGACTCCAGAGCAGAGTGAAGCCCTGGCTTTTTCCCTCCAGCATCTCCAGGTGCCTCCCGTCCTATGAGAGATACAGCCAGGCCCTTGTGTAGCATCTGACACTTGGCTGTTCTACATTGGCTTAGGGACCTCCAAGGCATTTTCTGTAATGTAGGGTAACCATCACTCCAAATGTTATAATTGGCATAAACCTCAAGAAAAAGTCCCTCTTTAGGGTAAAATTACAAAGCAATATACTTTTATACTTCAGAATTTTTTTATAAATTCATGGATATTAAATAAGAGAGAGCAAAAACATATGTGTATTAAAAAATATTTTCTAGGGCCCTACACATCCACCACACCTGAATCCTATGACTGGTGGGCCCTCCTGGGTCCTTGTATTGAGGCCATCCTAGGCCAAGAGCCTAGACTTTCCCAGGGGTAGCCACAGCACCCTCTGCTGGAGGTAAGGAGAAGTCAAGCCTTCATTACCTAGACATGGCCAGAGCTGTCACCGCAGGGCTGGTCTTGCTAGGCTTCCCCGTCAAAGCAATGCTGACATCCAGCTCTCTGCACAAGGCAATATTCTTCTCCCACCTGTGGCCTGTGGGGACCATGTGGAGGATAGTTAGAAAACCCAAATGGCTTCACACACATGCACCTGTACGTTGACACACAAGGCCACAAACATACACACATATTTATATTTGAGGTCAGCAACTTGTTAAATTGAGGGGGAAAATATATTTAATCTTGGCCTGTGCTGTTGCAAAAAGGGCCGTCCCAATTTAATTTGCAGGCTGTGATAGTTACATGTGCTGACGTGCTGCGGTATCCATTGTGTACCAAATTGGATTTGTGTATTATTGCTTTCTAAATTGCATGCCTAGTTCAGCAAAATTGTTCATCACTGTTTACTGGCTTTATGTTTAATAAGATGCCCCACAATACCTTGCTTCTAGGATGTAATGCAGCCTGTAATTGCCTAGTAAAAATAAATTACATAAAGTCGGCATTATCAACTTATCTAAATCCTCTCACACCACAACCAATAATTAAATGCCGAGGACATTTTTTCAAAAAATATAATTCAATGATTGTTATTTCACTCATTTTAATGACTGCATTTGGGGACAGACAGACAGTAATTCCTTCAGTGTGGAGGGTGAGTTGGAGAGATATAAGCTGGGTCTATCCCTGTGAAATCAGTCACTCGACTAGAGTTAGGATGGGAATAATGCAGCTGCCCCAGTTGTCCTGCAGTGGCCCTTTATGTGGTGCAGACAGGCCTGTGCACCAGAAAATGCATGTGCATTATGTGTTTGTGTAAAAGCCCAAACAACCAGCTCTTCCAGAGCACTTGTTATATACCAGATTGAGTCCAAATCTGTAGGGTGGTTCCTAAAAGAAATTCTACTCAACTGGGTTGGTCCTGCTACAAATGACAAACAAATTTCAGACAGAAGTTAGATTACATCTTCACACAAATTCAATATCCTTATTATCTTCAAAGATCTCCTTTCCTGTC
Organism: Eidolon dupreanum; assembly: GCA_028627145.1. Taxonomy (NCBI): domain Eukaryota; kingdom Metazoa; phylum Chordata; class Mammalia; order Chiroptera; family Pteropodidae; genus Eidolon; species Eidolon dupreanum. The sequence goes on along the minus strand of CM053506.1, from coordinate 54,854,576 downwards.
CTTTGTGACATTTGTATAATATATACAAGACAATACATATGCAAACATCCATGTGTCATGCTCAAACATCCATGTGTCATGCCTTTTCCGATAAAAAAGTTTTGAGCAATATAATAAGAACAATAAGACCTCCACTAGCTTAGGTTTATAAATCTGCACATGGATTTGCTCCCTCTAAACTGGGGTTCAGCCTGATTTTTATGATTATCTATGTGTCCTTCTGTCGTTTTATACTAATCCTCCTATGAACTGTAACCCTGGCAGTTAATTCTATGGGACAGTGGTGACCTGAGGTCAAGACAGACAGAAGTGGAAGGGTGTGGACCTGGGGCTCCTTTTGGCCTGAGGCCACCTTGTAAGTTCCCTAATATCATCAACTGGTGTATTAGGTGAGTGGTCTTCTGTCATCAGCTCACTACAAGTTAGGATGTGCAAGAAATAACTACACTTGACAGACGGGAAAACTGAGGGCCAGAGAAATTACTGGGGATAGAGCTGGGTCTAGAGCCTTGTTTCCTGCTTTTTATCTCACATCTCATCTCACTAGATACCATTACTAATGAACACAGTCATCCCAACTCTTGATCCTGAGTAGAAAACTGTAAATCCACTGGCAGTTCCAGAATCAACAGAATGTCTCAGAGGTGCCCTTTGTTCATTCATCCCTCCATCCATCCACCCACCCATCCCACCAGCATTCTTGCTGGGACATCCATTTACTAACCATCTTCTGTGCCAATCCCTTTAGTTTATTGGACCTTGATAGCTTCATAATTGTGCAGTTGAGAAGTGGCATGTTCTCATGCAGGTGTACAACAGAATTACATCATAAGCAGTCTGGAGAATAAGAACCCTGTGCTAGCTCTCTTCCAAATATGTATGAATAGGGGAGGGTATTTGGCTACTGCTCTCCAAAGAAGGTCTATGAATTCTTTAGAATGCATAAGCCTCAGTGTCTTGATTTTTACTTTGAGATGGGCTGACTGCTTTTGTTCCTAAAGGACCCAGAGATACTATGACCAGTGAACTGAATGCAGTTGTAGGTCCTTGTGAGGTCTCCACTCTAGGTCAGCTCAGATTGTGGACAAGGGCTTCCAGGTGGTGTTATCTTGAAGGAAGTGGTTCCCATGTACAGCTTGGGAACTAGTAGGGGCTGAGAAAATATCTATATATGCTTGCGTGAAGAAAGAATCCATGAATCAGTGACTAAATGAATCAAGGAGGTATGGAGTACATTTTAGAAATAAACTCATTAAAAATGGCTGTTCTTTTCAGAAGGCAGCCCTCACCAATCTGTAAAATTCTCTTCAGTGGTTGATTATGGTCCTGGGATGCAGCAGGGCTCATGATGATGAGAATTTTCACTTCATGAAAGGTTAGCTGCATTGGAGGAGGTGATAGGGGGCCATTGGGAGGTAAGAAGAAAAGGAGGTAATAGCTTTGATAGTGAGATTTATGCCTTCACTCATTGTGGTCTGGTGGTTGTGGTGATGGTGATTATATGGCTCTATCTGTGATTGAGGTCATCCTGGCAGTGGTCATGTCTGCTCGGTGGAAAAAGTGAGAATGATAGTTATAATATGCTTCTAGGTAATTTTGGGTAAGTTATTGAATCTCTGTATGCCTCAGTTTCTTTATCTCTCACATGGGTATCATAGTAATACACACCTCATAAGGTTGCCATGAGAAATGAGAGAATGCATATGCTCAATGAAACTGCTCATGATCAGCTCTCTCCTTCACACCTCTGTAATGATGGCCAGGGTGGTGGTGGTGCCAGTGGTTGTGATGACAGAAGGTAGAACAGATTTTCTTCTCTCCCCATTTACCCTAACCCAAGAGGGCTCTCCTCCTCAATCTTTTCCTGGGAGGTGGGTTGAGAACAGGACCCCAATCTACCTTTTAATAAGCCTCCCAGGTAATATCAATGCAGGCTAACTCTCAGACTCACTTTAAGCAAATTGCCATGGGGATTTGGGTGGGTTGAGCCAGGATTAAAAGGACAGACTTGGGCCTATGGAACCACTTTCTCTCTCCAGAGACATGGCGAAGCTTCTCCATGCTCTTGTATGCAGCCTGGCTGTCCAGGCAAGGGACCGGCTGGACCTAGGCTCTAGGCTGAGGAGTCCAGCATTGAAGAGTCATCCAGGTAGATGGAGAACATCAAACCAAGCTTGGTGAAGTGTGTCTCTCACTTGACACTCAGAAGCCCATGACAATCACCACCACCACTGTTCACATATCCTAGGAGTACCCCAGAGCTCACTGGTCCCTGCAGGATGAAGCCAGAACTAAACAGAGCTTCTCCATGATTCTTCACAATCCACTAGCAGCTCACAGTAAACTATTCTCCTGTCCACCCAACCTGGAAACAACCTGAGAGACTCAATGGCTTCCCTAGGCTCTTCAGGCCTGGGTGGAGCTGCAGCCATGAACCAAGGAGGGGAGAAGAGTAGGAAGGCTGAGCAAGGCAAGGACACTCCATATGCATCCCTAGCAAGATTGTTACCTCTTGGGCTTGGAGGCTGAGGCAAGGGCTCCTCTGGTGTTGCCCGCCCAGGAACAGACATCTTCACATCCTCAGTCTTCCAAATCTGCCCAGAAATGAGAAAACACCATGATCTGGGGAAATGATCCTGTCTGGATGATCAGGGCCCATCACATTCCTTCATACCTATAAGACCCTGAGGGAAGGGGTAGGGGCATGGTGCCCTTTCACTTCTGAATGCAGTTTTGGAAAAAAGTTACTTAGATGCCAGCTTCCCTGCACAGAGGTTTAGCCAAGCACAATTGCAACTTAGATAAGTTCACTCCTTCCCCTTGTGTCCATAGTTCATCTTCTCTCAACCCCTTACCTACAGGGACAAGACTCAAAAGCCAGTTTATTATTTTACTTAGCTAATGCTATCTTGTCCCTCTGCTACCATCCCTGGAGGCCTCCCTCACCACTTAACAGCAAGGCCTTCCAATCCTCTGTGTCTGGCATTAGGTCTCAAGGCATGCTATGAGTGCCTCAGGCTGACCACAAATGGCTTCTCACTTGCTGAGACTAGATTTTCTGTCACTGAAGTGCAAGGACCAGCCTCCACTTAAATGCTTCTGGGAGCTCCATAACATGTCTAGCACAGTGCTGGGCCATACCAGAAACTCAGTTACCAAGCTGAATGAATGGGTGCTGAGTGCCTGAAAGACTCCCTCTCATGCTTTGGGTGGGCCCGTGAAAGAAATGCACCTGCTGTTCAGCCAGCCCAGGCTCCTCTGACTGACCCACAGTGTTGACCCTACTCCACCAAACCCAGTTCTTTGTGATCTCCTCACATTCCAGCTGGCTCAGGAATCCTACTTGCTGCAGACATTCTGTGCCCCTCACAGCTCACAGACGGGGCCTATAAGGAACTTCTCAGGGGGCCTTCTTCAGCCTCTTCTCTCCTGTGCATACACTCTGGCTCCTCAGCATGCATGGCCTCCCCTATACCCTTTAATTTCTCCTTATCCTCAGGATTCAGCTGAAATGCCAACTCCTCTAATGTTTCTATTGGAAATAAATCCATTCTCCTCTTGGAATCCACATCATGTTATCCATGTGCTTCCTGAAGCATCATCTCCATGATTATCCTGAGATTCTGAGTATGAAGGTTCCTGGAGGGCAAGGCTAAGTTTTATCTATGTTGGCCCATAGCGAGCTTTCATAAATGCTTATAGAATTCAATGGGCATTTCTTGAATACCTTTCAGTATTCAATTAACTTTTTCTTTTATAAACTGTGGAATTTAACTGAGAGGTTTTTGAGTAAGCCTCTTACTTATTCTTTATCTACTCATTCCTTCATCTTTTTTGTCAGTCTCAGAAAAATCACCTGTAATTTGTTCTTTCCATCTTATTCCTTCCACATCAATGTTTCTTCTTCCTTTTCTTCTCCATTTCCTAATGCTCTCCCTGTCTATGGTCCTCCTCAGAAGATCTGTGGCACTCTGTGATTATCTTAATCATAGCATGAACTACATTCATGTATTTTCAGTTTTTCTTCTATTCTAGAATATGAATATCTTGGGGACAATGGCCTATATATCATTAATCTACGTGTTCTCTGTGGCTTGTGTGAGTTCTTGGCAGAGACAGAGTTCAATGAATGTTATGTGGATGGATGGACAGATGGATGGATGGATGGATGGATGGATGGATGGATGGATGGATAGGTGAAGGAACAAATAGTTGGGTGGATGGATAGATTTATGGATGTATGGATGAAAGGGTAGATGGAATGACTGATAGATGGATAGAAGGAAAGAAGAATGGAAGGAAGGAAGGAAGGAAGGAAGGAAGGAAGGAAGGAAGGAAGGAAGGAAGGAAGGAAGGAAGGAAGGAAGAAATGAAACAGAGATAATAGTAATGTGTGTGCATATATATACATATATATATACACATATATATACATATACATATATACATATATATGTGTGTGTGTATATATATATCTAGATAGATATATAGATATATAGATATATAGATATACACATACACACATACACACACATACACACACATAATTTTGTTATTCATTTACTTTTTCCTGGAAAGAGCCTTGTCTTTGCCCTCATTTACTGTGGGGACCTGATCTGGGATGGTTTCAAATGTAGCCTGAAGATTTAGAACCTTGGGAAAAGTGAGCAAATGAAGATAAACACATTCTCAAACCATGCCCTCATTCTGCCCAAGACACTTACCCGGACCATGCCATCTTGACTTCCAGTGATGATGACGTGGCTTGTGTCCCATGCTGGCCCCTCTATCACACAGCAGCAGGTTATGGCTCCTTCTGGGCCCCAGGCTGTGGTAATGCTGGCCAGGGACTGTCCATTGACATCCCATAAGAACAGGTGGGCTCCCGCACAGGAGACAATGGTGCCCTGCAGTAGTGAGAGTTGGCTTCAATCTAAGCTAAGATCACTGCCATTGGCTACTTGCTCTGCCATGCAGTTAATGTACCCAAGTACGCTCAACCTGTAATTTTCTGAAGGCTAATCGAGGTACTTCAATACCTTCTAAGATATTCACTTCTGTCCAGCTAAGGCCTGCTGTGCTTTCACACAATTATAAGTTCCTGGCGTTTTTCATATTGCAGTCATATAGTTGGATACTGTTTTTTCCCATACAAGCTGACTGGCTCACCCTTTAGAATCTTCCCATAACTCGCTTCCTGGCAGTATACTGACTAGCATAGAAAACTCAGCCTGGATACCAGCCCTGGCTCTGGACACAAGGCCGATACCTGGCTGGCCAGCCCTGTCCCCAAGAAGCAGCTTTGGCTATCTCTCGGTGTAGAGCAGAGTACAGAGGTTCAAATGACTGTGAATGTTATCTTGTGGCTAATAAAATCAGACAACGTCCCTCTGGAGGGAATTTCTAAGGAGAAATTTCTTCATTGTATCTTTTGAAATGTTTATACCCAGAGTGTTTGCTCCTCAAGTCCTTATTTATTTTTGTGCCCAGTGGAGTAGAAGCCATTGTCACAAGTACTTACAGGGTCAACTGGAACCATGCCTTTGAGCCTCAGAAGGGATGTAGGGAGCTCTGCACCTCCCATTGCTCCCTGGGCTGGGCTCTTTCATGTCCCTTCCTGAATTGCTTGACACAGACTCGCTGAGGCCAGGATCTATGGCTGTTCGGCACTGATCACCTGGCCCAGCAAGTAGTTAGTGAATTAAGTTGGCTTCAGGAGAAGTTGAATTCAATAAGTTATTGTCCTGACATATCTTCTCTGAGATCCTAGGGTATCATTCCTTATGAGTTTTATGTTCTCCCAGGTCAAGATGTAGATGAAAAAGGGGCCATATACTAAACCTGACAAGCTTGGGAGAGACATACATGATGGGCCTAACAAACTCAGAGACTGAAAGTAACCACATAGTGTTAAGGGTGGAAAATTTTTAAGTGAGCCAACTTCTGCTTCTGTAATCTGCTTGCTTGTTTGATGGTAACCAGAGTGGTAATCCGCTCAAAGATATGCTAATGGCCAACTTCTGCTTCTGTAGTCTGCTTGTTGTAGGCTTTATAAGCTGCCTCTTTTGGGAGCTGGGGGCTGATCTCCTCTAACCCTGCATGGTAGAGAGTCAGTAGCGGGTGGGCTAATAAGAGCTAATAAAGGCTCACAATTCATCTCAATTGGCTCCGTGGGTCTTAGATTTGATAGAACCACAACAATACCTATTTATCCATCTACTCATCCACCTATCTGCCATCCACCAACCCATGTATCCCTCAATCTGCCTATCCATCTTTCTACCCATCTATACAGCTTCCATTCATCCATCCATCTATCCAAACTTCATCTGCCCAGGTAACATTCATTTTGGACTCAAACCTGCCTGGAGCCCCATTTTCAGCCAAAGTTGGTACCAGGAGCTTCCTCTATCATCTTCCCCTCCTCCTATGATCCCCATGCCCATTCTGTCCTTGCTGTGGGCCCCTGAGGTTTTCTATGAGTAGATTCAGAGCCTCTGCATCCCCAGGGAACACCATGTCCTATGATGTGAATTCTAACCAGGGGGAAACTCCACACTGAGATTTACATATGTATTTTTTTAACTCTATCTCTCATTCTCCCTCTCTGTCTCTCTCATACACACACACACACACACACACACACACACACACACACACGCACGTTTCAGAAAGGCTCATCTTTGGTAGCCAGCATGGAGGGAAAGCAGAAGCACTTCTTGTTACAAAGACCAGAGGTATCTTCTGAGGCAACACTGATTTGCAGTCAACAAGCTGAATTAGTTAAGCCCAAAAGATCCCTTGCCAAAGCCAATTTCTTGCCCCAAATCCTCAGTGCCCTCAGCAGAACAAAAACTTTCCACTGCCTCCTCCATCCCAAGGGAAAAAAAAATAAGAAAGCAAAAAATAAAATCTAGACTCAGCTGCCACATATGTTACTGGCTCCACTCTGCCTGTTTAGAGAAAACTCCAGACATTTGGGGACTTCTTAACATTCTGGGGTGGTCAGCATCTCTCTGCATCTGGGTTTTCTCCAGGGGCACTGTCTACCATGATACCACCCAGGCCCACAGACATGTCAAGAACACAACCATTAAGAAACAGAATCCTCACCGAGACGTCACTGATGGCAATGGCAGATATGCCCTCCCGGTGGGCAGGCAGGTGGGCCACGTGAGTGAGGTGGTCCAGGTCCCACAAAATGCAAGTACAGTCTTGGGAGCCACTCACCAGGAGGCTGAAGGTAACCGATGCTGCCAGGCACGTGACAGCCTGTGTGTGTCCATATAAGGCCTAGGAACGGAAGACAGAACCACAGATTATGAGCAAGACCATCAATCCTTGGTGAGATACTCTACCCTCCCTTTTATTGTTGGGCCCCAGATGAGGAAACAGAGAATTGAAGTGATTCAGTTATTCCAAAGCCTGTGATATGTGTGTGTTCGTGTGTGTGTGTGTGCGCGCGCGCGCGTGTGTGTGCACATGTGTGCATGCATCCATGGTTGCCCTCTCATTTCCATTGGCCTCCAGGGCTGAGGCCCAGCTGTCATAACCCAAGCAGACACCAGCAGCACCCTCATGCTCTGTACCTCCTATATTTGTCTCTAACCTTGAAGCAGCACATGCTACTATTAGTATGCAAGGGCACGGATTTACAATGTGTAGAATCTCAACCAGCCGTATAACATCATCTGGGAAATTGTTAGAAATGCAGATTCTTGGGCCCTATCCCAGACTTATTAAATTAGAAACTCTGGGGGAGTGGCCTTATTACCCGTGTTTTCACAAACCCTCCAGGGAATTTTCATGCTCACTCAAATTTGGGCATCACACTATAGGAACCTCAAAAACACACATGCCTCTGAAAACTAAACTGGGAAGAAAGCAGACAGGTTTGGTCATAGTTAAAAGGAGATGACTTTTCAAGTCTGATGGATCCGAGTTCATAGCCAGCCTGGCCATGCAGCAGCGAGTGACTCAGGACCTCAGTCTTGGTCCTCAGATTGGCCTGTGCAGGGTCTGGCTTGGTTCATGGATGATTATGTGTTCTCATCCGACCAGAGGCCTTCCTTCCTGAAGATACATTCCCAAAGGGCTGGGGCAGGCTACCAGGCCCACTGCTACTGGCAATAGTGTGGTTTCTATCACAATCGTTCTCTCAGTATGTATGATCTGAGAGTTCTGTACACAAACGTGCCTGCTGCCCTCTGCAATCAGCCAGAGACGTGTGGAGGTGGCCCTCTCACAGTGATCACCTTGGCATACCTAGCAGTAAACCTCCACCTTAGGGACAGATAGCTGCTCACTCATTTGGGTCAGTGAGATGGAGTGTCATTTGTCAAAGCTGTCACTTTGCCTGGTCACAGCAATGAGAAGTTCTGCCTCAGATTCCCGTTTGTCTTCAATGGAACTTAACACGACACCCACCAGATGGTGTTGGCATGGTTCTGGGCATAATGCACGGAAGATTTAGGTAATCTTGGGGAAATAGAAATTATCTAAATGAATAGGGGAAAGCAGAAGATTTGACAGAAGCTTTCTGGTTATCTTCACAGAATGAATTAAGTTTTTACCACAGGGGACACAGTAACTCTATAGAGTACAGATTGGGGGTGGGGTGGGGCAGGAATAAGGGCTGTGGTTTCAGAGAGAGAGAGACTCTGAGCCCCACCACCTCTGTCTGCTCTCCATTTATGGAGCCACAACTGCTGCTTTCCACAGGGGAGGCACTGGGGAGTGAGAGGAAGAGCCTGCATGCATGGGCACCATCCACCTAAGTATGCAAGGCTTGTTTCCTAAACTAAAGCACCAGGAGACAGCCAGCACCACTCGCCGTCTACAATGGCCTGGGAAATCAAACAAGGGAGACAGTAGTTTAAATGTGTTATCAATCAGTTCTTTTGTTCCTCAGAATAAAGCCTCTCTACATGACCAATGAAAATAACTTCATTATATTATCTTATACCTAATTAAAGTAGCAAAAAAAATAATGTTAAATAAATAAAATAATAAGATAAGATAAAATAAAAACAAAACTTCAGCAAATAATTTTTCATTCTGGATATAATGTGATGAGATGGGTCCTCCCAATTAAGGTTCTATAAAGCTATAGAACCATTATGTCACTGCTCATAATTCTACTTCTTAAAATTTATTTTAAGGAAACAATTCATCAGAAGCAAACAGCAATCTATATAGGATGTTATCTGCTACACTATTTAAAATAGTTAAAACTTGAAAACAATGTAATCGTTTAGGTTTAGAAGAAATGGTTTATGAAACTGTGGTGCATTGACATAACAAAACAATTGAAATGTAATTTTATGGAAATAAAATAATATGGAAAAATTGAAATGTAAATTATAGAGACTGTAGAAAAGCGGGAACAACTTGATAGGCTGGGTGAAATAGAATAAACATATTTACACAATGACCAGAATGGTATAAATGTGTGTATCTGGGAGTGGTAGTATGAAACAATGAAAACTTTTAGGATTGCAGAGAATTGTTCCACTTTGAAGTGAATTTTAAATTTGTCTTTAATGTTGAAATATTTTTTAAAATAAAACACTTTCAGAACCTGTTTATGAAGCTATTTAATGATGACTTCTCTGTGCACAAGTTGGGAACAGAATTCTCTTGCTTAGCAGCTGGTGGTCTGGGGAATCCCCAAGACCATGTAAGCCTCTGTAAGCAAATGATAAAGGGTTTTATTTTTGCCTAGAAAATAAGATCATGTGGGATTTCCTATACATTTTTTTTCTTGGTTTAAAATAAGGAGAGGATGATAAATTACATTTTTATGCTGTCAATACAGGGGCTTTTACACTACTGAACAGGATCTTGGAGCAGTAATAGGAGGATCACTTCCCCAGCTCTCCAAGGCTGGCTTTGGGTTCAGGCTGGATGTGTTGCCATCCCCAGAGTGGTCCCTGGGAAAAGGGAACAGAGTAATGCACAGTCTTTTCACACAGGTCCAGGATAAAAACCCGGTCTCCTGACATAGCAGTTGATGGAAAGGAGCAACATGAAAACGTGAAAAAGCAGGTGCTCCAAGGCTGGCTTTGGAGAACTTCTCTGAGAATCTGGAGAAGATAGCTTGCACTTGACCTGCACCTGACTTGCACAGCTGCCTGTCAGCAGGTGCCACCACCTCTGCAGAACTAGTTAGTGCCCTCAGAGCTGACCAATTTATTCCTTCACCTTATGGTTACTGAGTGCCCACTGTGCACCACTCGTGTGCAGGGGTGGCTTGGAAACGCCCAGAATAAGCCAGTATCATCAGTTCCAGATTAGGAAATCTGGTCAGTGGTGAGTTTTGTATGATTAATTCTGTTTTTGTTACTTTGTAGCTATATGGCTAACTACAAAATGGGTATAACAATGAATTGGGTTTAGGGTCCCCTAGTAATATACTTGGGCAAGTTCAAGAGTACACAGAGAGAAAGCATGGGGTTAAGAGTTAGACAAACTGAGATTAAAAAGCAAACTGGACCTTTCTGAGCCTCAGTTCTGAAAGTGGAATAATAATACCTGCTTTACAAGATTGGATTAATGTGCAGAGTCTTCAGTAAGCAGTGAGTAGCACTCTGCTTATCACTATGAGTAGCTGTGGTATGTGAGGTGGGGCCAGTGGAGTCTTCTGCTCCTGAGTCTGCTTCGCTCTACTCCAGCACAACTTCTCCTGTCCTGCGATAGTCTTTCATTTCTTGGCTCTATGATTTTGGATGAGTCATTTAACTTCCTTGCACCTTTTTTCTTACCAGTAAAGATGATAATGGTACCTATTTTGTAGAGCCTTTGAGAAGGTAAAATGAGGCTATCCACATAAAAGTGCCCATTGCAAATGCTCAAACATGTTCACTAGTTCAAGAAAACCAGCTTCACTGGCACTGATGTGTAAGTGGTATCTCTCACTGAGGTGTGGTTCCCCATGGAGACATCTGCCCTGTGCAATTGTCAGATTCATATGGATATGAAATGGTTCCTTGAATGACACAGAACTGTGTGCCACCCTCAATGCCTCACTATGTTCTCTGGTCCTGATGTCAGGTAGTTGGGTATGCTGGGGCACTGTGCCTGCCCAAAGCACATGTTCCCAATGCACCATGCCTGCCTGAGGCCACCATACCTCCTTGAGATGCAGGCCTCTAGGGCGGCCTTTGGCCATGCTGAGCTCCCATACACACACGACAGCACTGGCTCCAGAAGTGACAATTGTTGTGGGGGATGGGCATACTGCACATAGACAGCGTCCCCAGGCAGCTAGGTTCTCGAACGTCATCAGAATCTGTAGAAGACAAATAGGGTGAGCATGAGTGCCAGGGACAGTACTGGGCTGGAAGCCTGGGGCAGGGTGACAGAGGGACACAGACAGGTCTGGATGCCACTAGCCTGCCCATGTGTCATGTGGATGTGTCACTTGTTCAGGAACCTGACCCTACCTACAAAATCCAGGCCATCCCAAGCCTGTCCCCAAGAAGCTCATACTCTAGTAGGTGGGAAGAAACATGTGAACAAGTAGTTATGAGGATGCTGTGAATCCTTCTGAGCACAGGGAGCACCAGGAGGCTAGCAACTCAGCCTGGGGAGTTCAGAGACAGCTTTCAGACTGGGTGACATCTGGGACTGTTTTGCTAGCTGCTTCATGAAGGCACAGGAGGAAGTTCAAGGAAGGGTGAGTGAGAGCTTGGTAGATAGTGAATTCATGTCATGTTATAGGGTAGGGTGAGGGATTAGTGGGAAGGAAGTGAGGGTAGAAAAGGAAGCTAGGAAGGTAGCCATGGCCACATGCAGAAAGCAGATAGCTAAATGGCCGAAAGCAGGGGTGGGGGCCAAGTCATTAGAAGGCTTGCTTCTGGTACCTGTTTGTGGCCTCTGAATCTAAACCATAACTGGAGCTAGCGGAGCCCCCAGGACTTCCCACCCAGAATAAGTGAGAATATGGGTGGGCTTTATGTGCAGACAGTGGTGGTGATAGTGTGTACTGCTAACTCACAAGCTTGAGCCCTTGAAATATGATTAGAGGCTTGGCCCACCAGGGCCCTTGGCACAGCCACACGAACCCTCTCACTCCCAGGCTGGGGACACAGCCACAGGGAAGATGTGGGCCACGGGCTGCTGTGCCTGCTTTGGGCTCACCCATCTCCTGATCACCTCTGCCTCAACCAGAAGGAGGCTGAGGCCCTGTGGCCACCCTGATCCCCTGGTCTGCTCACCTTGTCTGAGCCGTAGTTCCCCAGGCAGCAGCTAAAGTCGTCAAAGCCCCAGCTAAAGGTTCTGTTCCAGAGAGGAGGCAGCAGCACCTTGTTCTTCTCCACAGCCAGGATGGTCTTCTCGGTGGGGACAATGTGGCCAATGGCACCTTTGGGGGACTCTGAGCCTAGAGAGAAAAGGTACATATCTGCCCCCCAGTCAATATGGTGAAGCTCAAATGTCAAAGGACCACATCCCCTTTAGCTGGGCCCAGAGAAGAGCCAGGAGCAAGTAACCCAATCCCAGTAAAGCACGTGCCCGGGCAGGAGCCGCTTGCCAAGGCACTTCACTCCTAGGCCTCACTCCAGGGTACATGTTAGACCCTGGCCCCAAGCTGGTCCCCTGGCCCTCATTTCCTCCCTTGGCTTAGCACATAAATTCAGTGTGTGGCCATTCAGGTCTTCTATGTCTCTTAAGGGCTGGAAGCAGGGGAGGAGAAACTGAGGCTGTTGTTAAGGGTGGAAAATTTTCAAGTGAGCCAACTTCTGCTTATGTAATCTGCTTGCTTGTTCTAGGCCTTACAAACTGCCTCTTTTGGGAGCTCGGGGCTGATCTCTTCTAACCCTGCTTGGTAGAGAGTCAGTCGCAGGGCTGGCTAATAAAGGTTCATAATTTACCTTAATTGGCTTTGTGGATCTTAGATACAGTCACTCCACAACAGCTGTTAGGGCAGATGTCACAAAACCATAGGAGCCATGAGGGCTCTGTCCTTCTCATCCCTCCCAAGCACCATATCTAGCAGGGCTGGGTGTGTCAAAGACACTGTTCTTGGAATTCAAGGGAAAAAACCACAACAAACCCTATGTTATACTTCTTAGTGTTAAGGGTGGAAAATTTTCAAGTGAGCCAACTTCTGCTTCTGTAATCTGCTTGTTTGTTTGATGGTAACCAGAGTGGTAATCTGCTCAAAGATATGCTAATGGCCAACTTCTGCTTCTGCAATCTGCTTGCTTGTTGTAGGCTTTATAAACTGCCTCTTTTGGGAGCTTGGGGCTGATGTCCTCTAACCCTGCGTGATAGAGAGTCAGTCACCGGCGGCGGGCTAATAAAGGCTCACAATTCATCTCAATTGGCTCCGTGGGTCTTAGATTTGATCGAACCACAACATTAGGACCAGAACGTTTTATGCAGTGGGAGCTCCCCAAAGCAATACATGCCCCAGGGTAGCACAGATATTGGACTTCAAACACACACACAGCTTCTCTAGGAAGTGGCAGGGCTGGAACTCGCACCCAGGCCACCTGCCTCAGGGCACAAGCTTTTGGCGACTGGCTGCAGGCTCATCTGGGTGATCAGGAGTAATAGTGTCTCTAGGTACTAAGGACAAGAGGCTGCAACCCTCCTTCAGGAAATCTGGGACTTCCCTGTTCAGCTTTGGAGGTTAGCAGGGGCGTGTGTATATGAAAAAAAAAAAGACGGAAGAGGGTAGTAGAGTGCGTGTGTGCCTGTGTGTGTGTGTGTGTGTGTGTGTGTGTGTGTGTGCTAGTGTGTATGCATGTACACGAAAGAGAAAGGTATGTGTCTCAGATAGACAGACAGATGCACAGGTCTTCAGAAGTCAGGGTCTGACAGAGGTCATCCTAAACATTTACAGAGCAAAGGGCTCCCCAGTTTCCTGCTGTGACTTGAGACGCAGTCAGACCACAAGACCCTGCTGAAGTCTGTGCCCTTGAAAGAACACCAGTTGATGAAGGGACAACCCAAGGACAGGGAATCAAACTAAGAAAGGCCAGGTATTCACCTTTGACTGTGACCTGAGAAGGCCTCAGTGACTGTGGGCTGTAGAAAAAAGGCTGTGAGTGGCTAGGCAGGCTCGCAGGTGTGGAGACATCCTTTCCAGATGAAGGCTTCCCTGCAGTGGTCCTGGCCGGGTGGGGTTTAGTAAAGAGCTGGAGAGGTAAGAGAACAGATGCACATTGCACAAGTCATTGGGGTAGACAGCCAGAGGCAGAGTCATCAGCATGCTAGTAGTAGCTATACCTCCGCTCTGGTGGTCCCAAGGTTCGGCTTGATCCTGACCTAGGTGACCATAACCAGCATAAACAGGACCATTGGTTCAACCCTCAGATGTTATAAATGAGAGGCCTGGAGCTCAGAGAGGAACAGCTACTTTCTCAAGGTCCTGAATAACACCGGCAGACATAACCTTCCTGGCTACAACATTTGTCTTCTTCACCAAGCTGCTTGAGAAGAGGATGACCTCATTGAGGAGCCCTGATCCCTGGAAGAGCTGTCTCTCATAACGTGGGGTCAGAATGGCCATCTCCTCAACCCAGATCACATTCTTTCTTTATTTGCTTTCTTTATGTTAATTCTTTAATAACATCCATTCAAATATTGCAAATAGTACAGGCAAACTCCATTAGTGGCCTTTCTTATTTTTCTTAGATCTCTACTCTGTCAAATTGTCCCTAATGCTGAACTTTTTGCATAACCAGGCAAATCATGAAGTGCAAGTTCGTGTTATCTGGCAGAATCATTGCTGCTGGGCCAGAGAGTATAGCTAAGGCAAGCTCCAGCTCTTCACCATCCCCTCCCCTACCTTACTAAGCTTGTGCTGGGCTGCTTTCTCCAGCCAGTGGGCACATTCCTGGGCACCACCATGGAGGGGGCCAAGGTGGGAGCTGCCTTCAGCTGGGCACATGGGCTCAGCAGGCAGCTGGGGGCCTTAGAGCAGCCTTGGCTCAGTTACAGCCCTCCATCAGATGCTGAACCATCTAGTAAAGCTGGGTGAGTGATCAATAGAAACAGAAATCAGAACGATGACTTTTAAATGAACATTAAATAAAGAACATTCTGCCTTGCACAGCAGAATTACTAAAGCACTGTAGTCACCATAACGGCTTTATCAGGCACAGCCTCTTGATAGAACAGTGCATAGTTCTGAAGCATTTTAATCTTGTCTTCAGGATGGAACCACATGAAGAATTCTAATTCTGATAATTACTGAGAACTATTTTTTTTTAAAGTTCACATGGTGTATCATTATGTAAAATTAGAATCTAAACTTAAGTGCACTCCATAATCACACTGTTGTGAAAATATTTTTAAAGGCTGTGAGTATATAACACAGGACACAGTTAGATGGTGGTGGCTACTATTTTGAATTATTTAATTGCTTTATCTGTACTATTCTATTTTTTAGAATGAAACCATTAGGCTACCCAAGCTTCTTTCTTGAAATTCTCTGCTTTCTTCCAAGGCTTGCCTTGGGCAAACCCACATTTGGATGTGCCATCCATTCTCCAAGACACCCTCAGGCCCTTCTGCATTCGCCTTAGTGAGAGCTGGGCAAACATAAACATGTCACATTAAGACCAGGCAGAAAAGATGTTATTAGCTTTACACTAACTGAGATGAGACCATTCAATCCTCATGGTTACATATGGGGAAGGCCATGGCCCAGGATGGTTCTAAAATTGGCTGGGCTTGTGCACTCATTTCCCAGTGACTCCTGAGTGCCCAGGCTGGGACTCCACCCGTTGGACCATGCTTCTGATCCCTAGATGGCTGTGCTCAGGGATAAAACTTCTCTACACTGAACTCATGTTTGAAGATAAACAGGATAAAATCGATTAAATAAATGCTTAACTCTCCCACGCACCACTCATCAGGGCATCGACGTGAATGCACGGCCTCATATCACCATGCGACTGTACTGATGGGAGATGGAACCAGCAAAGCAAAGGCTCATGCAAGATCCCTGACATTTCACCAGGGGCCCCAGGGGGCAGAACTGAGACTCTCACACCAGTGGCAATGTGATATGGGCTTTGGAGCCACCCAGATGGGGCTAGAACTCTATCTCTGCGCCTGCTAATGCTGCAATTGTAGGCATCTTATTTATTTAGCCCCTTTGAGCCCCAGTTTCCTCATCTGTAAAAGAATAATTCCTATACTCAAAGCTTATAAGAGGATTCAATGAAATCACACTAATAACTAACATTTGTTGAGTGCTAATCATATTTCAGACACTTTCGAACACTTGATATCTGAACACTTGATTCCTGAATCTTCACAACCACCCTACAGGGTAGATACATATAAATAATTAGATCCTATGGATTTATCATAGTGTCTATCAGATAAATCACAGATGAATGTAGTCTTCATCTTCATCACTAATGATGACATCACTTTCATTGACATCAGGTGGTAACTCAGGGTTAAGCCTTGATTTTGAAGGCATAGGAGCTCAAAGCTCATGCTGTACACACTTGTTTTGAGAAAGGAAAATAAATGACATGTCATGCTGTACCTGTTTGGGCACCTGTCCAAAGTTGCTGACAAACCCCAAGATGGTATTCCTAATAAGGGGGTCACCGATGCTGCTGAGATCCATTTTGTCACCGTAGAAGTAGGGGTGGAAGGTATTAACAGCTTCCACTGCAGCTGACCCCTGCTGCTTGTACCCAAAAATGAGGTCTATCCAATGGTGGAGGTTGGCACTGACGAAGTCACTTTCCAAAGCCTGGAACCAAAACCCAAAAAACATGAAACATGCAGGCCTTTCACAGACTCACATGCTCACTGCATCGATCAGGAAGGGGCATGTGGTTCAGGATGCTTGATCTGCACAGGAAGTGAATGATGCCTCCCTGGGCTTGGTGAGCTCTAAACGGGCAGGTGTGCAGGGTACCATGGACCAACCAATTCCTGCCTCCAGTTAGTGGCAAAACAGATCTGTTTCCACTACCCTAGCTCATACACTCCATGAAATAACCATGAGGATCCGAATAGGTCACATAGGTCTTGGAGCAATAGCTGAATGAAAGAGACCAGACAGAAAATAAAGTCTTGGGATCCTGATAAGAACTGACATAGGAAGAAGAGAGAGCTGATTCTGACCAGAGACTGTCAGGAGGTTGAGACTAAGTATTGCAATTAGGAGAACACATTCTGGAAAGGATTGGACCCGCACATTGCCACTTATGTTCCTTAACATCTCTGTTCCTCCATTTCTTCATCTGTAAAATAGGAACAAGAATTGTACCTTCTTTGTGGGTTTATGTGCAGGTTATTTTGCATCTGTGACTGGTACACAGCAATCTCCATGTAGTAGTATTAGCTCCAATGATTACACTGGACACCTACTAGGTACCTGGCATGGCTTGCGGTTTTATGTTTGTTGTCTCTGCCCATCAGCACCATGTTTTGCTGGCAGGTATAATTACCCCACTTCTGGGGCAGGCTCACATGTATTTTTGAAACTATTATACTAGTCCCCAATTTTCAGGCCACAGAACTCCACAAGGGACATCCAGCCTAACTAAGCAGATCTCAGTTCACTCAAGTACCTAGAAATTAACTGACATCTGGGTCTGGGCCCCTTTTAAAATTATCCCTGGAAGAGAAAGAACAGAATCTGCTTTTGAGGTGCAGCTCAGTCCCTGGTAATGTGAACTTCCCTGATTAAGACAACTCTGTCCAGTCCAGGGCATGCAGTGGGCAAGAGCACTTCACTCATGCACCAAAGGAGCAATTGTGATGACCCTGAAGAATATTTTGTCCATGCTCAAGCTCTCTATCCCCAGGTAGGGGGACAGGAGATGTTCCATACTCAGCCACAAATCCTTGCTCTGAGCTCACAGCTTCTAAGTGGGACCTAAACTTCACCCTTCTCAGGAACACAGCTCCCACTGGAAGCCAGCAACATCTGCCTCTAACTAAAGGTGACATATAAAAGGAAACAGAAAGAATTTATCACAGGAGTCCAAGCATACTCTCCTTCATAGATACAGCCCAAATGGATGGTGCTGGCTTAGATTAGGGTGCCCAGGTTGGCAGTATTTCTCAACATTGCCATACATGAGCAAGAGGAACCGTGGGGCAGTGTTTGGACATCTCAGTTGACCTGAGAGATGGTACCTGTTTCTGCTGAGCAGAGTCCAAGATTTGCCATGATCATTGGTGATTTCAATCTCTCACCTCTCAGTTTCTAAGCTTCCCTTCTCCAATGACTTTTGCCTTCATTCTACCTAAAGTCACCCACTCTCATAGACACGCCTTAACCCAAGTCAGTATCTTTAATTGCTCTATCCTCAAAATTTTTTATTCAAGCAACCCAGTTGGTGAAAGCCACACCCTTATCTTGCTGGTTGTTTACTTCCTAAAACTATTCTTCCACCTTATCAGTACTTTCAGTCTCCTCACTCCTTTATTTGTTTTAGTTGTTAATCTATCAACACTCTCCTGTCTTTAGTCACAACTTGATCCAGCTTAGATTTAGTGGGTCATCATTTCAATAACAATGTGGCCAATATTTCTTGTTATGTTTTTGAATAATGTGTACTTCTGTCTTCTCATAGCACTCTGAAAAAAAATGCAAATATTTTTTGTCTTCCTGGCTATACCAGAGTATCTGGAGAACGTCACACAAGGCAATACATTGATTATCCTATAATTTTTGATCGCCAATCTCAAATGGACACTGAGCATTGCCAGAAAACTCAGATATGTTTCTCTGGCCAACTCATGCTTAATTATTCCACGTGACTGTTTCACATTTTCTGCACTCTCCTTGACTCTGACTCTCTTCCGCTGTCCACTTTAAACAGCTGACCATATCTCCCACTTTACAAAAACAGAAACCAACTAGAAACTCCTACTTCTTTCTTAGAACACATATAAACCTACCTTCACCTGCTACTCCCAGACTTCCTTCCCTCTCATTAAGTCAAGAAGCTGTTCCACCTCTTTTATAAAGCTAACCCTTTTTATTTGGTTTGGAATCCAAATCCTACTTTCTCAGGAATTTATTGATTATTTTTTTCTTATCCAACCTCTCTTTCCCACTGTTTCTTAAACATGCTTACTAAAATTTTAAAAATAAAGCCTAGTTCCTTAACCTCTCATCTCCACTTGGTACTATTCTCTCTCCTCATTCTCTCCTTCACAACCAGATTTTTTTTAACCATCCTGACCATTTCCATTTCCTACTATTATTTACCTCTTTTATTTTTATATGTATTTGAGTTACTGTCTAGTGCTGTTTTATTTCAGGATGAAGAATTCTCTTTAGTATTTCTTGTAGGGCAGTTCTACTGGTAATAAATTCTTTGTTTTATTTATTGGAAATGTCTTAATACATTTCTTCTTCAGTTATGAAGGATATTTTTCAAGATATATTTCTTTCCGTCATGATTGGCAGTCTTTCAGCACTTTATGTCATACCACTGCCTTCCAGACTCTACAGTTTCTGATAAAATATTAACTGTTAATATTATTTAAGATACATTTTAGGTGATGACTTGCTTCACTCTTGTTGCTTTTGAAATTCTTTTTTTGACTTGATCTTTTAACAGTTTGGTTAGGTTGTGTCTTTGAGTTATCCTTCTTGGAGTTTCTAGAGTGTATAAATTAATGCTTTCTATCAAATTGGGAATATTTTTTAATATTATTTTTTCAAACATTCTTTCTGCCCCTTTCTCTCCTCTCCATCTGGTACTTCCTTTATGTACAGTCTGTCTGGTATGCTTGATAGTGTTATATAGGTCTCTAGGCTTTCTTCATTTTTCTTCATTAATTTTTCTGTTTGTTCCTCAGACTTAACTGCCTCAATTGATTTATCTCCAACTTTCCTGATTCCTTCGTCTGCCTACTCGAACCTAATATTAATTCCCTCAACTGAATTTTTCATTTCAGTTACTGTATTTTTCAGCGTCACAATTTCTATTTGGTTTCTTTCTACAATTTTTTTTTATCTCTTTATTGATATTCTCTGTTGGTGAAACATCATGATCATACTGTCTTTTAATCTTTTAAACATGGTTTTATCTAGTTCTTTGAACATATTTACAATAGCTGATTTAAAGTCTTTGTCTAATAAGTCCAAAGTTTGACCTTCCTTGGGTTTAGTTTTTATTGACTGCTTTTTCTCCTTTGTATAGTCCATACTTTCTTTTTCTTTATATACTTTATAATTTTTGTGGAAAACTGGACATTTTAAATATTATGATGTGGCATCTAGAAATTGGCTTCTCCCCCCTCCCCAGAGTTTGTTGTTGTTGTTGCTCTTTGTTGTTTCTATTTTTTCTAATAACTTTTCTTAACTAGTTTTATAAAATCTGTATTTTTTGTTGTATGTGGCCAATAAAGTCTCTCCTCTGTTAGCTTAATGGTCAGTTAATGATTGGATGAAGATTTCTTTAAATGCCTGAAACAAATAAATCTCCAAGTCTTTGCACAGGGCCTCTCTGTGCATGTCTGTATCAATGTTTAGCAAGGCAATTTAAAACTCCACCTTTACCTTTACATCCTGTTTGTATCAAGCCTCAATGTCAGCCAGAATTGAGAGCTCAGGCCCTTTTTAGATCTTTCTTGAGCATGAGCACAGCCTTGTGCATGAAAATAGCCCTGCAGATGTGTGTCTTTCTGGGTTACCACAGATAGTCTGAAGTTTTTAAAGGCCTCCTATAAACATCTCATGCCCCAGTTTTTCCTTTTAAGCTTTTTGGTTAGCAAAAATATTCTTTGCTAATTATTATCTATAGCCTTTGGTAGCTACAGTGTTAAACAATTGTCTCTGATTGATTTTGATAAATTTCATTGAAGAAAAGGCTGTTTGCACTGGGAAGGCTTTGAGTGGACTTTCAGAGAACCACCAGACAGGCCAAATAATGACTGTTTTCTGGGTATCAGTCTTTGAAGGAGCTCCAACTCCATTCTACTCCCTCCAATGACTGCCAGGCTGTTGGTTTTTACTGTGATTGTAGGCTCTTGGTTTTCAAGGCTACTACAGAGCTGGAGAAGAGAAATGGGAATGGTACAAGTTAAGACACCACAGAGCTTCTATTCTTATCAAGATCCAATGATTTTTCTTGAAGAAATACTTCCCTGATTGTTACAAGCCTTTGGTTAATTTACAGAGTTCTGAAAATTTGTTATGACAAATTTTGCCATTATTCTTATTGCTTTTACGGAGTAGAGGATTTTCATAGGTTTCTACTCTGATGTTTTCACTGATATTAGTCATTAAATCCTAATACATTCCAACCCAATCTTCATTGCACTAAAAGAGCTCTCCCTGGATTACATCTCTAACCTACATTTCATGGCACTGTGTGTTTAACCTTCGTAGCATTTTTTACAGATACAGTTTCTCTGTTATTTGCATGGTTATTTGATCAATTTGGTTCTCGACTATACCACTGACATCTGTAGTCATGTCTGTAGAGTGAGCTTTCTCACTCACCCTAGGCCAAGAACTTTTTTAAGAACAGCAGGGAAAGGAATGCTGCCACCTAAGGTCAAGTTCATTTCTAGCCCAAGTACTCAAGATCAGTGAATTGTGAAAGAGATGACTGATGTTACTGAGATTTCAGAAGCAGATCAAGGATAAACCAGGGAAGAATTTTCTCCTTGCAAACAGAGGACAGAAGAAAAGGCCCAAGTTGTGTTGTTAGTAATCAGGCATTCTCCAGATTTTTTCTTTTCATGTATAATTTACATAATAAAATTCACCTTTTTAAAATGTACAGTTCAACGTGTTCTGACAAATGTATGCTGTCGTGTACCAATTACCATAATCAAAATATAGGATATTTACGTCAACTCAAAAAGTTCTCTTATACTCTTTTGCTGCTATCCCCTACTTCAGACCTTGGTAACCACTGACCTGCTTTCTGTTCCCACAGTTTTACCTTTTATAGAATATCACATAAATAGAATCCCATGGTATGTAGCTTTGGGTTATGTTTTTTTTTTTTCCTGAGGATAAGGCTTTTGAGATTCACTCACATTGCTCCATGTATTAGTAATTTGTTCCTTTTTATTGTTAAGCACTATTACATTGTGTACATGTATCATTTGTTTATCCATTTACCAGTTGATGGACACTTCAGTTGTTTTCAGTTTTGACTAGTAAGAATAAAATTGATGGATTCTGTGTACACATTTTCTGTGGATATATTTTTATTTCTCTTGGCCAGATAGTTACAAGTGGAATCACTGGGTAATAATGGTAAATACATCTTCAACTTTATAAGAAATTACCAATCTTTTTTTCCAAAATGGTTATACCATTGTGCTTTTTTTGTCAGCAATGTATGATGAATTCTGGTTGTTCCACACATTTACTTATTCTTGTTTTTATCAGTATTTTAAATTTTAGCCACTCGTGTGAGTGTGACATAACATCTTATTGTGGTTTTACTGTGTTTCTCTGTTGACTATTGATGTTGAACATATTTTCATATGTTTATATTAACTCAGGCATTTGATCTAGGATATGTGTCCCAAAATGATCTCTGCCCTCTACCCACATTAGCCTTTTTGGGTAATAAACCAAGTCCTCTCCAGTCCTGGTAAATCCGTTGGCAAGTAGGAACCCCTTGGGACCTCTAGCCCCTCCCTGAACTATACCAGGCGGTATGACCCAGGGCATGACCTTGCCTATAGGGCTGGCTAAAGACACTGACTTACCCACCAGGGCGTCCAACAAAAAACTGAATTTACTCCCCCAGTAATTCCTGCAGCAAACTGGCTCTAAGGGCAAAGCCTAATGGAACTCCTGAAAGAGCCCAGAACCCTTCTTTTCCTGCCAATGTAGGGCACAGAGCCCAGCTGCTTCTCTGGACTCTCTAAAGATAAATAAGAGCCTCAGAAATGCTTGTCACTAGCCTTCCAATTGCACAGAAAGCCTCCCTGGAAATTAAGGGGCTGCTGAGGTTTTCATTCAGGATTCCAGGGACTTTGGCATACTCTCACCCAACTCACCTGTCTGTGAAGGCTGACAAATTTTCGAGGGTCCTCATCAGCCCAAGGAGGGAGTTTCACATCCCCCAGTGCTGTTCCATCCTGCATGCAGCCTGAGTGGGGTGAGAAACAATGAGGCTTTGAGTAAATGGGAGCCCAAATTGGGCTAGGAACCAGGGAGTATAACAGTGTGCTATCCGAGACTGCTGATTCCATGCATATCAGACTGTGGGCTGTATCCTACACAGGCCACACTGCTTCCTGCCTCCTCTGTCTAGAATGTCCCCACCCTTTCCTGCCTGGAATATTCCTACTTGGCCTCTAAGCCTTTGACCCCTCCATAAGGCCCTCCTAGCTTCCTACACAGCATCTGTGCCTGACTCACAAGTGTATAAAAACGATTGTAGTGTCATCATTGTCTGTACTTCCTTCCCACTATTCTATGTCTTCTCATCTGGGTGTGTTCTGTATAGTGCTGAAACAAGAAGGAGGTAACAACAATAATAAAAGCTATCATGTTTTGAACACCTAAATGTATGCCAGGGCACTATTGCTAGGTGCTTGGCACACATCATCTTATTGAATCTTCATTTAGCTCTATAATTTATGTGTTTTCTCTTACTTTTTAAAGTGAAGACAACAAGGTTTTCAAAGGGAACTTCCCCAGACATTAAAAAAAGGAGCCTGGATTCAAGCCCAAGTCTCTCCTTCCCATTAGCTGCACAAACTTGAGCAAGTTGCCTAATGGTTTTGGGATTCACTCTTCCCACCTGTTACTGCCCAGAGCTGGTATAAGGATTAAAAGAGAAAGTACAAATAATGTGCTTAGAATAATTCCAAGCATATTAGGGTTGATCAATAAATATTAGCTATAGAACCCTCCAGAGCCTTCATGGTACAACTAAAATAAAATCTTTCTCTTCTCTCTCTGGCCTACAGGGCTGTGCCTGGTATGGTCCTTCTCATCATTTAGTCTCAGCTCGCCTGTCACCTACTCAGACAGGTCCCTCCTGGGGACCAAAATAACACAAGGCTCTCTGAGTCAAATCATTTTCTTACCTTCTTTTCTTGTAGGTTTTCTCAGCATCATACAATATTTCACTTATTTACTTGTGTATATTTTCCATCCCCTTACCCCAACCCTGCATGGAATATAAACACATTCAAAGCATTCTGTCCCAGAAGACACAAGTAATTCCTCAATTCCCCAGTGCCTATAAAACTGCTTTCCTACATCAGGTGCTCAATAAAACCTTGTTTCTCTGACTTTCCTGAGGATGCCTGGTCCTCAGCATGTTAGCCATTTCTGCACTAAGCCTCTCCTCACTTCCACATAGAGCCCTGCCTTTATTTCCAATCACTCCCTCACCCCTCCAGCACTCCCCTCACCCCAGGCTAGCTGGCTGTCTCTTTTGGCTTCTACCATTCCTGGTCCCCTACTACTTTCTTGCCCCCTCACCCCCACACCTTGTGGGGCTGGCTAAAGAATGGCCTTTGCATTTGTCCATTCTCATCTCTGATGCACCCAAGTATCTGAGAACATGAACATGGCTAAGGCCACTAAGTTCCATGGGATCAGACTTGCTGGACACAGGCCTAGGCATGGGCATGTTCTAAATGCTCCACAGGTTTTTTGGCTGCAAATCATCGAACAAAAGGTGAGCACCTGTAGCAGGGTCCGGATCTCCTTATCCATGTCCCCTAGCCCTGCACCTGGCCTGGCTTGAGGTACAGGCCCATATTGTGCTATTTGGAGGGGAAGAGGAGCTATGGGGCCCCAGATGTGTGCTGGCAATGCTTCACGAGTATTCGCCACAGGGTGGGGGATTCCATCCCCTTGTCTTGGATGGAGAGTTGCCCATGCCTTATCCCAGGCTCTGACCACATACCCCCTCCACAAGTCACCCTGACATTTGCAGTGGAGGCTCCTGAGGTACACATACAATAATCAGGGGACGGACCTGCAGACTAGGCCTCCTAAAATGTTCGTTCTTCCTCGAAAGCAGTCAGTGAGAAGGCATGGCTCATTCTGGGGTGGGGACTGAAGAAAAAGGAGGAGCCACCAGGGTGTCTATACAATTACTGTTGGATACCACCCAGCAACTTGTCCTGAAAGATTCAGCATCTCTGGGTTCCGATCTTGGAGTCCAGGCTAACCCATTTGAGGGACATGGAGGAAAACGGGGCCAGACACAGTCAGGGGCTTGTCCAAGGTCACACAGCAGAGAAGTGCCAGACCTGGCTATTAGCAATGGCTGCTGCTCCCTGGCTGCCCCTTGCTGCAGACTAGGGCCTAGGAACCTTCAGAGGAAAGGTCATGGGAAGAGCAGTTCTGGCAGCCTGGGCCCAGCATCCTTCCCCAGCTCCCACTTTTTCATCAGGTGCTGCCACCCAGTGGAAGCTTCACACCAACTGCATGGGTCTCATGAGGTGTCTGTTTAGTTGCTCAGCAAAGATTATTGACAAAGTTAGTCCCAAACTGTGGAAAATAGAGCCCTGCACTTCCCGGCCCATGCTGGCCTTGCACAGGCTTCCACTCACCGAACTCCACTGCATTGCAGTTGGTTAGGAACTCGGGCAGGTAGAAGAACTCCGGGGTCAGCTCCCTGACATCACTCATGTTCTCTCTGGAGGCTGACTCCCATGCATTCTTTATGCTGTGGAACATTCTATCTGCCACATCAAAGCTTCCACCCTGTATGGAAGAAGAGGATGACATGATCAGCTGCTTGCCATGAGAACTCAGGGTGTGCAAGGACGGCTTGTATGGGCCTCCACTCATCCATTCTGTTGCTGAGGCATGGGTTCTGCCATCAGAATTTTTCATTCACTCCCACACATATTCATTCATCAGTCCATGAGTGCATGTGATGGTTTATTCAAGCATCTATTCACTCAAACTTTCTCTGGAACCTTGCACTGAGAGCTTCCACAGAAGATGCATGGACAATAATACTTGCAATAAAGGGATTAGATCAGAAATAGGAAAACCATGGTTATTTGTCTGACCATTCCTCAAATTTGCTGAAGGCTAGCCCTGAATCAGGCACAAAGACAGGGTCTAATAAACCATTCTTACATGACCAAGAGTGGGTCAGATATTCTATGAAGGGGTTGGGGAATCTTTCCTGGAGAAGTACACCCCTGTTGAGTCTGCAAGCCTGATGACAGAGAAGATGGAACAGTGTTCTGAACAGAGGGAAGCCTTCAGTCAGGAACAGAGGTGTAAGAAAGCAGGTTAAGTCAGGGTCATGTAACCTAGCATGGTGGCATCTAACACAGCAACCTTGAGAAGAGAAGGCCTGAGGATGAAGAGCTGGAGGCACACCA
Source organism: Eidolon dupreanum (assembly GCA_028627145.1). Classification (NCBI taxonomy): domain Eukaryota; kingdom Metazoa; phylum Chordata; class Mammalia; order Chiroptera; family Pteropodidae; genus Eidolon; species Eidolon dupreanum. The sequence goes on along the minus strand of CM053506.1, from coordinate 54,828,296 downwards.
GCATTCAAGGGATAGGATGCTGATATATGAAGATAAGATGTCTGCAATACCAACCAGGGCTAGCCTTAATTCCAAGGTCCATTTCCACAGGTGGCTTATTGCAGTCCTGAGCTTGGCAGCTACAATTAGACCAGGTAAGATTTAAGGCAAATTCTTTCTTTTGATTCCCTGTTCTTCTTATTCATCAAGCTATCTTGGGAATCAGAGGAGGCAGAGAGGTCCCAGTTGAAGGAATGAAGATGCTGAGGGCAGAGGGACTTCAGGAATGATTTACCGAAACTGGGTTTTGGGTCAACTTAAATTTAGAGATACCTCAGGAATACCTTCCTGCCTGGGATTCAATAGTTCACTTGTCTACATCAAGGCCAGACCTTTGTTCAACTAAGACTTTCTTTCTGTCAATTTCTGCAGTGCACATGTGGCCCCAAGAACAGAGGCTTAGAACCCAGAATGCCAGTCCCTCTTTCTCCCCTGTTAGCTTCCTTTACTTTCAGATGACTGAGGTTTCCTGTTAGCATTTACCTTAGGAAGCTTTGGATAGCTGCACAGTAGATGAAGGATAAAGAAGGCAAGAGCCTTCTCTTGGCAAATCTACTCTATGTCAGCATATTATGCACATATAGATACTCTCTTAGTCTTCACAGCAGGTGCATTAAGAAATAATTAATACTTCCATTTTGCAGACCAGAAACATGTTTCTCAAAGTTTACTGATTTTCCTAAATCAATGAGTGGCAGGACTGGGGTCATATCCATGGTTAAAACTCCAAAGGCCATGCATTGCCTTGTGCCAGTTTACTGGGGGAACCCCTGAGCCTGAGCAAACTTATAGATTATGTATGGGCCCAAAACATTCAGCTTTCTGAGAAGGAAAAACCTGCCACACACCTGAGGTAGGCCACATCAGGGCATTGTGTTGGGCTGGTCAATTTTCCAAGCCAGATTTGAAGATCCAGTGAGATCCATGGGTCACTCTCTGCACAGACACAGGGACACCAAGAGACCCAGTTACCCGTGGATTTGCAACCTAACAATAAATGGCGGTTTGAAGATGTGGCTTTTATCCAAGGTCGCTTTGCTCTTGGCTGAGATTAGAGAATGAGTTCTACCATCGGATTCAAATTGAAATGGAAACTAAATGGGGGAAGAATATTTCTAAATAAATCTGTACCTAATGAGTCACTCATTTAAATGTATTAAGAGTTTGTGTATTTAATCTGCAGCCTGAGCCTTACATCTGCGAGAGATTGATGTCTCCTCATCATCCCATTTTCCTTTTTCAGCTTTTATGAATGCTGATGGTAATCTCCTGAGAAACAATATGATTTGGTAATAAAAAGATTACCTGTATTAAATAAAAATAATATATACATAGAAAATATTGTTAGTGCTACAAATCTGGTTAAAGATATTACCACAAAGAAAAATGTTATTTTTTTCACAGCTGTCTAATGCATTTTAGCAAAAGTAATATCTTTAAAAGTTAAGCCTGTATTATTTATAAAGGAAGCAATAACTGATTTTCCTATTTCCTATATTAATAAATGTATTTGCATACATTTGTTTCCAAATTAATGGGTTTTCTCACTTCTGCAATACAAAAGAAATGCCATTTCCCTAGAAGGAAAGTGGAGCTGCTTTGTACTTGTCTTGTAAGTCTGTGGGTGGACACAAATTATGGCAGCTGCCATCAGCGAGTCCTCGCCTGGACTCAATTCTCAGGTAGGGAAGGAAGAAGAAAAGGAGGAGATGGTAGAAGAAAGGAAGGGAGAGAAGGAATGAGACAGAGAGGCTCAATTAAGCCTTACAGAGTTCATCCATAAGGAAAATCCAAAATAAAATAAAACCACAAAATTAAATCTAGAGATTAGATGGAAACAAAGTGATTAGAGAGAATTATTGAATCAAGATCTATGCCTACATCTATTCTACAGATATTCTTGAATATCAAGAAAAACGAATGCTATGTGTATTTAAACAGACCAGAAAAAAAATTAGCAAGGTTATTATTATCAATAAAGGAACAGCCTCTTCTTGGAGATTTCTGAGGCATAGGTTATAGTCACTGGATTGTAGGCCCACCAAGAAGACATCACTCATTTGTAAAGACTCTAGAAAGATATTTTGAATATTTAAGGGCTCAGATATAATATAACCCTAGGTATTCTTCCTTAATTAAAATACTTTGAGGTGCTTGATTTTGTTAAGAGATAAATCAAAATTAAAAGCAAAATAATGAGGAAAGACGTGACCAACAAGGTCTGTTGCTGAATGTTGCCAAGAGTTAAAATATGAGAAAATTCCATAATTATAGTATATTGATTAAAACTAGAAACACCCTTGAAAGGAGTGTTCTATATCAAGGGCACTACTCTTTTCATGAGGACAAAATCTATGTGCACCTGTGTCCCTGGATAAGCATTTTAATTGCCATATTCTTAAACCCCTATCCAATATGGATAGGAAAACTATGTTTCAAAAAAAAAGTACAGTTCTTGACCCACAGTCACAGGAAGTTCAATAACTACATGTGCTCGAAGACACTTAAACATGTAGATATTTTTATATTATGTGCTAGGGAGTCTATTCTTCCTTTCAGGTGGGTCATACCCAAATCAACCCACTGCTCCATCCAAATAATGGGATTGGTTTTATGAGTGGGCTGACAATACATTGTCATGAGAGATAGTCTTTCCAGTAACTTAAAAGTATCCTGTGTAAACAATCCACCCTGTATCGATACATCAGTTGATCTAAGCTGCTGTCCTTTTTTCATCAAAGAAGCTGTGTACAGTGGAAAGCACCTCAGCTTTGAACTAAGCCAACTTGTAATATGAACTCTAGTGAGTTTCTTAATTCCTATAACCTCCCGTGGCCTCCTCTGCAAACCAAACCTGGATGATTGTTGTGGGTATGACAACAATGCGTGTGTGAGTATATGTGAGTGTGGGTGAGTGAATGAGAATGAGGGTGCGTGAGTGTGGGTGTGTCAGTGTATTGGGTGAGTGTGAGAGCATGTGTGTATATGCGTACATGTGTGATGTACCTTGTGCAGTGCTAGGCACACAGGAAGAGGTGCAGAATGAGCCCAGCCCCTATGTCCCTTTCCTGTTACAGACTAGGAACTGGGGAGCAACCCTGAATGTGGGCCCCAATCTCAATGTGCATGAGAAATACCAGGGGTTCAAAAAAGGAAAATGATTTAGAAGTTATTGGAAGTAGAAGGTGGTGTATGAAGGGAAATGAGGAGGGGTGGAGAATCCAAATCCCTGTGTGATAGGAAGGGAAATTGTGCCAGGGTCATCAGGGCAGTTTTGAGACCATAATACCACCAAAGAAGTGAAGGGGCAAATGTCTGCAGCTGAGGGAGTTGGACTTGGCTTTTTGCCAGATTCCTCTAACACTCTACTTAGTAATCTAAGCTCATGGACCCTTGCAGCTGGCTCATCAGTCTTGTTCTCACTTGCAGACAGGCTGACCCCAGAATAGCCATTAGCTTACTTTCCTGTAGGATGTGGCCTATTCCTCAACAAATAAAACCCACAAAGGCACTTTAAAAAACATGCTGCCTACTCTTAATGGGTGGAGAGTGGACATACATGGAGCACTAGAAACAGTTCACTTGCTGTATCTCACTTAAAACTTACTAGCCACTGATCAGAAGAAACTGAGACTCAGTTATTTAACACTGCCAATTAGAAAGTTCTAGAGCCAGGACTTTGTCCCAGGTCTGCCTGACTCTACTACACATGCCTTTTTTTTTTTTTTTTAAATCACTCTTCCTTGAGTCAGCACTGTAATAATTATACCTTTATTTTGGACACAACTCTGCTAGACTTGGGCCTGGAACCACCGAGTTCCAAGGTAAACAGTCTGGGCTGGCTAAGAGCAACCCATGGCTCTCAGCTTTCTCTGTACTTAGCAAATGTCTTACACAAAAACCAGCTATCTTGCCTCAGGTGGTTCAGAAAATCCTTCCCCACTGCTGGTAACAGCTGACTTCACACGGGCTGTGACTTAATTAACACAGTACTTTATTTCAGCTCCTTATTAAACGCAGCCACAGCAGCAACACCACCACTGTGCATGCCCTTGATGGGGTGCTGGCTGCCTCACTCTGCCCTGTCCAGACTGAGTCTGAGCTCAGGTCTTAGAGCAACCAGTGTTCTTACTGGGGCAGAAAGAGGGGCCTGAGCTGTGGCCCCAGCAGTGGTATGGCCTCCTGGTTGCTGACTCCTCCAGGCAGGTGAGGTTCCCGAGAATTACAGCATCCTGGGATGCAAGTCCCTGGCCCCAGTTGCCAGGAGTCTCACACCTCCAAGGGAATGGGGGTAACAGAGCTCACAGCCGACTAGCGCCTGGCTCACACTACCTGCATGTATTACCTACTCATGTCACACTACATGTAAATCATATTTTCTGGATTGTAAGAGAGTCTATCATTGCAATAACAAGTTTAAGCAGAAAAGCAAACACACACAACAACAATAGAGGTATGCATCAATTCTGAGACTGGACCGAACTTAATAAAATTTAAATGTGAAGGGAATAAAACACACCTTAAACCCAGCAATCAGAATCTGACAAATTGCAGTTCTTAGGTCCCTCATGCTGACCACATCTCTCTACATGATTCTCTGTGGGCAGGCCACAGTGCCCAAAGATGCATCTCTACAGTGCATCAGCCCATACTAGGTGCACCACACAGGCACACAACTCTCCACATTGATTGTATTTCCATGACCAAACCATCCTTCAGATAACTCACTCTAGCTTATTTATGCTAGTAGGCAAGAGGCAGAGTTTGCTTAATGCAGAATGCAAAAGCATGCATTTTGTTATGCTGATGTTTGCACGTACACCTGGCTTGGGAACTACCAACGTTTTCACTTCCCTGCTCTTCAAATAAATGAGGGGGACCCCACTGCCTGGATTCTGTACCCTCTCCACCCCTTCCCCACTCCATGACCCATGTTGGGGTTGGAAGTCTTGGGCTAATGAGGATATAGAGGCTTTTTTCCTTGTCACCAGACAAGGTGAAGCAAAGGTCTCTTGAGAATAAATGGCCCTGCTTCCTAGGAGGCAGGATGAGACTGAGGGAAAAACCTGAGTTCAGGATGATGCCAGAACATTCCTAAAGTGGTCGGTGAAGACTCCAGGACTCCCAAAGGAGAGCCAGGCATGGGTACAAATGTAGCCTTTGTACCCATTCCCTTGAGAGCTAAAATTCATCTTTTATTCTAAGAAAAAAGCTGAAGACGGTTGGTTCTTCTGCTAGTTCCAAATGCTTGGACCAGTTATGACCCACTAGAAGAGCCAGTTAAAAGTAAGTGAAATAAATTCAGAAATACATGTGGAGAGCTCAGTGTAACTCAGTAGGGTCAATATGCCACAGGTAGATTTGAACCTGGAAAAAATGGAATCACATCAGACTTCAACATGGAAGACAAAGGCTCAAGTTAAAGGTTGTAGTTGTGCCACCTAAAAGCATATAAAATTGACTCTGACCATCTCACTCTGGTTTAGACCATCTCAAACCAGCTGGGTCTGGTCATGAATTGACCAAACTGACTAAAATAAGCTCAAACTAGTGGTGACTAGTTTCAAAGTAGCTTTAACCCAATATCCTTCTGGATTCACAGCACACCCGTTTCATCTGGCTCACACCATCTTAAATGCTCCAACGAAGTCTGGACTATATGAATTCATTTAAACCAGGGGAGACCAGCTTGAACAAGTTAAGGACTGCTCAGATTAGATCTGGCTGATTGCAAGGGGAAGAAGAGAACTGACAATGATTGATCACTATATAGTGTCCAGCCCTGAATTAGGGGCTTTACCCACATTTTCTCATTTAATCTCAATAGCCTGTTGAGATGTGCATAATTAACCCCCATTTCCTGGGGTAAAATAACTTGTAGGATATTTTGTATCTATTGAGTGGCAGAGCTTGGCTATAAATCTTGTGGCTGATGCTGTTTCTATTTCACTCTGTTCCCTCTTTATGTGAGAGGACCCTGAGTAACAGGTAGAGATAAGCTTTAATGCATTAGACTAAGGGGCCTCTAGAACTCCCTGGATGGCAAGTTGTTACAAAATGCATCACCTTCATCATCAACAGTGATCATCATTTCTTGTGGATTAATGAGCGACATCTGGATGTGATTCCTGGCACAGGGTACAGCTCTGGGACCAATTGTGTTCCAAACCAAACTTACTTAAAATGCTTGTTGCCTGAGAAAGGCTCAGGGGAAGCACACTTATTATTTTTGAGTGAATTTCCAGGGAGAGAGGTTATACAATGTCTAGACAAGCTATGCTGTTAAGGAGAAAGAAGACTGCCAAGAAACAGAACATAGGAGGGTTTTTGCTCATTGGAGAAAGCACCTTGAACTTGCCTACCCATTCCTGCCCAGAACATAGGAGTTGGCCTTCATGCTGAAGAGCATAGACCCAGGCATAGGCTTTAGTGCTGACCTTGATTATCTGGGAGTCAAGGTCACTCAGATGAGTGACCACAAAGAGTGACCTTGCTGATGAGGTCAGACCAAAAAACATGATTCCTGAGGCACTCATGTTTTTTTCTTGGTGAAGCTTTGCTGGCAGAAGAAGTCCATGCATGTCATGGGGCCTGCTACCAACCATGATCATGCCTTCCTCTCCCTAGGACCTTTGCAAGGCCTGAATCAGATCAGGCCCTAAACTTGAGTCATGTGCTATATTTGCTGTGAAGTTGGCCAAGCCAGCTGGCTGCAGCTGGGCTATCTAATGGTCTTCCACAGTCAAAAGTTGTATCCCTGAGGTAATCTAAGAAGCAAGATCCCAGGGATGATGTTAGAAGGGGAAGAGAAAAAAAATTCTCTGCTGCCTATGAGGGACATTGTCCCAGCAATCGTACATGCCTTGGACATTACTGTTCACTCTGAGTCAGACTTGCTCACTTTCAGCTCACGGGAGGCCAAGCTAAATTTGAATTTCGGATAAACAACATTTTTTTTTTTAGTATAAATCATTATTTATCTGAAATTCAAATTTACTTGGGTGTCCTGTAGTTTCATTTGTGAAATCTGGCAATCCTAAACTGGCATGATGGTCTGTTAGTTTATGTGTGGGCAAGTTGATTAGTTTCTTTCTCTTGTTTAGCAGTTCATTTCAGTATTCATAAATTTTGTTTGCCCTTTTAAGCCTCTCAGCTTATACTTAGGATAGCTTCACATATTCTTATGTTACAAGTGATAGTCTTTTCATTTTTCCTTCTCTGTGTTTATTTTTATAATCTTTGACCACCTACCTTCAAGGAAATCTTCAAGCCTCCTGCTTTGCTTTTCTACTTAAACCTATTTATGTTAAATTTCTCCCCTCATATCTCTCATTTCTTATAGTTTAGAGTCTTTTTGCAGGATTGTAGAGCAGACATACAGGTGTAACTGATAAAAAGCAGCCTGACTTGGCTGCATGGACCAGAATCCTGGAGCTAGCATCAAGTGGGAATCACTGTCTGAAGACTGGATTTCTAGCATGGGGGTCCCTGCCTCATCTAAGCCCAGCTCTTAGTCTGTGAGATATGGCTGTGTATGTGCAGAGGTTGAGGGACAGGTAAGGTGGGGAGCTCACCTGCAGACAGCAGAAGGCCTGGGTGAAGGGTGGCATCCGGACCAGGTAGGAAGCAACGATGATGGCCGAGGAATAGTGAGTACAGTAGTGGCACTGGACAGTCATGTCTCCTGCAATAAAAGGACATGCTTGGGTGTTTTTCCAACCTGTCCTGGGATAGGCTGCAGATACTCAGACTATATGGTGCTCAGGCACAAGCAGCAACAATGAAGCCTGCTTTAGAGAGAACCTGCAGGCCAATGGAGCCTTGGTGTTCTGCTCACAGAGCAGAGAAGGGGAGGCTCATTAACTCAGGGCCAACCCAGTAAGTGAGGACATGAATTTCCTCATTTCCAGAGGGGACTGGACCACTGGTGGCAGAGGCATAAACTTCTCCATTTTTCTGCATCTAGGGTCTGGTGGAGCTGGAACACTGAGGCAGAAGCAGCACCATGGCCGGACCATTCCAGCAGAGAATATCAGTGATGTTGCCACCTGTAGAGCATTTTGCCTGCTGTGTGCCTGCTGTCATTCTCTCCCTGAGTTCACACATGAGTTGATGCTATTCATTATCTCCATCTCACAATAAAGACCAGAGCGAATCAGAGACTTCCTTATACCAGTAGTTAGTGCCAGAGCTGGCAAGCAGCAGTCAGCAGAAGCCTGAGCCAACTGCTCCAAATATTTGCTTAGTCAGCTTACTGACAGCCCCATACTCAGCCTGAAGCCCTCCCTCGTGTCCTGTAGGAGTCCTCTACATCAGAGTTGTTTGGGATGTGGTTGGATATATTTGTACAGGGCCAAAATTCAAAGTGAAACTCTAATGCACATTTGGGTTAAGATGGGAGAGAATGGTGCCAAAAAAGGCCCTGGCCGGGGCATAGCTGGTGAGATCTGATGCTCCTCTGGCTGTGTCTGTGAAAAGGACCCAGCAATGCCTGGCAGCTTGAGGAAGAGCAAAGGAGAGAGGTCATATTGATTAAACTTTAGCCTCCAGAGGAGATATCAGGGTAAGGAGCACCTGCCCACCCCTCCCACCTGTACCACAAGCTTGAGCACCAGCCTCATGTAGAGCAGGGCCGTGGGCAGAGGACATGTGGCCTCCTGAGGCTTCTTGGGATGCAGCAGGAGCCTACTTAACCTGCCAAGAACCTGCACATACCAAAGACAAGGACTCTGGGCCCAGTGAGCCTTCCTGAAGTGTGCCGCCTCTGGTTCATGGGGGAATTTTTCATAGTTCATGGATGGATTTCCTTATTTTAATACTTATATGTTTATTTCCTAGTGTTTGAGAAAACCAATATAGCTAGCATCAAATGCATGATAGAAAACTTTGTAAATTCATTAAAGTTTAAGAAGTGAATAAACCCAAAGAAAACCATTAAGGCAAAAAGAGCACAGGAGGCATGTGAATGGGCAAAATTTGTAACGGCGATATGCAGATGAACAAAGTTTGGGAACTAGGTTCTAGAACCACACAAATACAGGTTCTGCCACTTAGAGGCTATGATCTCAAACAAGTTGCTTGAACTCAGAGTTTCAGTGCCCTCTGTGAAAAGGACCATTGTACATATGAATGCAGGTTTGCCTGTGCCTGGAATATAGAAGGCACTGAACAAATGTTACTTTCCTCTGCCTTTCCTGCTCCTAGGTATGGAGGTATGAGATCTTAGCATGATAGCTTTCAGTACTGGTTGCATGTTGGAATCACCTAGGTGCACCTCACCACAAACTTATTTAAATCAGAATTTCCAGAGATGGGGCCTGGACATCAGTATCTTTTCAAAGTTCTCCAGATTATTCTTACATACAGCCAGGGTGTAGATCACTGGATGAGGCAGTTCTCTATTCAAGTGTAACTATTTGTAGGCTAGGTGAGGGCCTAAATAATTATCTATGATTTCGAGGCATGCAGATGAACATTGCAGACAAAAATCAAGCTGAGACCCACTCACCTTCAGTCTTCTCAACCTCTTTAAACCTCTGGATAAATTTCAGCTTTCTTTCCTTGGTCTGGGCTCCCATGGGCTTCGAAAGATCCCGGAAAGTCTTGGGATTCATCAAGTTCAATGTCTAGAAGGCATATGTGTAGCTGGAATTAACTCCCCTAGATCCTCATGTGCCCCATCCAGACTTCAGGAGCCATGCTCTTTAGTTTTATGGTTCTCTTTATTGGTTTACTATCATTTCATCTGACCCCATCTGGTGATTAGCAGGCATGCTGGGGTTTTATGGCTCTGGAGCCAGTGATCCACAAAGACTTAATAGGAAGGAGATGGAAAATGAGAGGAGGGAAAGATTGAGTTCACATTGAACCTGTTTCAAGTTGACCCAAATCAGAACATGACCACCAGTTATCGAAAAGAGGTTTTCCAAAAATTTCCTGTTGTCTGTGAGGCACCTGGCACTGCCCTCCTGGAGCAGTTTGCTTCAATAGTTCAGGGTCCTTGTTTAGAATCAAACTGATTGATAAGGAAGTGAGAAGTCATCTGTTTGTGAAGGAAAGGAGAGGGAGAGCCTCATAACTCTGGAGACTCACTCCCTTCTGCACTATGAAGGCATATAACCACACTCCTCCCTCCACCTTTGGGAATATACAACAGTGAAGACCTAAAGCACTTTCAGACCAGGTGTCCTCAATGTTTTCTTTTAGTAGAGATGTTCTGTGTGATAACGGAGGAGCCACGTGTTCCCTGGATTTGCATGTCATTGGAGAAGGTATTTATGCCCTGCTTTCTTTTCACTAGCAGTGAATATCACAATTTTGGGGAGTATGGCCTGTCACCATCTCACACCTGCAGAAGCCAGGTGGGGCAAAAAGGAAGCAAGCTCTCCTAAGACCCTTGAGTGCCGGCACGTGTGGAGACACACTCAGCCACAGCCAATTTTTCTGGGGTAGAACTGGGCTTCATATTTGCCAAATCTCCTGATTTTCCAAAAGGTATTAAAAATCCAGATTTGGGGAAGAAATTTCCCAGTTTTGAAATGCAGTGAGTAACCATATCTGGGGCAAACAAAAGGGGTTGGTAAACCAGCACTTTGTAAAATGTAAGTTAAACCTGGGAATTGCAAGTTTCAATTCTGAAATACCTCAGCCTCAGGTGATCATGAATGCGATGAGAAACAACATACGGCTGGTGAGAAAAGTTTTTCTGTGTTAAATATATTTAAGTGCAGATAGGAAGTCACATAAGACTGAGGCCCCCTCTCCCAAATCCTGAGGATCAGCCATTGAAGCAGCCTAAGGCAGTACTGGCCAAGCCTAGTCTGACCCAGAACCCAGGCACCTTCTGCACTTTACACACATAGCCTAACACACCTCCTGACAGCCAGAACCTCGGGCTCCTGCTTCAGAGCCTGGTCTTCCCTGAATGAGGTCACCTTGGTCCAGCTGTGTCAGCTTTCCTCCTCCTCCCTCCACTGCTTGATGAGGTCCAGGGACAGAAGCCAAAAAAAGTGAATTATCTGGTTTTGCCATCGGCCTCCCCTATTGCCACATGTCTCAGTCCAGATACCAAGGGCAGGGCACAGACCATCATCTCAGTTACTGAAGTTGGGCCACAGGGGAGTGTTTGTTCTCTGTGTCTCCGTGTCTCTATTTCTCTTTAGGAACAAATTCCATGGCCCACCTCACTTGAAGGACCAGTGTTGGCTCATGGAGTTATCTCAGCAGATGAGCATTAGTTGCCTTCATTATAGTGAGTAATTCAAGAAGCCCTCTGAGGTAGATGTTAGCAATTGTCTTAGTCATGTTGATTATCTCACAGGTAAGAATATCTTTCCACAGGTGGGGCTGAACAGGAATCTAGGCAGCTGGACTCAGAGGCCTCCTCCAGGTCAAGGAGCTGAGCATGGAGCAGCTTCAGGTAGGTGGACTGAACCTTGCAGCAGAGACTCTGTGTGCTGATTTAGGGTATTCTGGTTGTCACAGGGGTTCACCATTCCCTGGGCCACTGACTGGTACCAGGTCCACGGCCTGTTAGGAACCAGGCTGCACAGCAGGAGGTGAGTGCCAGACGAGTGAGTGAAGCTTTATCTGTATTTGCAGCTGCTCCCCAACACTAGCATCACCACCTCAGCTCTACCTCTGGCCATCAGGCATTAGATTCTCATCAGAACACTGGTCCCTGGTGCCAAAAAGGTTGGGGACCACTGGGTTATCAGGGTCAGAAAGCCTCAGGATGCCTGCATAGCATGGATGCATGTGAACACCGTACCTGTGAGGTGTAGTCGGCCAGGACCCATGGGAACACTGGATACTGCATGTAGTCATTGTAGGTCCTCCCGGCCAGGGTGTTGAGGTGCATGAGATACTCGAAATTGCTGATGTCCCTTTTCTACCAGAAGAGACAAATTGGAAATAAACCAAACACAGTTAGCATCTTCCTGAGGGCCACTTAGGGTCTACCTCTCAGCCCTCTGCAGGAGACTCTCACTGTGCAGGTGAGAGCAGACAACACACACTTCCATTGTTCCTTGTGTACCTTGTGCATGAACCAGGCCACCTCAGGGAGGCCACACTCATTCCAGTATGAACTGAAACAAATAGAGTCTGGAAGCAAAGCTGGCCAGAAAATATATATATAGCTCAGCAGCCCACAGCCAAGGATAAAGCACTCATTTGTGTTAACTGTTGGAAGTGATACTCAAAATTTGGTTAAAATAAAAGCACAAATGCTGTGGGTAAATTTACTGATGACCTTGTTATTATTTTTAAAAATAAACTGGGAGGACTTTGCAGTCAGAAAGAGGCCCTCCCAAGTAGGCTGAATGACCTGTCCTTCTCTGAGACTTCAGGAACTTTCTTCTCCCTGTTTCTTCCTTTGAGAAGACACTCACTCTTAGGGCCTTTAGTTGTACAGTCATGGGTGGAGAGAGGGAATGCATCTGGAAAAAGTTCACCAAGGCCAGCTAGTAAATGAACAGTCCAATACAGTTCCATATCATCTCTGATGTGGGACAGCATGCTGTGGTCTCTCTTTTCCTTGGCCTGCTCCTGAGTGACCAAGAGTTACTTTTTTTGTTGCTATGTGATCTCTAAGACTGGCCCTCTTGGAGTCCCTTCCTTTCACTGAGAGCCCTAGGCTGAAAGTCAACTCATCCAACCTGGGAGCCACAGTGAACGCCTGTGTCCTCCTGAGTTATCGACCATTTATAGATATGTATACGCCTTCAGTGATAGAGCATTGTGTGCACCTGGGGCATGTGTACATGTGCGCGCGCGCGCACACACACACACACTACCCAGCTCTGACTCCACTCAAGAATTACCTTTAATCACTGAGATTTTTTTCATTAAATTATTTGGGACATTTTGGTAAATTAAAAAAAAAAAAACAAGGTCCCTCCTGACACTTCCATATGCTTTCTCTCTCCATCTCTGGGACCTGAACTATTTTCTGATTTGCATTTCCAAAGGGTCTCCTCAGACTCAGAGTCCTCTGAGGGGGTCACTGTACCTGCCACCTCTGCAGCATCGTCTTATCAGAGCCAGGGTATCTCCTGTAGGACAGAAAATAAAGGTGGTGACCAAATATTTCAAGGCATAGGTGGGGAGAAAGGTGGGACTTTCTGGGGCTTTGTGGAGCCAGGGCATCCAGGAGACTCACAGATTTCCAGGGCACATGGTAGCTCTCCCAGACAACAAGATTATTATCAGAGCTCTTCTTGTCCCTACCCCACCCTATTGGAGGTTAGGTTCTTGCAGTCACTGTCACACTTATGTGATGCCAAAATATGCTGCTGCCTTAAGGGTGGCCTGTGGAGAGTCCCAGGGACATCCAGAAGCAAGCTCAGGGACCTCATACCCCACACGGATTTCCCACAGATACATCTTGGCCTTCTTTGTCCTTGTGAATACAATATATGTGAATATATTGACATACATGTATAATATATGTATATTGGAAGGCCATCAATATAAAATAAGTTTCCAAACTACTGCTCTCACTAAAGAAGTATCCACAGTTGTTTCCAGAAAAGTTTTTCCAATATGTCTATCTATATCCATACATAGTTTGTTTTTTTGTTTTTTTTTTTAGTCAGTGATAAATGAGATTTCCTCATCCACGCAGGACTCCATCCTGCTTCTCAAACTAACAGCATGGCATTCACTTTTCCAGCAGCAAGACATCACTGTATAGGTGGATCAGAACTGTGTGAGATGGCCCTTGTGGTGGCTTTGTTTCCACAAATCATGTTTCCATGACCACCTTCAGACATAAATCTCTGGATACTTCATGAATGTCTCCATGAGATAAATTTCTGGCAGGAATACCACTGGGCTAAAAAGTCTGAGCATTTTCAAATTTGCTACATATTGCCAGATTGACCTCTTACAAAGCTGTACTTATTTAGGTTTCTACAAATGCAATTAAGAAATACAAACTGAATTAAAGAAAAACCACCCTTGACTACTCTGGCAGGGAAGAATTAGAAGTGTACCAAGATGCAGTGTTGGGGAGGATGTAGGGAAGGGACCTCCTCCATATGAAGTGTTCCCAATGCTCATTGGAGATTTGGAGAGGCCAGTTCCTTGGCCTCTGTGGTGTTCCTTAGCAACTTTTCCAGTTCTGTTCTTTTCCCTTGTCTCCTTGAGACTCTCTTTCTGTTCTCAAGACCAGGTCTTTGCTCAGATGTTCTACAAAACCAAAGCAAATTATGTCTCTTTTTTTTAGTCACACCCTCTACTTCAGTGCTGTTCAAGTGCCCACAAACCTACCTACATGCTTTCTATGTTCCTCTCACATGGACTGGGCCAGGATCCTTTAGGCCTCTGTCTAACAAGGCCTGGCTGTCCAAATGCCCCAGCAGAAGCAGTGCCTCATCTCCCATCACAGCACTGCTGTCACATCATCTGTCCCAGGGTCTCCATCCCTCATTCAATTCTTTCCTTGGCAGTTTTTCTACAAACAGAAAGCAACTCCTAGACTGGGATTCACCTCTTCCCCCCAATGGATAAATTATCTATTTGGTCTGTTTTATCCAAGCAAATTACAATAAATAAAGGCAAAACATAATTCATTTTTTTGCTTTAGTTTGCAAAGACTCAAGTGAATATTTGGTTCTCTCACTCTGTGAGTCTGCCACCTACCCTGTTCTGGAAGGCAGGCCACTTTGAAGGCTGTAAACAAGGGCCGAACTGAGGCTGGAGACAGTGGAGTTCTCCCCCTTGAAAAAGATGTGAGATGAGCCTTTCTGAGGATGTGGAGCTGAGCTACAAAGATGTGGAGTTGATATACCAAATACCAGCTTCTTATCTTGCTATATCATTTTAGACGTTTGACAGAGGAGTGGGACTAGAAGAGTGAAATGTGCCTGTTAGTGTCCAGGAAATGAGAGGCAGCCTCTGTAGTTTTGCCTTTCAGAAAGGGTTCTAGAATTTTACCTGTGATCTTTTGTGACACTGACACCAGGTAGAATGGTGTGCAAAAGAAAGAGGCATTTTACCATCCCATTCCTCATTTCATCGGCTATGAGCTCCAAGGAAGATCCATCTTTTTGTCACCATCAGAAAGGATGTCATTACCAGCAGTGTCAACACAGTAACTAAAGGTGAGCTCAATTTTTTAATTTAAAAAAAAATCATATTAATTTGAAGGTGATTACAGAACTTTTGGAATGGTCTATGTAGATTTCATAAATGTCTGGTAATTAAAGCATTTAAGAGTTGACAATCTGTATTGTTCCATAAATATAATGGAAGTTTTAAATTAAACAAGATACCAGAGATGGCTCCTGATCTTCCAAAGCCCTTTGAGGGCTGAGGGAGGCAGCATGGGAAAGAGCACTGGCTTTGGAGTCAATAGAACCTGGATTCAAATCCTGCCCCCACCACTTGACCACCCTGAATTGCTGTCACCTCATCTTTCGAACATGGCTGACCATATCTGTAACACCAGCATGCTGGGGGTGCAAGTGCAATCATGGGTCTAGAAAGGCCAGCACAGGCTCCCTCAGTGGACATAGTTCTAGCAGATATTGATGCTGCTCCAGAGCAGGGTCGACTCTTTCCTGCTCTGAGTGGAAGAAGAGTGTGGTATAAGAGTGAAGACTGACTTCTGGTCAAGACTTGTCTGGTATCTTTCTGTATGATCTTAGAATAATTGTGCCACCTACCAATCAGATCACCTGCTCTGGCAACCCAATAGCCAACAAGTGTGAGTAGCTCCTCAGGCTTTGCTATGGAATCTATAGGACAGGAGTTGAGCCCATAGGGGACCTGGGATGGAATCAAGAAGAACGGAAGAACTCAGTGAGGACTGGGGAGGCTACTCTGCCTAACCTGAAGGTGGCCTAGCATGGTGGGCCCAGAGGACAGCTAATCAAGCCCACTCCCACCCAAGACAGGTCTCTAAGCTCCTCTGGATGACTTCCAAAGATGAGAACACTATCTTCAATCAACTCTTTGCAAGTAGTCAACAACTACATTGGGTTCAAATCCTTCCTTATTTTGAGGGGTGATTTTTATCCACGCTGCTTCATTTTAATCAACTCTATGTCCTTCAACTCCTAGAAGTACTTTAGAAGCTCAGGTAATGTTGTTACATGGCCTTGGGGCCTTTTTTACTCCAGTGCCCTTGGTTTGCCTCATCATCTTGTTGCCTACTCCACCCCCTTGGACCAGCTCCACCTGACTCACAAGTCCACTCCATCATGAGCCTCAACCCCAGAGCGAGCCAGAGGCATGGGCCAGCAAATCACTTCCTCCCTAGAGAGGCTGGCAAAGAAGCCTTGAGGGGCCTTCAGAGGGTGGGCTAGGCCTGGCCAAAGGGTCTCTGCCAAGGGACTCAGCTGGTTGGAGGTTATACCCTTGTAGCTCAGGAAGGGATGGAATCTGAGGTCTCTGCCCATGCTCCTCCTTACCGCTGGGGCTAGGGGGCTGGGGCTAATCCTTAGGCACTGAGAAAACAACCACAGGCATCCAAAGAGGGCCTACAGGAGAACTGTGGCTCCTGAGCTAAAGTGGACATATTTGAAAATCCTGCCTCCTCTCCATATTCTCCTGTGTGTGTTCTGTTTTTGAGACAGCTATGAGCACATGGTGAAGTGAGTGAGTGAGGGACCAAGAGAGGTCAAGAAAACATAAAGCACAATGAGAAGAAAAGCCACTCATCTGGTCAAACTAGAAACATGTGATTGCTAGTGGGGTTTGAGCTCTGCCCCAAAACAAGGCAAGTATCTGCTGGCTTCTTGCCCAGGCTTTCACCTGCATGAGGCTCCAATTTAGGCTCCAGATTGTGCTGAATGATGCTAGGGAGGCAGTCTGTGGCATAAGCAGAGTTTTTCATGAGAAACCAAGAAACTGGCCACAGAAACACACTTTCTCTCTATTTTCTTTCTCCTCAGAAGCAATTTTGCATTAGCCTAGTTTTCAGATCTAGGTCATAGGTCAATAGAAATCCATAAAGAGACAGACATTTTTGCAAACCAGAAATTTTCCCCTATATTAACAGGATATTGATTTGACCCCTTCTGTTACAACTTCCTGACTTTGCTCATTTCTCTAACATGTAGAAATCTTGCTTACAGCTCTAGACATAATAACAATAATTGTCTAATGCATTACAGATTGCAAAGACTTTTTGACTGTTGCCTAATTTTCACAAAGCCATTTTCTCCATTTACAGATGAAGAAATGGAAGCATGGGGTGAGGGAATGAGGTATAGATTAGGAAGTTTGCACTAACTGGCTGGAGCCACCCCAAGGTCTGGCACAGAGCAGGTATCCAAGAACTCCCAACACATTGGGCTGTGTAGAGCACCTGTGGGGACCAAACCTTGACCCAGGGCCCTAACTCCAAAGACAATCTCTTTCCTCTGAAGAGGAAAAGAAAACAAAAGCAAACAAAAAGCAACAACAAAAGTCTTAGTACTGGCTAGATTAGAAGGCAGATAGATACCTGACAAACTAGTATGTTGTATATATTGAGCATTAGAAAGGTAATTAAATTACTATTACACACCTAGTCCATAAACATAGTGCTTACATGTTTTGAAAGTCTGGAAGGTTATACAACATGAAGTTACCTCCAGATGCTGAAATTGAGTGGCTTTAATTTTATAAGGTTTTACATATCTGCATTTTAAAATGTATTTATCTTCTTGTGTGTTTTCTTCCTTAAAATATTGATTTTATTTTTGCTTATCTGTATTTTATGATTTTCATATTATTTATTTTCTAATTTAAATTATGCACTTTTATGAATATTCTAATTAGAAATACCCTAAGTAGAAGGATTTCAGGTAATTTAAAATTTTCTACTTATCTTCATTTGTTAATTATTTTAAATCCATTTATTGTTTAAATTAAATGACCTACTTTAGTTTTGAATTAAACAAAATAGTAGTGGGAAAACCTGTACATAATTTTTTTATGTACTTAAAATTCATGAATTTAAATTTTTATTATTAACTGTATTTTTAATTTAATGATTTACTATATTTATATTTTTAAATAGAAACTATTACATTTTGCTTTTTTGTACTTTCCAAAATTTTTGCTATTTGAATTAATTTTGCATTTCAAACTATTTGCTAATTATTTTATTTAGTTCCTATTTCTATCTGGGTAGTGCAACTTAGAGTATTTTTAATATTCATTTGTATAGATGCATTTCTAATTTTTCTACAATATTGTTTGCATAATTTTAATATTTATCCTTTTTTGCCAATTTTCTCAATTTCTAGAAGTTTAATTTAAAGAAAGAAATCTGAACAAAAAGACTATACAGGCACAAATATATTAATTACAGCCTTATTCATGGTAGTGCCAAATTGAAAATAACAAAGTAAAGTCCATCAAATTCAATATTACACATTCATTCAATACAGATTTAAGAAACTACATGTCAGCATTGACATAATATTAATAGAGAAAACTGCAAGAAATAATTAAATTCAAATAGATAAAAGAGACTTCTCAAAACCTAAGAACAGAAAAAAACATTTGGACAAATTACAAGGAAGTGGAAGATATCTCATGAAATTCAGTGCTATAGAAGTAAGATATTTGTTTCTTAAAAGAGGCAAACATGACTTTTTTTCTCAGTTGGCAACGTCCACTTCTGGCCGTCTCCATGGAAAGCCGCTTTGTCTTCTGTCCTCCTACTGTAATCTTCCCACAGGAGTGTGCAGGAATCTTGCCACACAGAGGAAACCAGCCTGCTGGGAAGTTTGAGTGCCCTGGAGACCCTTTCAGCCACTGTGTTCTTTCACCTTGCAGGTCGGCATTAAGACTATGCTAATTAACTCCAGGCGAGTCTCCTGTTGCCTGGTGACAAAGTTTCACAGTTAAGGAGGAAGAACTGGGACTGTCAGGGTAAGTTTTTCTCTAGTTGTAACCTGGAATTTATAGATTAACTTTGCCAACCACTTCAAACTGCTTTTTTTCTATCCTCCTTTGAGTAAGCAACTTTGGAAATGCTGGTTCTCTTGAGTGTGCTTTATTTACAAACCCAGACGTGAGCTAATTCATTATTTAGAGAGAAGGAAGCTGACCCTGAGAACCGGGTAGAAAGGGTAGCTAGCTGAAGACCCAGTGGTTGTTTTCAGGTGCATGGCTGTGGGCAAGCTTGGAATGGGTCAGATGCAAGTCTGTGGGGCTTTGAGGTCCCTTCTAATTCTCTTTATAAAGTCTGAGCCTCCTTGAGCATTTTGTGGCTCCACAGCAGGTAGAGACTAGCGTTTGAACCGCTTCTTCCCCATGGCCAGTTACTCCTCTAAGGAAACTGCAGTATGGATACTGCTCCACTCAGGAGGCTCCAGCCTGGTAAGGTAACTTCAGCAGACTTTACTTGATTACTGCTAACTGTGGTGGGCTTGGAGCACAATTTGCCTTTCAAATACAAGCTATCCTGAACACTGGAACTGGGCCTGGCAAGGAGAGACTCTTCATGGAACACAGTAGTAATACAGGCCTCATGTCCTTATTTCCATGACAGATATAATGAGAAAAGGTATGTGTGACTCTGGATCAGCTACTTGGTCTCTCTGAGCCTATATTGCCAAATCCTTCCAGTGGAGATAAAAATTATATATTAGCTGGTTATGAGAATTACTTATAATGTCTGTAAAATGACTGGCCTATAGTAGGTTACCAATACAATCCATACACAATCTGAAGGCAGGAACCTAATTTTAATGTGTTAAAAATTATGTTGTATCATTGCTTTGCAAAGAGTTTGGAGCATAGTAGGTTCTCAATACATTTAAGACCTATGTGGCTATTATGTGAATCAAATACTGAATACTAGCTCTTGTGTGATGAAATTGAGAGTCAGAAAGGTTAGGAAACGTGTGCAAAGTCACACATCTAGAGAGAGACAGAGCTGTGACTGCTCTCCAAGCTGGCGTGCTCATGTCTTCTGGGTCTGAGCCTCAGCCTGGAAGGGAGCAGAGAGATTAAGACAGCCACTGTCTGCTCTGCAGAGCACCTAAGCCTTCATGATTGTCTAGAGACTGATTTTTAGGACTTGGTGTGTGGTGTGACTCCAGCTTCCTTTAGGGACTCCAAGGGTCTCCCACTGCTGCCCAATGCTTTTTGGCTGCCAATGATGAGGAGAGGTGAGGGTGACCATGTTCTTCCCTCCACCCATCATCTGGGTGATGGGAGAGTCAAAGCTAGATATTTCTTATTCCCTAATTTCACTAGAACACAAGGTGTGCAACTCTCTAAATGGGTATGATGAGCTACCCTCCTGCATGATCTGTTGCCAGCTTTTAGTTCATTGCCAAATTGATTCATTACCAGTTTTCAATTTTCAAGCTCTCTACCAGTCTCACATAATAGAACTCAGCCCAAACCCCAGAGCCGAGTCTGATAACACACATGTGCTTTCTTTTTGGTGAGGGATGAGCCTTAAGAATGGGGCTTGACCTAGACTAGGATGAAAGTTCCCATAGAATCTGGCTCAGTTCAGGCTAGAGTCTAGAAAACATGATGAGTCATGAGCTTCCTTGTCAGTCCAAAGAGCCAAATTTATCACAGAATGTTGCAAAGTTAAACTTTTATGCAAAAACCAAATGGCAATTAAGCCCACAGATAAGGAAACTGAGCTGATGCTGGCTCTGCTTGACTAGCATGTGACTCTGACAAGGGACATACTCTGGAGGCTCAGTGCTTTATCTGTAGAGTGAGCTGGATGGATTAAATGAGATAATGCATAACACACTTGGACATAAAGTTAGTGCTCAATACAAAAGAGTGAGAATAAATGGAAAACACCAGACCCACTAGAAATTTTAGCCTGTTCCTATACTTTGTCTGACCCACATATGCAATCCAGAAGACTATTCTGTCAATTCTGTTTCAGCTACATATCCTGAATATTTACTGTCTTCCTATGTCTATCCCACCCCTTTAGTACATACCACCTTCCTTTCCTGCCTGCAACCAGCCTGTCTTCATTTACTCTCCCTTCTTTATCTCTGTTGACTTCCCAGCAGCCAGGGTAACACTTCTAAACTTTCACCCAACTCTCTCCCCTCATCTTCTACCCAGTCCTCGCAGCACCTGCTCCCCCGCATCTCCTTAAACACTTCAAGCTCCTCCCCACTGTGAGGACTCTTCACTTGGTATTAACCTTTCTGAGGTGTTCTTCCTCAAATCTTCCCATGTGGCCGCCTCTTAGTGTTCAAGTTTCAGCTCACACATCACCTCCAAGAGGACTTCCCCTACCACCTCAGTTTAAATTAGCTCCCTTGTCCCAATACTCTTTTCTTGACCCTTGGCATTTCCTTTCACATCATCAGGTTTAATTTTTTGCAGAGCGCTTACACAAACTGAAGTGATCTTTTGGTTTGTTTTACTTTTTATTGCTTGATTTGCTTTCTCCTAAAATAGGAGTATCATGAGAAATACAATGTCTGTTCGTTCACTGCATATCTTATAAAATGACTCAAATACAAATTGTTCAATTGGGAGGGACAAGGGGGGAGGTAGATAGGGTAAAAGGGGTCAAATATGTGGTGACAGAAAGAAATCTAACTTTAGGTAGTGCAATATATATATGTATATGTATACATATGTATATATATACATACATATGTGTGTGTGTGTGTGTGTGTGTGTTTGTGTGTGTATATATCTTACTGTTAAATAGTACATCTGAAACTTTGGATTTCATTAACAAGTGTCACCATAATAAAAAATTAATTTAAAAAAGTTGTTGAATGAATGCATGAATGAGCAAGTGAGTAGCTTAGGCTTTATGTGGAGAGCTTTAGAGGTTAAAAGTGGATAAAGATATAACAATATCTACAAGGTACTATCATATTTACTTTTACTTTGTTGTTACTAATAATATTATTAGGAATTTGTGTTTAAAAGGTGACAAAAACTTTTATATTTGGAACTCAGCAAAGATTGTTGCACAAGTCCTACAACTGGGATTAATGACCAGTGGGAAGTGTCCTGGGGCTGCTAATTTGAGGGAGGTGGTCAGTGTGGTGCTGTTTGATGAATCTACCAGCATTAATCTACCATACTAAAGGCAGAGACTGCAGGAGCCAGATCACCATTAATACAGAGTACCCACCACACACTAGTCACTTAACATACCTCATTTCCTCTTTATAAGAGCCTGCAATTTTCTAGCCCATTTTGTAGATCAATAAATTAAGCTCATGATTAAAATCAGGCTGGCCCTAAAGCTGTGGAAGAAACTCAGTTTTATTGCCCTCAAAACCCCCTCATTCCCCACTGCCCACATGCCTGCCTTCTATTGAGCACTTTTATACACAACAATAGGAACAGAAAAATAGCTAATACATGAGCACTACTATCCCCATTTGGAAAATGCTCAGGAGCTGCCCTGTCCTAAACAAAGTGCTGGCTGCCTTTATTGCCATAGTTCACACCATTCCTAGCAAGTTATATCTATTTGCCCAAGGTATCAGAAAAGGGGTCTCTCTTATTGGTGATAGTGTTGAATGCTTCAGTAATAACTTCAAAAAAGCCTGATAAAGACTAAGGAGGAAAGGGAGCTCTGAATTAGGAAATATATCTATAGAAAAAATTTAAGGTTAGAAGTCACAGCATTTTTGAAAGGTGTCTTACATAAAGCAATAAGCATAACACTGCCCTTTGTACCCTTTCACCTAAAGCATCCTTTTAAAAACTAGACCATGGTCCTTCCAATGCCCTTCACCTCTGAAGGGAGAAAATTTAGCCACTGTTTAAATAAATATCCTCCACCACATTGCACCATATTGTGGTCATCCACACATAAAAGGCTATGTGGTTTTTATATCACAGTCATCTATGCTTAACTGGGGGTTTTCACTACAAGGAAGAGGTGTTAGCTCTCAGGCAACACCTCTGGAGAGAAACCAGAATGGCTGCCTGAGGCTGCTTACCCCTTTACCCCTCTACCACCACTATAGCACTGCCAGGCTCACAGAGGACTCAGGACAGCATGGAGCTGCCTCAGACACCAGGACTCCCATCCCTGCTTAATCCACATGTCTGCAAACACCACTCCAGTGCTTCTCCACCTGCAACTCCCACCAGGCAAATCAGGATTTTAATTCACAGTCGTCACTACCACCACCATCTCATTACCATAGCTGACCTTTACCAAGCACCTCTCATGCCTCGAACTGCTTCTCCTATGGAATCCTCACATTGCTGCATTTTACCTGAAGAAACTGAGGCTAAGAGAAAAACCGTAGCTGGTCCAAGGTTAGGAGGAAGTGGGAAACCAGGGGTTGAACCAGGCTTGTTCACCACAAACCTCTGGCCCTCCATATAAGTGGTCCCTTCTTATGTTTGTCCAGGGAATACTCTCTCAGATATCCCTTTTGACCCAAATATGCTCAATATTTCAAAATCTCTGTTACACATACACACACACATACACACACACACATACTCGCACATCTATTTTAAATAGATAGCATGAGTTACTTCACAGAATTTATGTAATTGAAAACAAAGTAGAGCTGTGTGTGTGTGTATGTGTGTGTGTGTGTGTAAGAATGTATGTTTGTAATTAGATGAAGTCACCAAGGTATCAAGTGTAGACCAGCAAGGCAAGTGTAGATAGAGAAGAGGAGCAAGTAGCTTGGCCATGGCCCCAGCGAGCACATGGCAGAGGCAGCTTCTAACCCAGCCTGGTCCTCTCCCTTCCATGTCTGGGCGCTCTCCACTGCCCCTCATTGCCCATTTAGTGGGCTGGGTTGTGGGGTCAACACATGGTAGTTTCCTGGTAGAACCTAGACCCTATTGAGAGCACATGATGCACAGAGGAGTACCACCCCAGTATAACCTTATGGCTGATGTCAGCCTCAGGGCTGGGTTTCTTCCTGTCTCAGGAAGAAATCAGAAAAGAGAGGGTACAATCCTGTCTGTGATCACCTTGGGGGAAACATAGACACTGGCCTGCTCTCCTTGGTTTGACATGTCCTGGGGATTCTTCTTATAACAGTTAGAGTATCATTTGAAAAATAAGCCAGATCATGTCTGCCCCTTGAAATTTTTTAATTGTACCTCTGGCCTTCTTTTTTACCTCCTTTCCTTCTTTCTCTCCCTCCCTTCTTCTCTCTTTCCTCCCATTTTCTTGCCTCCTTCTCCCCTTCCACTTTTGGTCCCTCCCCTCCCATCTGCCTTTTCATCTAATGTTTCCTCTACCTGAAACACCTACCTCCTCCCACACTAAGTCATAACAAAGGCCTCCGAGGCCCTCACTCATCCCCACTCTGCCCTTAGGAAGCAGCCATTTCTATTATCATATTTATAGTAGTAGAGGCTGAAGTTCAGTGAGACTCAGGAGGCTGTCCAGGGTCCCTAGATGTTAAATGGGGAAGTAATGGCAACCCACATGAGTCAAAACCCATGCTCTCCACCCTGTCAAGTCGCTTCTCAGAGATCCAGATATCTGCAAGGGGGAGCCATGGCTGTGAGGAGAAAATCCAGTGATGTCTGTCTAGCAGTAGCAGTACTGAAACCATGTTGGTTGAAACTAAATTATTGTTCTACTTGGGAGATTAAAAGGTGCCAGGATTGACTTTGGTTCTTCTACTTTCTTTTGTGTCAAGGTTGGTTTTTGTGTTTTGAATGTGTTGGTTGATGAACAAGGCATTTCTAGTCTGTTAAACTAATAATCTTAATATTTTATTTTAATCGTAAGACACTTATTCCCTTTTGTTCCTTTAACAAATCCAATTAAAACAGAGCACGTTCAGAATTACAAAATAGATGCTATTAAACCAAAAAGAAATCATCATCTTTTGTTATTGGGCCATGTGACCCCCTGGGAACTTTTTCTCCAAATAAAAGTTGAATTTTTATTATCCGCCGGGGGAAGGGAGAAGTTTGACAGATAACGGCCTCTCAGGCAGCATATGTGCAAAGCCTTACTAGTGCTAAGGATGGAGAAGAAAATAATGTTAGGGGTAGACAAAACTGTACAGGCATAATCTTCAGTAAGGTGCTTAGAGCTACATTTATCAAATTAGTCAGGTAATTGCAAAATGAAGTGAACCCAATAATTTCCAGTTTGCTGCAGCTCTGATGTCATGGGAAGAACGTTCTGCCCAGAAATAAATTGAGCGGTGTGAGTGGATAAATCACTTTCTCTCCACCACAGCAGCCACTTTCAGTCCTTATCTCTGGGTTGAAGGACTGTTCCTGCCTCAAAGGAGAGCTATGAGGATTGAATGAAATGGCAAGTGGGGAGTCACTGCAAAGAGAAGGTGTGACAACAGTCCCCAACATTTTTGGCACCAGGGACCAGTGCTTCTATGAGAAACTATTGCATGATGATCTGAGGTGGATCTGAGGCGGTGATGCTAGTGCTGGGGAGTGTCTGCAAATACAGATGAAGCTTCCCTCGCTTTCTGCTCACCTTCTGCTGTGCAGCCCACTTTCTAACAGGCCATGGACCAGTACCAGTCCATGGCCTCGGGTTTGGAGACCCCTGCTCTAAGGGCTGGTGTGCATGTGTGGTGGGGAAGTATAGTATCAAAGGACAGACCCATGGAGTAGGCTGTTTGAAAATAGTGGAAGTGTATCGTACAGTGGTTAGACTTTAAAGGGAGCTCACGTGGTGAACATCCAACTTCCAGTGGCTGGTATACAGCCTCTCAGGGTCAGCAGCTGCCAGGGCAAAAGAGGGCACTGCTGCTCTGCTGAGCACCTGGGAATGAGTAGGCTAATGTTCTGAGCCAAACTTGATGAAAAGTCTGTATTTTCACACTCACCATGGAGGCCTATGGAAACTGGAGGGGCTGAGTAACAACAGAGTTCTGTCTCCATCGCTGCCCACTTGGGGCACATAACTATTAAGTGAACTGGCTGGTGTCATTATGTGTACCCTTTACTGTCTGTCTGTCTGTCTGTCTGTCTCTCTCCTCTCTTCTCTCTTCTCTCTTCTCTCTTCTCTCTTCTCTCTTATTGTCAATCTCCAAGCTCTTACAATCAAATGATTCCATTAATGCCATTTAAAAATCTTTAAAATTTATATTATTCAGATATACTTAGATGTATACATATGTTTCTATTAAAATGAGCACCCCACACATTGGCCCTTGGGCAGTGGAGTAAGCAGGCAATGGATCCAGCTGAAATGGTTTCTTCGGGGACCCTGGTTTATATGTGGTCCCTCCAAAAGGTCAATGGGACATCTGCATTACTGACTCCTGCAGTGACTTTGGACAAAGATTGCACCTCCGTCTTCTCACTCTGCATCGAGTTGGCCAGCTACTTCAGCACAGTGTACTCCATTCCCCTTTAAATGGACTGTGGTGAGCCCCATTGCAGTTCCCTGGCTAACCTACACCAGATGAAAATGGACCTGAGTGAGTGTCTGGCCACCCAAAGTCTGAGGACTCTGTGACACTTTGGTGCAAACATCAGAGAGCCCATGGGTAACCAAAACCAGCACACATCTTTCTGAGGATGTCATGGGAAGAACAATAAAATTAAGGCTGCAGGACAAGCAGCCCTAATTTTCTGTTAGAGAGGTGACTTTCACCCTGGGATTGCTAGGATTCCAGAACGTCTTCTGCTCCTTGGAGTCAGTGGGGACCAACAATGTGCCCTCCAGGATGAAGCACTTCCTACTGCTTGAGCAAAGGCAACAGAAGGAAGAGAAGAGAGAAACAGCATGATGTACTCAAAAGGTCATAGCTTTGATATCAGACACATATTTGACTGTACTGTATTATCTGTGTGAACTGAAAGAAGTCACTTGACTTTTCTGAGCCTTAATTCTCTTATTTTAAAAATAGGATTGACACTTGGCATGGTTGCTGTTGAGGCAGAGATACAGGAAGAGCCACTAGCATGCTTGCAACAGTTACTTTGGAATATATCACCTAAGTGAATGATGGTGAGCGGCACTTGACATTATGTAGCATATTTGAAACTGATGTCAAGAAATCCCATCACCATCACTGTGTGGCTCCTGTAAGACTCCACCCCTGCTGTCTGCATCTCTCTCCTAACTATCATCACTGTCTCTCCATCAACTCTGCCAAGTGTCTGGCATAGCTATTGCTGTGAGGGCCACAGAATCTTTCTGCCTCTAAGCTGTCCCCTTCCTAGCAGTCTGTCCTTCTGCCCACAGGAAAGACTGGCTCAACATAACACAGCCAATGGCAGTAGTGGAAAAAATAAAAAGCACTTCATGTTTATACCCCCAGTGAATCTCTGCTCTGAAATCCAGATAACACTGTAGAGCAAGTTGCAGAGTACACAACTCCTAGGCCAGAATGGGCACTATGCAAATGTCAGTTCTTTCCCCAAGTGCACACCCTGCTGGAGTCAAACATTAATGCCTATTTTAGAGGCCTGGCCAGAGGTTCCAGACACATCCACTCCACAGAGGGCCCCACAGTGATCACCCACACTCCCACCTGCCACATGGCTTGTTCTAGGGATGGGTAGAGGGCACAGGGAATGATTTGAAGCCACATAGGAAGTCACAGCACAGGTAAGGCTGGCCTGTTACATGATTAGTGAATGGGTCTCATGAGAGTTAGGGGAGAGAATAAATGCAGTGATTTTTAAATGAGTGACTTTATTAAGGGAAGTTTGTGTCATTTCCCCTTCAGAGGCAGCCCATAAGCAAAAGATATTTCTCATCCATATGGCATGAAACTTGCTATGAAGTTAGTCCCCAATACTGGCTGTGAAATGGTGGTGACTTTGGGGATTTTAATTTTGCAATGTGTCTATCCTGTGTCTCAATGCATCAGTCAAAAGAGTGAAATAATTATTGTGAGATCACATTAGCAAGATGTTTAAAGATATTAGATATACATAAAGTCAGTCTTACTTAAAAATATAAAGACACATGAGCATGAAGCACCAGATAAATTCTATCATCATAGTGATGGTAACAATCTTACAACTGAAAATGCTTGCAAATATTTTGATGCCATTAAAATATAGATTGCCATTACATTTTTAATTTAGATATCCATGGGGTGTCCCACCATGCTGTTTGATTCGCAGTGACTAGATCAAAAAATATTGAGAAATTAAAGTTAAATCAACTGGTCCAGTTTTTCCAAAGTATAGAAACCAATTGTATAAGACAAGACACAGTAGTATATTTAGAAACTTTTGACAGTTGGGCTGCTAAGCTGTTCATCTGAAATGTAATCTACTATTTGTCTATCCATCCATCCCTCTGCCCATCAGTCTATCCATCTATTTATATCTCTGTCTTCTATGATTGCCAGCTTCCCTTGTGTGGGTTAGTCTCACTCTTACATTTAAGGATTCTGTAAGTTGATAATAACAGGTCATCTAACTAGTTTTAATTGTACCAAAGATCATCCCTTTCACACTTCTTTTGTCAATATTTACTCTCCTACTCAATAGGTAAGCCTGGGCAGGATGCTAAACATGCAGAGTTGAGTGAGAGAAGGGATGTCTCTGGTCTTTGTAGGCTACTCTCACTTGTCTACTTCCAGTGGTGCTCAGCAACTTAGGGGTCTAGGATGGACAATGAGCAACATAACACACCTGCCTTCCATAACTCAAAGCAAGGGGCCCAACCAGGTATGGCGGCCCTAAGGAAAAGCACAGAGAAGTCTATCGTGTTCCATCTGGCATGGGGACCCAAACACACTGATGTGGAGGTGGAGTACATTATCCCAGCTAGTCCCTACTTGGCCTTGCATATGATTAATGAGCAGGCTTAGAGCCAAAGTTCCTGGTGGAGAGAAGCTTCTTAATAGGGAAGTATTCTGTAGATAGCTCCATGCTGCTTCCTCCATCATCATTTATCAGAGCTGGGAGGGCTTCTTATCTTGGTGTGGGTGGGCTGTGGCAAGCAGGCTCAGCTGGGCTAAACTGGCTGGATCACTAGTCTACTGGGAGCATCCTTCCCATCCCCTCTAAAACTTGCTTGTTGTGTTTGGCTTCTCTGAGCTGAAATTTATCTTAAACATCAGAACTACAAAATACAGCTCAGGTTCTGGGGTGCTCAGGGGACTCTGGTAGCCAGAATCAGTAACAATCTAGATCTTAGCTCTTTGAGCTTGGGGTCCAGCCATGTTTATTGTTCATCTGTGTAATACAGAGGCCTGTACATAGTGGGTTCTCAATATACTTAATGAGTAAACAAATGAACAAATGCAGAAATAAGCATATGGACTTGGCTTAAATTAGTCCCAAAGGACTAATAAGGGTCATGGGAAAGGAAACTTTATTATTTGTTCAAGCCCATGGGATAGAGTTGCCAAAAAAAATACTATGCAAAATTTGGGACATATGTATATTAAAACTATCCATTATTTATCTCAAGTTCAAATGTAACTGACCATCTTGTACTTTTATTCGATAAATCTGGCAACCCTACCATGAGGAGCAGTCATCAATAAATATGTGATCATCCCATCTTTTTTTTTTATTTGAATTTTTAACCCAAGTGCACTATGACAGTTTTTTGACACGCCACCTTGTGCAGAGCTGTTCCCTGCAGCATGCACATGTGCACACATGTGGTAGACATGCATACATACCATGGCAGTGCCCACATGGTATATATTTGGATGCCCTTTGGAGGGCACAACAGGGCTAAGGGGATGGGCATAAAAAAGTCACAGACGTCTAAGCTGAGCTGAGCAAGCAGTCACTGTGAGACAGATAAATTGAATATAGAGTCTCAAACATATTTAAGTTAAAAAAATTTTTTTTAAGTTTACCTGCAAATAAATTGCCTATTTTTGTGTGGACAGTCTCTGAGCTCTATTATATGTGTAGTTTCATGTAACCACCACCACAATCAGGATCAAGGCGGTCCTAGCACCCCAGAAACTTAACGTGCCATTGCCTTGTTGTCCAACCCACCCTGTTCCTGACAACCACTGATTTGTTTTCTGTACTTTTCATCGTGGCTTTTCCAGAATGTCATATAAATAGAATCATTCATTATGTGGACTTTAGAGATTGATATCTTTGCCTTAGAAAAATGCTTTTAAAATTCATCCAATTTGTGTGTATCAGTAGATTTGTCCTCTTTATACTGAATAGTATACTATTATAAGATATGCCACAATTTCTTTATGTATCCACCCACTGAGGTTTTTTGAGGTTTTTTTGTTTGTTTGTTTGTTTCTTTCTTTCTTTCTTTCTTTTTGGCAATGCTGAATAGAGCAGCTACAAACACAGGTGAATGAGTTTTTGTGTGAACATAAGTTTTTATTTTTCTACGGTGAGCACCTAGTTGGGGATATGCTGTGTCATATGATGAGTACATGGTTAATTTTATTAAAAACTTCCAGTTTTTAATAAAAAAACAGTGAACTATTTTAAATTCTCATCAGAAATATATAAGCACTCTTGTTGCTTAACTTCTTTGCCAAATCTTTGTACTACCTGTTTTTATGTGTTATTTATTATTATTTTTTTAAAGTTTAGACATTCTAATAACTGTAGTGATATCTGATTGAGATTTTAATTTGCATTTCCCTGGTGACTAATGATACTGAGCAACTCTCCGTGGCCTTATCTGCCAACTGTATACCTTCTATGGTGAAATGTTTTGTTAAATCTTTTGGGTATTTTTTTTATTGCATCATTTGCTTTCTTGCCATTGAACTTGAGTTCTTTACAGATTTTGGACACTAATCCTTTGTTGGATATGTGATTTTCAAATGTTTTCTTCCATTCTGTAGCTTGTCTTTTCATTCTCAACAATTTTTTTTAACAGAGAAGAACATTTTAGTTTTATTGAAGTCCAATTTGTACTTTTGCCTAAGTCATAAAGATTTTCTCCTATGTTTTCTTTTTGAAATTTTATAGTTTACCATTTTCCATTCATATCTATGATCCATTTTGAGTTAATCTGAGTTAGTTTTGGTAGGCTGAGATTCATTTTATTGTATATGGGTAACCAATTGTTTCCACATTATTTGTTGAAAGTTTATCATTTCTCCACTGAATTTTCTTTGAACTTTTGTCAAAAATTAATTGACCATATTGGCCATAGTTATGTAGATCTATTTCTGGACTCTGTTTTCTATTTCACTTATTTATATATCTGTCCCTTCACCAATACCACATATTGTAGTTATGTAAGTTTTAAAATTTGGAAGAACAGATCCTTCATCTTTTTTTTTTAATTGTTTTGGATTTCTAGTTTCTTTTCCTTTCAATATAAATTTTAGCATCTGTTCATTCATATATACAAATAACCTTGCTGAGATTTTTATTTGTATCACATTGACCTTTAGACTAATTTTGGAAGAATTGATGTCTTAATTATATTTAGTCTTTCAACTCAAGATCATGGTATATTTCTCCATTTATTTAGATCTTTGCTTTCTTTCATCAGTGTTTTATAATTTTCATCATAGAAATCCTGTACATTTTTGTTATTTATGTGAAATACACAAGTGTTTTAATTTTGGAGCATTATCATTTTTAAAATTTCAGTTTCAAATTGTTCACTACTAGTATATAAAAATTCAATGGGGGGTTTGTGTGTAAACCTTGTATCCTGCAACCTTGCTAAACCCAGTAATTGGTTCCAAGAGTATTTTTTAAATTCTGTAGGATTCTCTATGCAGACAGATCATTGAGTAAGCATAATTTTATTTCATTCTTTCCTATCCATATGACTTTTATTTTTCTTGCATTATTGTAATGGCTAGAATTTCCAGTATAATATTAAATAGGGGTAGCAAGAGTTTACCTTCTTGCCTTGTTTTCAATCTTAGGGGGGGGGAAACATTCAATCCATCACCAAGTATGATGTATCTATGTAGCATTGTGTATGTGTGTGAGCATATATGTGTGTGTGCATTTGTGTGTGTGAAAGCCTTTTAAAAGGTTAAAATAGAGCCTTTATATTACTATTTTGCTGAGAGTTTTTGTCATGACTAGATATTAAACTTTGTCACATGTTTTTTTCAGCATCAGTTGATACGATCATGTTTTTTTTTTCTTTTGAATCTCTTAATATACTATATTACATTGATTTCTGCATAGTGAATCAACTTGCTTTCTCACTTGGTTGTGACGTATTGTTATTCTATTTATATATTGCTGGATTCAATTAATTGTGTTGAAGATTTTTGTGTCTGTGTTATCAGGGATATTGGTCTATAGTTTTCTTTCTTTATATTTTCCAATGTGATTTTAGTAACAGGATAATGCTAGCCTCGGAAAATAAATTAAGAATAGTTCCTTCTTCTATTTTCTGAAAAAGAGTGTATAAAATTGCTGTTGTCATCTTTATATGTTTGGTAGAATTTGCCACTACAACCATTTGAGCCTAGAGTTTTTTGGGTAAGCTTTTCAACTACAATTTCAGTCTCTTTAATAAATGTAGGTCTATATGGGTTATCTATTTCTTCACATGTGAGATTTTAGTTTGTAGTTGACTTTAAGTTTTTTCTAGAGTTGTTCGTGCTATTCTCTAGATATCCCTTTAATGTTTGTGGGGTTTTAGTCACATTCTCTTTTTAATTACTGATATTTATAATTTTTGTTTTCTTTTTTCCCCACCACTGTCAGTCTGGCTAAGATTTGTCAATTTTATTAATCTGTTCAAAAAAACAGTTTTAAGTCTACAGCCATGTCATCCTTAACATGCCCGATCCCATCTAATCTCGGAAGCTAAGCAGGGTCAGGCCTGGTTAGTACTTGAATGGGAGACCAGGTGCTGTAGGCATAAAAAAATTAATAATAGCAATAAAATAAAAGATTGTAAGCTGATAAGGTCCTTGCAATCTGTGAGGGTTGCCTCCACTAAAAAAAAAAAAGTTTTAGTTTCACTGATTTTCTCTATAATCTTTCTTTCAATTTTGTTGATTTCTGCTCTTGTCTTTATTATTTCCTCTCTGTGTATGCTTTAGGTTTATTTTGATCCTTTTTACTAGTTTCTTAAAATAGAGGTTTATATTATAGACTTGAAACCTGTCTTACCTTTTTAAATGTTTCCAATGTGAACACTTAAAGCTACAAATTTCCCTCTCAATACTACTTTAGTTACAAACCATAAGTTTCGATATGTTGTTTCTTTTTTGTTCCATTCAAAATATTTTCTAATTTTCCATGAGATGTTTTTGATTCATGAATTATGTGTAAATATGTTTTTTTTAATTGTTAACTATTTGGAGATTTTCTAGTTATAAGTTTTGATACTGATTTCTAATTTCATCCCATTATTTTTAGAGATGTTCTTTGTTAAGAACATACGTGTTAAGGTTTGTTTCATACCAAGAATATAGTCTATATCTGTAAATGTTGTATGTGCGCTTGAGAAAAATGTGTATTCGGTTTCTGTGTAGAGTGTTTTATAAATGTCAATTAGATCCAGTTTGTTTATGGTAATGTTCAGTCCTTCTATATCTGTGGTCCTCCTCTGGAGGCAATTTTGTCCTCTGTGGACAGCTGGCAATATTTAGAGACATTATTGGTTGTTATAACTAGGATAGAGCCACTGGTGTTTAGTAGATAGAATCTTCTGCTACTAAACATCCTTCAATGCACAGGACAGGTCCCCACCCCCTACCCCCATCAGCACTCCACCACTGCCAACAACAAAAAGTTATCTGGCCACAAATGTCTGTGGAGCTGAGGCTGAGCAACACTTGTTCTTTGCTGATTTTCTTTCTAGTTGTAGCATTAATTATTGACAAGTATTGGCATCTCTAACTCTATAGATTTTTTCATTTCTTCTTTCAGTTTTATCAGTTTTTGCTTCATTTATATCAAAGCTCTGTTGTTAAGTATGTATACATTTAGGATTTTTATATCGTCTTGGTAAAATGTCCCTTTTATTATGTAGTAGTCTTCTTAATCTCAGGTAAATTTTCATTTTCTGAAATATACTTTGTCTATACTAATATTAATAAAGTCATTCCAGTTTTTCTTTAGTATTTGCATAGTATGTCTTTTCCCCATTCTTTTAGTTTAACTTACTTTTGTTTATTTATTAAATGGTATGTAATTGACTCTTTCTCTTTTATTATCCATTCTGCTAATTATGCTTTTAATTGATGTACTGGATCACTTTCATTTAATATCAGTATTGATAGATTTAAATTTAGCTCTGCCATTTTAAAAGTTGTATTCTGTTTCTTCCATTTTCCTTTTACTGCTTTCTTTTAGATTATTTGAATTTTTCTACTGTTAATTTTTAATTTATATATTTAAAATATAAATTATATTTATGTATATAAAATTATAATTATATAGATATGCACTATTTATATATATGATTATACTTTTATCATTATATATAAACACATATTTTTAAATCTATACATGTATTTTTTTCTATGCCTTTGTATATTGCTTTAGTGGTTGCTCTAGAGATTTAAATATATATACCTAACTTTCCATAGCCTACTTAAAATTAATATTTTACCACTTCAAAAGCAATGTAAAAACCTTACTTATCATATAGGTCTTTTTAGCTTCCCCCATGATATTGTAGTTATCATATCTATCCCATCTACATGCACTGAAAACCCCATTAGACAGTGTTACAATTTTTGCTCTCAATCATCACAAATATTTTAAATCTTAAGAGGAGAAAAATAGCTTACTATATGTACCAGACATCTACCATTTCCATTGTTCTTCCTTTAGTCTCGAAGCCCAAATTTCTCTATAGTATTGGTTCCCTTTCATCTAAAGAATCTCCGTTAGCATTTCTTTTCAACAGCTCAGCTAGTGGCAAATCCTTTCATTTTCCATTCATCTGATAATGTCTTTATTTTGCCTTTATTCATAAAGGGCACCTTTATTCACTGTTGGTTGACAGTTTGTTTGCTTTCAGTTCTTTAAAAGATATTTTTCTAGTAGGTTGTATGTCCTTTTTCTCTGGCAGGTTTTATTTTAATTTAATTTTGAGGAATTTGATTATGTCTCTGAGTGTGTTTTGAATTTATATCTTAGCTCAATTCTCAAAGTCTTTGTGTTATGGATTTGGGATTAGGTACTGAAGACCCTGTTCAGGGTTTCAGCCATGCAAAGGCATCTCATGCTACATCCAGAAGTTCTTATATATCTTTATTAAACTCCCTCCTCTTTGCAATCTTCCCAGCACTTTGTGGCTCTCAGAACATACACCCTCCCCTGCATACACACACACAAACACACAACACACACACACAACACACACAACACACAACACACACACAACACACACAACACACACACACACACACACACACACACACACACACACACACACTTAGTCTTCTGGATAGAATTTTGTTTTCTAAATCTAGTATCTAGTTCCTGTGACTGTTGCTGGCTCCAGGGCCATATGACAGAAGGATAGAGAGAAAAAAGCAACCTCCTTGCTCTTGGGACAACAGTTTAGGCAGAGATGATGATTCTCTTCCCCCATAGTTTTGGGTGCCTGCCTGGATGACTCCAGTGATACAGGACTGCCTGGGGCTGAGGCAGGAGTGAATGAAAAAAACAAAGGGGAAAAAACAGTAAATCTCCTTCACCCTCCCTGACTCTAAAAGGCTCTCTTTCCTATTTTTGGTCAGAGAGAGAGGCTTTTCTTAGAAATCTTTCTGTCCTCCCCTCTCTCCATGTAAAGTTGGTCTTACTTTCAAGTTACTTCTCCAACCTACATGATACTATTTATCCTCAGCATCCTCAGAGAGCTGCTCAGTGCAGTCTGTCTAAGGTCTTGAGTTGCATTCAATGGGTGAGATGAACAGAGTGTACTTCATTGTAACTGTAACTAGAACCCCAGTTTTGATTTTTAAGCTGCTTTATCCCATCTGGTTCTTCAGAGCTACATGATACAGTAACTTCAATACTAGTGAACACAGTACCATCTTTGGTAACCAGCCAATTATGCCCAAATGTGGTTGGTCCATTGTTTTTAAAGAATAGGTTCAGCTTACAAGTTGTGCTCAAAAGAATATCAATGCTGCTGAAAGCTGAGATACTCTGATTGGTTTACTCTGGAGATCTCCATCCATCCCAGGAGGATCTGATCCAGTAGGACTGTCATAGGGTGGGAACTTCTGCTAGGAGTGGAGGAGTTTTATACAAGCACATGGAAGACAACTTTTACCTACTTCTCTTTGACACTGAGGATTATTGTATGAGGAAAACATGTGATTATTGTATGAAGAAAATAGCCTGATTTCCAGAGCTTCATGTGTTATATAAACTTGGTTTCTGATAAAGAGCTTGAATAATGACGTACAGAAACTGTAGGCACCTCTATCACCCATCCCTGTGGGAAAATGGAGGCACTGAAAGCATTTGTCTCCTGATAGCATGCTACCGTCTTATCTGGAAACTTGGTCCAAAAGAGAAAAATCAGATAGCATGGGGCACCAAGTTTAGAAAAGAAAAGAGCTTCTAGAACATGACAGTACAGTTTGTATCTTCTTCCTAGCTGTAGACCTTTCTCACACATGAGCCTCAGTCTTCCTCTCTATACAATGGGAATAATCCCATAGATCTTGCTGTATGTTGATGATTAAAATCAAAACACTCAAAGTTCCTGATAATATTTTATAGTTAGCATTAATCAAGCTTTTACTATGTGCCAGGCACTATTGTGAGTGCTTTATAGTTAGGTAATTTACACTCCCTAAAAGCTGTATAAAAGAGCTGTTTTTCACAAATGAGGAAACTGAGACACTGAAAATTTAAGAAAATTTAAGCCAAGCACCTGAGGCCAGAATCTACCTATTACTTTGTATATTCCACTTCTCCATATGGCAGCAATCACAACTATTATCACGCCTATCAGTGCACAGGTGTCTATACTTGAATTTCAGTGTAAAGGATGTTAGGGGAGAACATGCAAGGGGCAGGAGATGAAAAAAGGCAACATTCTCTTTTAAGTTCTGCCAGGCACTTAAGTTCAACCTTGGCCTCCTCCATGCTCATGGGCATCATCTTACTTGTGGGCTGAGTGAAAGACTTTTCTGTGCTGCTCTAGTTGCACTGCAGTTATAGTAGTGAAAGCTTGACTAGCTCCTCTGGATTCAGAGGTGGAGAGAGATAGGAGTACAGAAACTGTAGGCAGTTAAGTCATTCTTAACTACCACCTTATTGCCTCATATCCTGGCTATGTTGCTTCTGAGAACTCAATGGTTCCACCATAGGAACCCATGGGGTAACGTTAAAAAAAGACTAGATTTGTGTGAAGGTCTGGGAAGTGGCAGATATCCAAGAAAACACTCATACGCATACACACATGTACCCCTGAGTGGGGGGAAAGGGAATTATGTGAAAGTCCAGGACAATGGAGAGATTCATAAGTCAGGGATGGCATAGCCAGAGGGGCATTAAGAAGCCTTCAGGCCAACCGTGTACCTCCCATTTCACATCTAGAAACACTGAGGTCTGAGGAGAGTATTCAATTTGCTGAAGGTCTTTGGCAAGGTTACTTCTGCTGATGCCCTAATTTCTCTCCACTTTCTGCTTTCCTTTTAAACTATTAGAGAACAAAGCATTATGATTTTGGGGGAGTCTAGTAACCTCATGTCATCTCCTAACTTGATATTTTTTTCTCCTCTTATCAGAGTATATCTTCTAGCAATTTCATGGGACTTTTCCTCAAACTGATCACCAACTAATCAGAACAACATATCTCAAACATATTTCCTTACTAAAGAACATGGCCAAGAGTGGGAAAGGCCCCAAGGGCAAGAAGATCACCCTCAGTGTGGCCAAGAATTGTATCAAAATCACATTTGATGGGAGAAAACGCCTTGACTTGAGCAAAATGGGAATTACCACCTTCCCCAAGTGTATTCTGAGACTCAATGATATAGATGAGCTCGATCTTAGCCGGAATATGATCAAGAAGATTCCCGATTCAATCTCCAAGTTCCAGAACCTGAGGTGGCTGGACCTGCACAGCAACTACATCGACAAGCTCCCAGAGTCCATTGGCCAGATGACCAGTCTGCTCTATCTCAATGTCAGCAACAACAGGCTGACCACCAACGGGTTGCCTGTTGAGCTCAACCAACTCAAGAATATCCGTACAGTGAATTTAGGCTTGAACCATTTAGACAGCGTGCCCACCACCCTGGGTGCACTGAAGGAGCTCCATGAGGTGGGACTCCATGATAATCTGCTCACAACCATTCCCACTAGCATTTTTAAGCTCCCCAAGCTGAAAAAGCTCAACACACAGCGAAACCCCTTTCCTAAGGGTGAAGAGTCAGATACGTTCATAGATTCTATCAAGAGACTGGACAACTTACATCTCGTGGAGGAGAAGGATCTCTGTGGGCCTTGCCTGAGAAAATGCCAACAGGCCCGGGAAAAACTGAACAGAATCAAGAATATGGCCATGACAACACCAAGAAAGGCCATCTTTTCCAACTTGGTCTCACCCAACTCCATGGCCAAGGAGTCCCAGGAAGATTGGAGGTGACCTGGGATCTCGACCCTGAGGCAGAAAGAGTAAAGGGGGGAGGGAAGATGACAATGGGCTGCATCTACAGCAAATTGAGAGATAATCCCATCACTGCTACAGTTCTTTCAGCCAAGCCCATAAAATACCTTTCCCTATCTTCTTGGCTTACGATTTTGTTGATTGAAAGGCATTTAGTTCTTTGCCATTCCACACATTTCTCTCTCCTATGCATGCTCACACTTACACAAACAGTCATGATGAGTCAGGAAAGGGCCATCCATCTCACTTCTGCTCCAGAACTCTCCTGCCTACAACCCATGGCACTCTTACTCTTACTCACACACTCTTAGTCTCATTATCATGCATTTCAGGACTAATATCCAACTCCCACATGTTGATCTTGCTCTATGGAAATGCTTCAAAGTACAGGAATCTCAGACATAGGTAGCTAGGAGGGCAGATAGACATTTATTCTTGGGAAGGGGACAAAACTGGTCTACAGAGATAAGCAGATATTATCATTAAGTATTGGCAGGTAACATCTTCAGGTCAGAGCAGTACTATCTTTTTCTCTTATCTGTGCTTGCATAATTTGCTCTAAGAGCTTTCTCTAGACTCAACCTTCAAGCCCATAACTGGCTGTGAATGAATGAGGTTATATTCCCATCTTATTATGACCAAAGCTTTTCCAGACTCTTGCAAGAGTAATTAAAGAACAGTTTCAGGTATGGTTAGATGCAGTCAATACATTTTTAAAAATACCTTCCTAGGCACTGTGCTAGGTGTGGGGACTGTGTCCAATGGCAAAAAGTTTGGCTTGCTTTGTGCAACCTGTTTGTAAGACCCATTGAAAGAAGACAGGACAGAATGTCACTGTCTGAGGGCAGAATGTCATTCTCTAAACATGATGTTAGGAAACCAAGAGCATGTGGTATGCAGGCTGGCCTGGCAGAAAGGAAGTCAAAGACTCTACAGTTGGCCAGATTTAGGTTCAGGGCAGCTCTTCTTACTTGCCATCTTCCTGGCCACCTTACTTAGCTTTGGTTCCCTCATCTGTAAAGTGAGATAACAGGGCCCCTACTCCAAAGGTCACTGTGCATCTAAAGCATATAGAACACAGAGTGAATACTCAAATGAAGTCAGTTTTCTCTAAGAACTGGAGCTTGATGCATCTCAAAGCTGAAATACAACTTTGGATAGTGTCCCTATTCATACTAGATCTTCTGGCATAAAAACAGTGGTAAAGGCAATCTTCAAATAGCAGAGAACCTTCTCTATACCACTCACTCACACCTTCAAGCTGCCTAAAAGAAAAGGATCAGGAAGATAGCTTTAGGAAAGCTTAAAAAAAATTTTTTGATTAAGACTTTTCTGTATTCATGGCAAGTTTTATAGTAGTCAATAGAAAAGCACTGAGAGATAACCGTGAGTTCAGTGAGACTAGCTTATTTCTTTTTCACATTATAAACTATGGGGTTCCTCTTTCCCCCAATAGAATGAAAACCCTATTCTAACCCAGTCACTATCCTCTCTGAAAGTCTGGCATAACCTGGTGACCCCTATGTGACCCCTGTGTTTTGCCTTTGTGACCTGGAGTAATTGCTCGGTTTCTCCTGTCTCTATCCCCAGGATACGCTCAACATCTCCCTAGAGTAGCTTATGGCAAAAATTTGAAGACTAAACAGCTAACAAGAAGAAACAACTCTAAAGAAGAAAAGCCCTCTGGAGAAGAAACAGAGTGGCAAGGGGAACATTCTGGAAGCCAGGATCTCTGGTGCTGGCTAAGCCACTGACTTGCTTCTTAAACTCAATTTGCTTCTCTTAGCTGTAAATAATCTCTGTGTGAAAATGACTTTGGGAAATATGTGGTGTTTTTATAAACGTATATAAATAAAATATTTAAAAAAATAATAGATATAAATCACAGACAATTAAAACTTTAAAAAGAGAATTTAAGACTTAAAAGACTATGGTCACTCAAACTGGTAAAATCTCAATACCAGCCTCCTGTGGTAAGATATGTATAATGCAATACCTTGAGTGACTAAAATATATACAAAAAATTCATATAAAGAAATATACTCAAAAATACTATAGGCAAATCAAAGTAGAATTTAAACAAATCTTTCAGAAATGCAGTTAGGAAGGAAAAAAAATAGAGAAATGAACAATAGGGAGAAAAATAAGAAAAAATAAAATGGCAGACTTCTGTCCTAACATTTGAACAATTATATTAAATGTAAATACACCAATCCCTCAATTTACTCAGTATGTTTTTCACATGAGTTTGTCTTATATGCGGTAAATATCCCATCCGTCCTCTAACCCCCTCCTCATTTAGTGGACTTTTTATATATGGTTTCCATTTACACAGTTTCATTCTATGTGGTTCTTTCTTTTTCATTTCCATTATTGGCAATTACTCTTTTTTAAAACAATAGCTTAACTCAGCAATGTACAAAGAACAGATACTAACACACAATTATCACTGGAACATTTGAAAATTGATTGTTGCACCAAGCTGTAGGAATTGACATGACATACTAGTTGCATCATAATTCAATTAAAGATACGTACTTCCAAATATTTCAAGTGTTAAAGATAATGACTTTGTGCCAATTAAAAAGAGGAGGTTGATTGCTTTGGATTACGGCACAAACACCAACAGCGAATAAAGTTTATTTTGTTTTTTCTGAATCTTCATTAGCAATTTTTTGTGAAAATATGTGAAATAAATATTTTTGACTTAGGTTGACCTATTTCTTTAGATTTTTTTTGTACTGGTGGACTCTTTTTACATGGTTTTCTTCTGCATAATAAAAAGACATGTGGAATGAATAATCTGCATAAATTGAGGGATAGATGTAATCTTTATTTGTAATGGCTTCAAACTAGAAACCACCTAATTTCCCTGAATAGACAAATGTTAAACAAACTCCGATATGTCCATACCATGGAATACTACTCAGCAATAAAAAGGAACACACTATTAATACATATAACAACTTGGATGGATCTCAATGGCATCATTCTAAGTAAAAAAGGCCAGTCTCCAAAGGTCACATACTCTATGATTCCATCTAGAGAACACTTTCTAAATGATAAAATGATAGAAATGTAAAACAAATCAGTAGTTGCCAGGCTTTAAGGTTAATGAGGGACAGTAGGCAGTGGGTATGACCACAAAGTGGTAGCACAGCAGATATTTTTGTAATGATAAAAATGATCGTGTATATTGTTGGTGGTGGTTACACAAACCTACAAATATGATAAAATGACAAAAAAAAACTGCATACTTATTATAGCAATGTCAACTTCTCAGTTTTGAAATTGTACTACAGTTTCATAAGATACAACCATTGGGGGAAATTAAATAAAGGATGTATGGGGACTCTATGTATTATTTTTGCAACTTCTTATAAATCCGTAGTTATTTTAAAATTTTTAAAAATTAAAGACAATCTTACAACCCAGATGCAGCAATAACAGATCTTTGCACGTGTGTCAAGTGCTAATTTATGAGTAACCACGGCAAACTTGAAGCTCCTAAACCATCCCGAAGAACTAAGGCATTTCAGGAGAAACAGCACCTTCGCCTGAGTTCACCTGACTAATCTAAATTATCCACCGTTAATCGCATCCTTGAAGATTCCTGAAACAGTTGCTAAAATGAAGAAAATGCCTGGCTTCTCTATCCATGTCCCAGGTTTTCTTGAGGTAGCTGGCCACAAATAGCAAGTGGGTGGGCAAACCTTGAACCAGCAAATTTCTCCCTTCACAGTTTTGGGTTTTTGCACCCCTGTTCCTACCCCCATGGAAACAACATGACTGAGTGGAGCTGAGAGGA
Source organism: Eidolon dupreanum (assembly GCA_028627145.1). Lineage (NCBI taxonomy): Eukaryota > Metazoa > Chordata > Mammalia > Chiroptera > Pteropodidae > Eidolon > Eidolon dupreanum. The sequence goes on along the minus strand of CM053506.1, from coordinate 54,786,036 downwards.
CAAAGGGGCCAAGCTTTGTGCTGAGAGTGGGGCTTAATTTAGGCTTCTACCTAGAAATGGGTCTGTGGTAAGGATAGAGCTAAGAGAAGACATGAGCAAGAATGACAAAGACTAACCCAGCTGGGTCCCAAAACCAAGGCCTGAGCACAACCGAGGAAGAGCTCACTGCAGGTCACCAGACTCTGATACTTCTGGCCCCCTGAACCAACTGTATGAAAGCTCTTAAATGCTGGGCATTAGTCATCCCACCAGATGGTTTAGCTCACCTCTGGTTTCAGTGATTCTGCTGTGGACCTGGGTCTGAGTTGTATAGTTTCTACAATTGCCCTCCCAGGGCTGTGCTGTACAAGAAGCCTATAAGTATGTTTCTGTACTCAGTGATGGAGCTGAGGCTCTCTTTACAAATAATTGCATGTGTTACAGATTCTTAGCCTCCCAGTTGGTCAGCAGTGTTGATCTCAAGGGAATAGAACTGAGGAGCAGAAGTAGGGGAAAAGAGGACTTGAATTTTAGCCTCTACTCTGTCAACAGTGGTGCCTCTAGGGTGTGGTTGACTATCCTGGAAGGTCTTCTTATGGGAATTTATAGCTTCTTTCGGTTGGTTTCCTCTCTTTTTGTTTTTCATTATTTTTCAAAAATAATCAAGAAAATTCTGACAACATTAAACTGTAGAACTTTATCCTCCCAAAAATAAATTTCATCCTAAACATTATATTTAAGTAAGCTATAATAATTGAGAGAACTCATCAGAAATTATAAATACACAGATACAATCAAGTCCGTCCCCAAATATAAACACCACCTCACACTCAAATGCTTCTTCTAGCCCAAGGACACAGTTGCCTTGATGACATATCCAGTGAGCACTTCAGAACTTGTCAGAGACCACAGCTGTGGAAAGGTGCCTTCAGCACATTCGAAGATGTGTGCTATGTGCAATGGATTTGAGAGAGGGAGAACCAGACAGGCATCCTAGCTTTGTATATTCTCTGAGTTTTATAAACTCTGGGTTCAGTATGAACCGAGATCACTGGGAAGCAATATATCTGAGCCACATTATGCTAGCATCCCCAAAACATGTCTATACAGAAATAATTCCAACTATTAGGGCCCTACTTTTTCAGAGAACCGACATAGAAAATTATATTCTGCAGTGTTCTTTTTTCATATTTTATAAAAAATGAAATTGACTTCTTTGGTACCCACTATTCTTTAGACAAGGGCATATTTTATATTCAATGCCAAGAAAAAATATATTCTGGGGGGAAAAAGTTTTAAAAACCCCTCCGTTTCTTGTTATTTGTCACTGAAAAATAATGTAACCCAAAACAATGAGATTTTTTGTTTATTTGTTTGCTTTTTTTTAGTTTCAGGACAATTAGAGTATCTACTTTTTTTTTCCTTTAGAGAAATTCTGGAATAATTTTTAAAGGATCTTTGTACCTTGTATTTAATTTTAAAGCTGTTTCCAGCCCTGTGTGTAAGGATGTGTCTTTATTCACATATACTTTTCAAACTAGCTGCCCTTTCCCTATAACTTCAGCTATTTTTTCTGCTTTTCTGACTAGTCCGCATCATATCTCAGCAAAGCCTGCCTGTGTATAACATGGTGGAGCTTTCTGGCTGGTTTTATGCTAGAAACCTTTGTATGCTTGCAGAGCCTAGCACCCCACAGATATCTGATAATGCTGCCTTCAAGATGGTCTAGACTTGTACCATAGAAAGACATAGGGAGTACAGATTCCAGGTTCATCTAGGCTTTGCAAATATTTTCTGCTTGGCATTCAGGCCCACAGAACCTCCTTGGAATTCAGTTAAGCCGGCTACCATTTCACCGAAATTCTAGGCAAAACTGATCCCCAAAAGCTCTGGTTTCCTATATGTGGGGCATGGCCTCCAGAGGGGCTACATCAGTCATCAAGAGCTGGAGGTTGGAGATACGAAATTCTATAGCACAGGCCAAGCATCTTGGGCCAATTGAAAACCCTCAGAATGGACCACGCATCTCCTTCAAAGATGAGAAGCTTGTGGTCCTTGGGGCATCCAAAATTAAGCTAGGCATTTTTTGAGATTCATTGTATGGATTGGGCATTGTCCTTAGTAATCCAGATAAAAAAAAAAATTGGTCAAGTTTATTTCACACATGGGGCAATGGCAAGCCAAGCTCCCTAAGGCTGGAAGCTACCACTGCCTTTCTACTCTGAAACTCCTGAAGGCAAACTGTGGGCTGGAAAGGAGAAATGCAAAAGAGCTGACAGCATAGGCAGCCATCTGTTTTTAATCAATTCCTCCATAAACATGCCTAAAACACATAGCAGTGATTCTAAAACTAAGCAAAGCAATTGCAATTTATTGAGCACCTACTATAAGACCAAATCAGTTTGATCCCAAAGCCCATGGCTGGCTGTTGCAGCACAGCCTTGCCACATGCTGAGGCTGCTTAGGTGGGTGGTCTCAGAGCCTAAGACCAACATTCAGCTGGGGCTTACTCATTTTGTCAAAGCTCATCCCTAGTGTGAGAATTATCTCTGCAGTTATTTTGGTACTGACCACCAGGCTAAGCCATAGCCATGGTATAGCTCCTCTTAGGTGTTCTTCCCTCTGCCCTTCCTCCATTTGCTCCCTCTCTGGAGCAGAAATTTAGAAGTTTGCCTGTGTGAATGATGGTATACATTGTTGGGCAAATCACTTCCAAGACTCTAAGAATAGAATAGGAATGGATAGCATGCCACTCACAGCTGTAGGGACAGCTATATCACCACTGAGTAATATTATAGACATAACACATTTATAAGATGGTGAAGTGCAGAAACAAATGGAGTTCAGTGAAGTGACTTGTATCAAAGTTGATGCAAGGAAAAGTTCCAGGGAGAGAGAAAATGAACATATAACCCATGAGTGTTATGGTCTTTGGGGCAGTTCTCGGCATGGAGCAGTGGATGGTCATCTGCTTTTGTTGACAGCTCAGTATTCACCCCTCTTACGATAACAAGATCTTGATTCCCTTGGGGAACCACCTCCCACACACTAAGGTGTGGTCTATGCTGTTGGGTGGGACTGACCCCACTCCCAGAAGGTGAGTGGGCACATGACCCTGACCTAGCTTATGAAAGCACTTGATTGATTCTGGGATAGGCACTCACCCAATTTAGGCAAATGAAAATCACTTTGGGGATTTTTGTCAAAATTACTAGGACAGACCATTCCTGGTGTGGTGAATTCCTATGTGACTGACTATCAGCCTGGAGCTGCTGGGGGCATTGATGCCCTTATGCTAAGAAGGTATTAGGGTATTTGAAGTGATGAGTCTTCTTTTTGGCTTTGGCTAGTTTGAAATGGCTCTCTACCATTTGCACTGAAACATTGTAGAGAAAGCCAAGTGTGGAGATTAGGCTTATATGAAACAAACAATATGAGATCACCAGGACTAATATTCAGCTTATATACACAATTATGGTTGTACCATTGTTGAACTATTGAAATACATCCATTCCAGGTGGTCAACAGCTCCTCCACCTCCAGGGGCACCCTGATGCCCAGGCCTCCTAGATCACCAACAGGTATCTCCAGGACTTCCCCACAATCTACCAAGTAAAGGGTTACTGCCTGGAACAACAGGGAGCTTCTGTTGGCAGCCATGTCAATGGGTCTTTTGAAAGTATCAGTGACCACCACATTGCAAAGCTGAGTGGTCATTTCTCAGTTCTTATTTTATTTAGCCTACCAACAAAATTTGACCATTCCTTCCTTGAAACACTACTTGACTCCCAAACATCTTCCACACCTGCAATTCTTCCTGTCTTTCTGGCTGCAGCTTCTCAGTCTCTTCTGCTAGCTTCCCATTATGGCCTTAACTCATAAAGATTGGTATGCCCCAGGACACAATCCTTAAACTTCTTGTTCAAATGTACTCATTCTCTTGGTGATCTTATTCGGTCTCATGATTTAAATACTATTCCAAATTTACCACTTACCTGGACTTCTCCCTGAACTCAAAATTTATATATCCCAATGGCCAATAAGACATCTCCACCTGCATGTCTGGCAGGAATCTCAAAGTTAACATATCTAAAACTGAGCTCCTGGCACCACAACACTCCCAAAGTTGTTCTTCATATGTTCTTCCCCATTTCATTTTCCAATTGCTCAAACTTAAATCCTTGGTCTTATCCTTAAGTTTTTTCTCTCACACACTTAATTTGTCAACAAATCCATGAGATGTACCTTCAAAACCCATCCATAATCTGAGCACATCACACTGTCTTTGTGGCCACTCCCTTGTTCCGAGCCATCATCTCTCAGCTGTATCACTGAAAAGCTTTCTAACTAGCCTCCCAGCTCTGCCTTTGTTCCACTGTGGTTTGTTCTCAACACAGCAGCCAGGTGAGCCTTTTAAAATATGTTAGTCACACTATTCTTCCAACACTCAATTATTCTGAGGAAAAACCCAGTGCTGCTACTGTGAGCCCCCAAAACTTATATGAACTAGCCCCATTATCTTTTTCACTTCTCTGGCCCCAGTCAAGCCCATCATAATACCCCTGGTGTCTTTGTTCTGTTCTTTCCTCTGCCTGAAATGCTCTTTCCCCAGATATCTGCATAATTTTTTCCCCACTTTATTCACGTCTTAATTCAAATATTGCTTCTTGGTAAGGTCTTCCCTCACCAAGTCTAAGATTAATCTCTACCTCTATCTACTTTGTTTTTTATACATGTACTTATTATCTAATGTGCTTTATACTTTACTCATTTAAATTGTTTTCTGTCTATCTTTCTCATGAGAATGTAAACTCAATAAAGACAGAAAATTTTGAATATTCTGCTTGTTGTTCTGTCAAGCAGCAAACACCACATATAATAAACTATCGATAAGTAATTTTGAATGACTTGGTGGCTCCCATTCCATTATCAGTACAAATACTTTGAATACCTTTCTTGTGGACATCCCTCTCCCCCTATCCCCACCTACTCCTGGAGAAAACCAGCAACTGTCTTCTTCTATTCTCATTTAATGGAAATAAAAGTACCTACTGATCACAAATTGGCCTTCTGGGGAACTGCGTACTTGTAAAGGGGGGCCTTGTGAAGGACTGTAAGCATTCATTTCCTAAGAAAGACACTCCCTGTCATAGATTCATAAATTAAATCTGATTTGCTCACCACCATACATTAATTTAGGTTCTGAGCTTTCTGAAGGTTTCATGTAGGAAAGACAGACCTAGAATTGCTCATACCCCTTTCCTCTTAAAGGCCTGATGTTGACACTTCTATGGCAATCTGCCCCGCGCACCATGGGTAAAAGGCTGCATCCTGCCATTTTGGTCTGACAAAGCCACAGAGCATGTGGGACTTCTAGCCTGTTTCTAGGGGTGTAATTGGCAAAAGGAACTCCAGGAGGAGGACAAGGGAGTATGTGGGTGAAAGAGAGGAAAAGGGGAAGGCAGATTGATGTGCTCTTAGCATGACAACTTTAAAGTAGGATTGGACAGATGAAGAAAATCAAAGCAAGGCCAGCACCATACCCAGAGAGCATGACTGGGCTCCTCCCACACCATTACCTTAGATTGAGGGGGTCCTCTGTGGTGCTTTTTCCCTTCAAGCTTGGTTGAAAAGAGTAGAAGCTAAACAAAAAAGAAAAGGATCATTTTATCAGCAGAGGCAAAACTCTTCTACCATCAGGGACACATTTTCAGAGTCAGGTAAAAGGTTGGGTCCATTCTTATACTGCCAGCCCCATCCTGTCCCCAGTTCTTAAGCACCAGACCTGGGTGTACTTCTGATGAAACCTTTAGCACATCTGGCATTACACACTCTGGCCTTGATGATAACAATCATAACAATAAAATAATAGTTATAATAAAAACTATGTTTTTTAGATACCTCCTCTGGGCCAGACACTTCAAATTTCCATTACCAATTTCACAAACTACTGCTGTACTCTGGGGACAAATGTCATCTTAATTTAAGGTTTCTTGAACAGGCTGGAGTGCCGTTAGGCAACATTCACTGCCTGAGCTACCAATATATAAGACTTCTAGATTAACTGTGAAAAAGTTTAATACCTAGAAGTCATAAGGGAAAATAAATATGAGTTTCAGCATTGCATGTCTACTTCTTTAATTTGATCTAAAATGGAACTTGAAGAGAATTTTAGGAGATAATACAATAGCAGTCCTTGGGGAAGAACCTCAAAGGGAGGCTCACAGTCAAGGGAGACATGCCAAAGCTGGTGCGCACAGCCTTTCTGTGGGAGTTGTCTTCCTCCACCATGGCCCTGACCTTTGGACTTAGCAAGTAGTTCTGGTGCAGTGACTGGACAGGGCCAACAAGAAGGCAATGCTAGAACCTCTGAGCACAAAGTGGCATGAGACATTCAAGTAAGGTATGTCAAAACTCACCTCAGAACTTCTAGTCCAAAGTGGAGCCAGACATTACCACCCTCCTGTTACTCCAACTTTTATGTGGTCTGTTTATGGCTAGGCACCTACCTTCTCTTCTGTCTCTTCTAGATTTTCTACAAATCTCTATTTATCTATAACTTTAATAATAATAAAAATGAATAACTATTATTATTAATATTTTCTTAGCTTAAATTTCTTGGATTGGTTAATCTATTTGGAGAGAGAGAAATTAAACTAAAACAGAAGGCTTCTCTTTTTAAGAAAAAAGATATTCCATGCAGAAGAGGGAAATCAGTGTGTGGAATTCTTTCCAAAGAAATATAAAGTTAGAATAACTAAAATTGGCAACTGGGATCAAAAAGAAAAATTATTTGTAAAATTAGAAAATAAAGCAAGAAAATTCTGGAAGAATCAATAAACAGCCAGTTTCTTAAATATGTTATGTCTGCACAATTTTTTCTCCTTTTAGTCATTACTGTCCTAATTACTTCAGTCCATTAAATGGAGCCTGTTTCCCAGCACTTAGAAAAGGTGCTTCTGTAACTTTCTATATATTTTGTTCAACAATTAAATAGCTCTGTGGATTGGTAAGTTTTTCCTTGTGTCTGACCTAAATTCTGCTTACTATGGGTTGAAAACAATTCTCCTGAGAACAGAGATGAGCAGTGACTGTTCCTGTGCTCTCAGCTCAGGATCAATTTCCTCAGAGGAGGAATTCAAACCCTTACCTTTTGAAGGCCTTACTCCGATCACCATTGTAGAAGACAAGGAACTTGGAATATCCATTTTGGAAAAAGACCTCCAGGGCTATGTCCTATAAAGAGAAATCCTTTTACTGCTCCTGAAGTTTCCTGGAATGGAGATACTCACAGGCAACAGAGCCACTGGCAATAGGTAATTTGGGTCTCTGTCAGGTGTGAAAGGGTTTCAACCTCAAATAGAATCAGAGGATGTGAAATGGAGAATCTCACACATGTGCCCTCAGAAAAACACAACTTAAGAACTGAGGAACTGATTTCCTGAAAATGATTGATTTTCAAGATCCAGACTTATCTCCTTACCAATGAACATCTGCCAAGAATCCCTCCCTATCCTCAAGCCAATGAACTTACTGCTAGGATACAGGCTGGACTTCCCCCTCTTTGCACTCCTTGCCCATGAATACAGTTACCTTCAGTGGACTCGCCTGTATCTTGCTACAGCATGCATTTCCAAAATCATAATTCTTCCACTATTCTTGAATAAACTCAATTTCCAGTCATTCAAGCTTGTCTCGGTTTACCTCTTCATTTAGGCTGACACAGGCAACCCTTCCTGGTTAGTCTTTCCAACCTCCCACAGACAGATATGAAGACCTTGATGACAACGATGAGCAGATCTCTGCACAATGAGTAGGAGGACAGGGGACCTCAGAGTTCCTTTGGCTAAAGCAGGAAGCAAGAGCCCCAGGCCCAGAACAAGTAAGGATCAGACAAAGAGGAAAGTGCTCACTGACACCTTCAGACACTTTCACATCCATGTCCAGGGTTGGTTTCCTGAACCAAAGGGTCATCTTACCAGAAACACTGGGGAATGGTCAGGTGGATGTGACTCCCAGTCAGCGCAGCTTTGTATGCTGGCCTACAGACTTGAAGGCACAGGGTGCTTTGCTAAGCCCATTTTGCTAAGCCATTTTGATGTGGCTACACTGACATAGGAATTTTGTTTCAAGGGTATTTTGTTAATACCTAAATCAATCCTACAAGATTTCCTTTTTTTCACGTTCTCTCTTCCCTTCCTCTCCCCGCCCCCCTCCTTTCTAATCTACTCTTTGTAAATAACAGATTTGGAATAGCAATAGAGTGAGTCCGCATTTGGAATGAGATGAGGTCAGGGAGGGAATTCCTAGGGCTGGAGAGAGGGATTGGGAGGAGAGAGGCCTGAGCATGGAGGGACAGATGTGGCAGATCAGGGTCAGACTCAGGGGTGGGGTGCTGTATCCAACAACACAGTCGTGTCCTGCTTCTACTTGGCTGTGAGTTCTCAAAGTCCAGTTCATTGGGATCCTGAGCAGAGGAAAGTATTTGCAATGAAAATGCAAACCCTTCTTCTCTACAGGTACACATAAGGTTCTTGGATTTTTTTTCTATAAATAAAAATATAAATAATATGCAAATAGATGATGAATATAGACTCTGTAGAGGCTATGGCTTGCTCCAGAAACCTTGTGTGCCTGGGATCAGACTTTTTACTGGAAGAATCCAGGGCTGGACAAATGGTGATCTTGCTCACAAAGTCCTCCTGCCCCCCCTTGCAGTGCACACAGGCCCTTACACTCTGACTTCTACCACTCTCAGGCTAGCCAACCATCTGGAAATAATCACTATTTACTGAGGGGAACAGCAGCTCACTTACTAATACTTATTTTCTACTATATAACCAGTAAGGTAGACATATAGTCATAAAAAATAATTTTTGACAAGTAGCCAAAAAAATGTGCTAAGTGCTATATATGCAACGGTAGAAAAGAATAGACGTGGGTCCTTTGTTCATTGGAGGGAAACAGGAGCCCAGAGACATGCCTAATAGTGCCAAGGTGGCAGAGCTGTGGAAAGCACTAGGTCCATGCTGGCTGCACTGCCCAAAGCTTCAGGGCATGGCCTTGTCTGCTTCAAACTCATCTCCTTGCAAAGAAGAGCAATAAGGTCAAGCAAAAGGAGAACCAACCCTTTGAGGGTAAAAGCAGAGGAGTGGGCAGTGGGGAGGAAGAGAGCTGGTTAGATGCCCACAGTATGTTGAACTCTTGTCAGCAGTACAGCTGATTCTTTCTAAAGGGACCCTCCAAAAGGCCTTTCTGAGCTGCAGTTTCAGAGAATATAATGAGGTCAATATTTACAGATGAAACATACTCTTATTCCATCATTAGGGCCAATTAGTGCCCCCTTTTGGCCTTTGCAGAGCCAATAACCTAAAGAGAGAATAGGGGGAGAGATCCAGCCTGTCCCCTCCTATAAGGGTAGTCCCTCATCTTCCCCTTTCCCTCCTTCCTGGGACACTTCTGGGCTTGTATGCTGCTTTGTTATTGCAGAGGTTGGGCTGGTGAAGGTTAGAAGTGTTTAAGACCAGTGGAGTGCCCCAGAGTTTTTCCTTTTCCCTTTGTCACTGAGCTGATGCTTCTAAACCATCTAAGCCCAGGGATTTATACCTGAGGTGGGACTAGAAATATTAGGTTGTGTCTAGCTGACAGCAATGCTTCACCTCTGAAAGGAATTGACTGTTTACCACCTGGGTGTGCCTTTGAAGGCCTTGGATGAGGCTCTGGAACCCTAGTTGGAGGAGACAATCAGGAGATCTTTAAAACATTTGCCCCAGGAAATTACCAAGAACTTACAGATAGATGGGGAGGGTGGATGGGAAGGACAGCAGGCAGCTGAGGGATCCCTGTGGTCAGAACAGGGCAAACTGGCACTCAACTCTCAGTCATCAGTTCTTCCCAAAGGCAATAGATTTGTCCTGTCCTATTTCCCTGAATATCCAAGGCAGCTCCGAGGCACGTCAAGGGAAAATAAAGCCAAGAGGGTGAGTCCTAAATGACACAGTAAGAGAAAGAAAGGCCCAACAACTAAATGGCAAGGGCTGGGCAGAGAGTAAAGAATAAAGAACTCACAGCCTGGGAAGCAGGCCCAACACAAGTCAGGGGAATTCACAGGTGTGTCCCAAAGGGCACTGGACTGTGCACAGGCATGAAGCGGGTAACAGAGGTGTGTCCTCACATTCAGATGAGGTGTTGATGATACCTGAACCACCTGTCCCATGAAGAGATGGTCCTTCCCATGCCCCCTCCCCAGGGCATACCTGCAAGAGGAAGCGTGCCTGCCGGAGCTCCCTGAGGTCACCATAGCTATGGCACTGGCATGAGTAATGATCGGAGGACCTGTCTTTGCTGCACAGGTTGAAAATGAATGGGTCACTGATGCTGAAAAAGAAGTAAGACATGCAGTGAGAGGGTATCTGGTAAACTTTTCCCCCTTCCTGTCCCACAGCCCAGCCTGAGTTTCTGGGGCACATTAGAGCAGTGCTTCAGTCATTGCCAATTAGTGTGGCAGCACCGACTCACCTTATAAACCCTCAACATCTGTCCTTATCAGCCCTGCCCAGAGGAGTAAGATGGGGTATCATCTTTACCAGGCAAGGGGTCACCAAGGCAAGGGGACAGCCTCCAGGGCAGACAGCGGCACGCAGTGTGGAGTATACATGTGAGAAGTTTCTCTGGATACGGTGGTCACAAAATGGGTTGAGGGGGTGGGGGAAGAGTGAAAGAGGTACCTTAGTCATGTTTGAAGAAACTTCAGGCCCTGCAACATAGGGCAGAAAGATGACAAGACTCCTTAAGAAAGCCTATGTTCAGCATGGCCTCAGGAAGCATGGGGACTGGAGGGGTGGGGCAGACTCACCACTTTGGCGTGGCATCTAGAGTATCATGGGAGGAAGCAGCAGAGAGGCCCTGAGCCACTAAAGCTGTGTGCAGCAGGGTTGAGATGCCAGTGGCCTGGGAAACAATGACCACAGCCTCAGCAGTGACCCCTAGAGCATGTGCTCAGAGACAGGGACCAACAATATGGCAGCAGAGGCCAGGAGAGATACCATTCCCAGAGATCAGGATGACTGACTCCCCTTGATAAAAAAGGGACAGGAGGAAGAGGGAGAATCATAAATTTGATAAGTATTTATCCCAAGGAGAATAAATTCTGCACTGGAAGTAACTGCAATGCCTTTAGGTAACCAGATGAAGCTTTTTACCACCAAAACAAAGGGAACTTGAGAAATAAATATGATTCAATTATAGATGGTCATATTTCTGAATATCTAAGTTATGTGGTAATTTTAGATTGTGTACATGACCACAGAAGCTCTGATAAAATGGTCTTTTAAGATCTGATAAATGAGGGTCCCCCTAAGTAGCTTGGCCCTCAAGAAGCCTGTGTGCCAATCACAGACTCAGAGAACTAAGAGCTACAAGAACTCTGCACCAGTGCAAGGTGCTAGGCATGAACACAAAGATTGTGTTTCACCTCCTCCTCATTCTAGCATCAAGTGTGGTCTTCACAGGCCAGCCAAGAGGGCAAGCTACACATGGGGCCTCAATGACATTCTTCCAGGGCAAACAAAGAAAGAGATCAGGCCCTCACTCAGGCTGGCAGGATTTCTCCAATCAATGGTCAGGTGTGGTGGCCCAGCATCTCCAGTGCTCAGAGCTTGGACTTATGCATTACACTGAATGTTCACTGTTGGGTAGAAGGCAAGGCTACTCAAGGCAGACACAGTTTGAGCTGACTGTTTAGCTCTTTGCATAGCCAGGCCTCAAGGACATGAACTCCAGCCCTTTGAAGCTCCTTCTGCCCTTTCTTAGGACAATCCTCTCAGGTCTCCTGCTCTGAGCCATGTTGCTGTAGGATTGACCAAATACAAATGAGGAAGTGGCTCTGAATGCTTCTTCCTGAATGCTTAGCCCCTAAGCTGAGCTTCCCCTAAACTTCTCTGACTCCCAGTGAGGCCATGGAGATAATTCTAATTCCTACCCCTGGCTTAGGTCAAACCACACCCAGGTCAAGGCACTTGTGATAATGACAATGATGCTTCATTATTCAATTATTATCCAACATCCAATTATTGTCAGAATTTATACCTAGAATTTATACCCAGAATGATTCACTAGATCACAACTCTTTATCAGACTCATCTCTTTGTATGTATGAAGTCTACCACAGTGCCTTGTACAAGAAAGTTTTTCAATATGTATTTGTTGAATTGAACTAAACTGAGAAATATGCCTTAAAATGCTGACTAATATGGAGGAAACATCTGATTAAAAGCATTCTTGGATGGTTTGGATTCCCACCAAATGAATCAAATGCTATATCTTGTGATCTAGACTGCAACTGTTATGAGTTGAATTGTGTCCCACCCCCCCCCCAAAAAAAATATGTTGAAGTTCTAATCCCTAATATCCCAGAATAAGACTTTTTTTTGAAATAAGTAAATACTAGAGTTGATAAAATTAAAATGAGGCCATTAAGATAGACCCTAATAAGATGTCAGAAACATGGTGGAGCGAGAGATGTCCCCAGATCTCTCCTCCTGAAACAACAACAAGAGGAACATCTAAAACTCAACAAAAAACACCCAACCAGCAAACAAGCACATCTGAGTAAGGGATCTGCGAATAAGAGCTACCGCAGGTCAGAACCCCAGGAGTCAGGTGGTAGACCAGGAAAAACAAAAGCTGCCTCTCACAGCCTTCAGAGTTTCCTGAATGAGGAGGGGAGAGGAGAAGGTGTGGTGGGTTTCCTGAACAGCCCTGCCTGAGAGCTATGAGCTCCATGCAGCAGCAGTGCCCAGGGATCAGGGCAGAAAGCAGGGAAGTGAGGATGTCAGAAATGCAACAGTTTATTATTACTAGCCGTGGTTGCAAAATGCGAGGCTGAGCCATAGTCCCCATTTCCCAACTCAGAGGGCCCCTCCCCCCATATTCTCCAAGACTGAACACAACGGAGTCCCGCAAGAATCTCAGCAAATGCTACCAAAACTGTCACTAACACCGACAGGGACTGAAACTCAGGGTAGCAAGCATGATTGAATATCTATAAGGGAAAAAAAAGGTATTATTAAGACTTCATATAAAGCAGGGATCCAAGAGGCTTAGACTCCACCTACTGGAAACCAAAAGCACATCCCTTACTCAGATGTGCTTGTTTGCTGGTTGGGTGTTTTTTGTTGAGTTTTAGATGTTCCTCTTGTTGTTGTTTCAGGAAGAGAGATCTGGGGACATCTCTCGCTCCTTTTTAGCAACAGCCTAAAGAGAGACCTTTATATAATAAATTTTCTTCCTGGAAGAAAGGCAGAATACACTTCCATTAATGCCCAGGAGAAGAAATAATCCATGAAACACCATGAACAACCAAGGTAACAAGGCAGCTCAGAAAGAAAGAAAAAAATCTCTAGAAAATAAACTTAAAGACATAGAAATGTGTGACTTAAGTGACAGAGAATTCGTGATGGTATTTCTAAAAAAAACTCAATGAGATTCAAAATAATTTATATCAACAATTCCAGGAATTGAAAATAAAACTAAATTAGCAGAACGAAATTTTTAACAAGGAGATTGAAACCCTAAAAAAAGAAACAACTAGAACTTCTGGAGATGAAGAACACACTGAAAGAGATGAAAATGAAATAGCAAGCTTAGGAAATAAAGTCAATCAAATAAAGGAAAGGATCAGTGACATTGAAGACAGAAATCTTGAAACAAATCAGAGGGAAGAAGAAAAAAACAAAAAATGAAAAATAATGAAAGAGAAATACAAGAACTAGTTGATACCATCAGGAAAGGAAATAAGAATAATGAGCATTTTCAAAGGGAGGAAAAGGGATTAGAAAGCATTTCCAGAAAATTGTTAATGAGAATTTCCCAAATCTAAGGAGTGAACTGGAGCTCAGAATTTAAGAAGTCACAGAACACCCAATTATCTCAATCCAAAAAGGTCTTTTCCAAGACACATTATATTAAAATTATCAAAAATCAATAACAAAAAAAAGAATTCTCAGGGAAGCCAGGGAAAACCATCAAGAAGGTAAAGAGACAACCATCTGAATGGAAAAATATATGTGCAAGCAACGCCTCCAATAAGGGCCTAATATCCAAAATACACAAAAAACTCATATGACTCAATAACAACAAAAAACAAACAATCCAATTTAAAAAATGGGCAGAGAACCTGAACAGACACTTCTCCAAAGCAGACATATAAATGGCCAACAAACATATGAAAAGATGCTCAACATTGATAGCTATTAGGAAAATATAAATCAAAACCACAATGAGATGCCACCTCACACCTGTTAGAATAGCTGTTACCAACAAGCCAAGTAATAAGAAATGTTGGAGAGGATGCAGAGAAAAAGAACCTTCATACACTGCTGATGAGACTGCTAATTGGTACAGCCACTATGGAAAACAGTATGGAGGTTCCTCAAAAAACTAAGAATTGATCTACTGTATGATCGAGCAATCCTTCTACTGGGTATTTACCCCAAAGACTAGAAAACTCATATCCAAAAAGATATTTGCACACTGATGTTCATAGCAGCATTATTCACAGTGGCCAGGACAAGGAAGAAACCAAAGTGTCCTACAACAGATGATTGGATAAAGAAGCTGTGGTACATATATACAATGGTATTATTCAGCCATAAGAAGAGATGAAATACTGCCATTTGCGACATGAATGGACCTCGAGATAATCATGCTAAACAAAATAAGCCAGGCAGAAAAAGTTGAAAAACACATAATATCACTTACATATAGGATATAAACCTAAAAGCAACAAAGAAATAGGACAAACAAAGAGAGATTCATGAACATGTACAATAGACTAGTGATTACCAGAGGGGAGAGTGGAGGGGCAAAGAGGAAAGTAGATGGGATAAAAGGGGTCAAATATGTGGTGACAGAAAGAAATCTAACTATGAGTGATGAACAATGCAATATACATATGCCTTACTGTTAAATTGTACACCTGAAACTTACTGGATTTCATTAACCAATATCACCATAATAAAAATAAATAAATTTTAAAAAAGAGATACACCCTACTCTAATATTACTAGTCTCCTTGTATAAAGAGAAAACTTGAACACAGGCACAGACATGTACAGAGAGAATGTCATGCGAAGACCCACATAGAGAAGATGGCCATGTGACTAAAGTGATATATCTACAAGCTAACAAACACTATGCATTGCTGGAAAACACCAGAGGCTAGTAGAGGGAAGGGAAGATCCTCCCTTAGAGCTCTAAAGATGGAGTGGCACAGCTGATTCCTTGATATCCAACTTCTCGGCTCTAGGACTGTGAGACAATACATTTCTGTTTGTTTAAGCCACTTAGTTTTTGGTACTTAATAGAGCCTTATCAACCTAATAAAATTACCCTATTTGGCCAAAAAGAGATCCCATGAAAGCCAAATATAACCCCCTAGAAATGTTCTTAGTTTCTCAGGAAAGTTCCAAAGTACAAAGTACAATTTCTGCTGGAGGATATGCCGTGTTCTTGAGTTTTATTTGGGATGTTTTTATGGTACATCAGTGAGGTTCTTTCAAGGTCTAATGCTCAACTATACTCAATTTGATGGCAGTCTTTTACAGAAACATTTCAGGGTTGACTTAGCTTTATTTTTAACTGGCTTATTCATGTATCTTTCTTAGTCTCCATGGTCAAAATAAGATTTAATCCCCCTTGATCTGATGTGATCTAATAGCCTGTCTCTGAGAACCGCATCTGCATGAGTGCTAGCAGTTTCTGAAAGCAGTAGACAAGACCTCGGAGAGAAAGCATTGTCTGGTTAACAAATACTTCTTTAAAGTATGATGACTAAAATTACCTATGCAATTCCCAAATTATATCCCAGTGTAGTAATTTGTTCTCACTATATGCCTACATGCATTCTAGAAAAGTACATTTCCAGACATGGGAAGTCTCCCTTGTCATTCCAAATCAAGTGAGTACCCAGAACCTGATGACTGGGTTTCTATTAAAAGTGCCGATATAGTCAATTTGTTCATGATTAGGTGTACCTCATAAACACAATTTAGCTAATCAATAAGATCTTATCTAACACCGACTTGATATAAACCAGATGGAAAGTGAAGCAATGGATTGTGCAAGTCATTACACAGGCACACCATGCTGAGGAGAATAGAGTAGAAAGTTTTCATCAGCTCTCAGAAAGGCAAGTCTGCAGACCCATTGTCCATGTTGATTAGTATCAATAAAACATGAGCAATAAGATGGGATGTGTGCATCAGGTATTAATTATGCTTCTCTTGCCTTAGAAAAGTACAGAGGTGAACATTTGGTATGAATAAAAGATGAAAATTAGCTGAGAGAAAAATGCCAAGCATTTTATAACACAGATCTAAAAGGAGGGTAGGTTGACATCTATTCTTCCACACTCCTTAAACTCCTAGTTTCTTACATAGTTTGGAAATGATATGACAACTGGGAATTAAAATTCTTAGTTATCAGCAGGTAGCTCCTATGTCAATAGTCTAAAATAGTAGTTCTCAAAGTGTAGTCCCAGACCAGTGGCATCAGCATCAGCATAGAATTTGTTAAAATCTCAGGCCCTAGGCCAGATCTGTCAAATTAGAAATCAGGGTAATGGTGGATCCCAGAGTGTTTTAACAAGCCCTCTAGATGATTCAGTATACATTAATTTAAGAGCCACTGGGCTAAGAAGTTTTCTTGTCATTATTTGAGCTTTGGCTAACCAGAAAAGACGAGGCTTATCTCTGTGTGAAGAAATCTTCATCCAAATTTCTTTAAAATCAACAGTCAAGTGAAAAAATAACTTGTCGACTGAACTTCTAGCAGAAGTGCAAACATGGTCAATTTAATTTTGAATGGCTGCACTCTATAGGCACTAGAGATTTAATCAGTTAAAGCTTGACTGAACCCAAATAGATAAAATTAATTTGGTTCTCAAAATCAAACAAAACAAAAAACTCTCAGAATTTCCTGCCAAAGACCTCTAGTGTTAGTTGGTATAAAAATAACTCTTTGAGTTTCTACTCAAATCTCACCTGTTCTCCAAGACCTGAATCTTAGCTCACCTCCTCAAGTAGCCCTCCTTTAACACACCTGCCCTATACCATCTCTCTAAGTGTGAACCCTGAAGTGTCTTCTCATAACATCTTTTTTTTTTTTTGTCCCATGATGCTAGTGTGCTCCAAACTCTTTCCGAAAGAACCTGTTTATGCTGGTGATTATACTTGCTGGGCACAAGAGGCAGTGCCTGATATCTTACATAAGAATGAGCTATCAACAAGCTTTCAAATGACTAAGCTGGTGGGACTGGATTCTATTACTCAAATAACCTAAGGAGAGACCCCCTTTATCCAGTGGTGTACTACACATCAGCAGAGGCATGAGGAACTGCCACATTACTATTTATTTCAGATCTTAGCTTTAGGGAACTACAGTAATGGATGCCTATGCCTAAGTTCTTCTGTTTTATCTCATGGTTCAGTTTCATGCCCAAATCTAAGCCCATAGCAAGGACAAAGTGAGATGGGTAGGAGTGGAGGTGGCTGAAAAAGAAGATTGGAGCTCAGGGAAGAATCTGCTGGGAGAAGTAAGAACTCACTTGGATAAGCAAGAACTCACTTGGATAAGCAGTGGCGGGTGCAGTAGATATCACCCACGGGAGAGAGTGTGAAGTTTTCGCAGATGTAGAAGTGCTGACGGCCAAAGAGCAGAAGCCCTTCAGAGACCAGGTGGCCCTGCACAATCACCACGGAGTACTTCTGTGTCACCTGGAAGGAGACAGTACCAGAGTCATGCCATAGGCAAGTGAAGCATGTCTATCATTTTTATGGAGAACAGAAAGGCAGTGACTGGTCACCCATTGAGCACTTGGTAGTAAAAGTAGCATCCTGTAAGAATGAAAGAGTCACTGCCCCAGAGATACACTGTTCTTACAGTTTAAGTGACAATTTTACACCCAACACTTGTTTAGTTATTTAATCTACCCAAGGTCACCCCCACCCACACCAAGGCATGTAGATGAGTGTTTACTGCTATACTGAGTACGGTGACATTCTTTCTCTTACTTTAAGCTCCTCCACAACCATACTAAACATTCTGTAGTTAACAGTGAGGAACATTTTTGAGGTATAAAGCATCCCTCAGTTACAGAGGCAAAGGAGTTGTCCAATGATCAGCTGGAAAGTGGTTGATTCAGGACTGGAACCAGGTCTGCCTTGAACCACAGGTGCAAGACTGGTAATGCTGTCTACAAGGCCAAGATGTGTGCAGAGGAGGCATGTGCACCACCCAGATCCCTCCTTTCAGACTTAAATGCCCATTCTCTCAGTAGCTGGCAATGTTGGCAACTTTCTAATATTGACTCGGCTAAGGAGAGCACTTAGACAAAGGTCACATTCCCTTCCCAGTGGCAATCTGTACCCAACAACTGGCCAGTGCAGAGTAGGATGGGCAGCAGCTAGCCTTGGTGAGCTCTGAGACTTTTGTAAAGAATCCCCTGGCTCAGCATTGGTGCCAAATCTGAATCTCCATTAACCCTTTGAACACCATTTACCCTACACAGGTGACTCCCTGAGACTCTGCCTTACCCACCTCTGGACGACTCAAGGCTCTTTCAGCTGGCAGGTGGTGGCAGGCCTCAGGATTCCCTGGGCCTTTTGTTGAGTTTCTCCAAGCCCAGTACTGGTGATGGCCAGCTTTGATTCATAATGTGACCTCTCCCAGACACATCTAGGTCCAGCACAGGCAGTGACCAATGATGATCATGTTGTAGCTCTTACCAGATAGTATCAGGCCAGTCAGAGATAACAGCTGACCTTGGCCTGCACAGGAGCCCTCTCACAAGAGGTCCCAGAATCAGCATATCTGGTGGCTGGCTTCAAACCATAAGAAAACACCACCTGATTAGCCACACAAGCAGCACACCCAAAAGGTGTGGGCAGGCACCAGAGCCCACTGGGGTGAATACCATTCCATGGGGTCGGCCCCAGAAAAGCAGCTCATTTACTGTAGTTATGGCCAATTTTCACAGCCAGTAAGCCTGAGGGTCAATCCCATCCACTGGCATGCCAATAGCAATCAAGGCTCAACTACAACAGGAGAGTACACAGAAACTACACAAAAGATACTTCTGGAACATCTGACTCAACTGAACAGGGAGAGTGTGCTACTAGGTCCCCAGGACACCTACTACATAATGTTACCTGGCCAACGATGGAAGACATAGAAGCAAACACAGAGAGGCAGCCAAAAGAGGAAACAAAAACATGTCCCAGATGAAAGAACAAGAAAAATTTCCAGAAAAAGAACTAAAAGAAATGGAAGCAAGCAATCTACCAGATACAGAATTCAAAATAATGGTTATAAATATGCTTAAGGAACTTAGCAAGACTTCAACAAAGAGATAGCAAGCATAAAAAAAAGTACATAGAAACTAAAAAAAAGAACCAGTCAGAAATGCAGAATATAATAACTGAAATGAAGAATACACTGGAAGGAATCAATAGCTGATTAAATGGAGCAGAGGACTGAAGTAGTGATTTAGAGGACAAGGTGTCAGAAAACACCCAAGTGGAATAGCAGAAAGAAAAAAGAATTTAAAAAATTAGGATAATATAAGGGACCCCTGGGATAATATCAGGCATTATAATGTTCATACCATAGGGATACCAAAAGGAAAAGAGAGAGAGAAAAGAATTGAAAACCTATTTCAAGAAATAATGACTGAAAACTTCCATAACCTGGTGAAGGAAATAGACATACAAGCCCAGAAAGCAAAGAGTACCAAACAAGATGAACCCAAACAGGCCCACACCAAGACACTCATCATTAAATGCCAAAGGTTAAAGACAAAGAGACTCTTAAGAGCAGCAAGAGAAAGGCAGTTAGTTACCTAC
This sequence comes from Eidolon dupreanum, assembly GCA_028627145.1. Lineage (NCBI taxonomy): Eukaryota > Metazoa > Chordata > Mammalia > Chiroptera > Pteropodidae > Eidolon > Eidolon dupreanum. The sequence continues at coordinate 54,766,156 of CM053506.1, read as the reverse complement.
AAGAGAGTCTCCATAAGACTATCAGTTGATTTCTCAACAGAAACTTTGTAGGCCAGAAGGGATTGGCACCAAATATTCAAAGTGATGAAAAGCAAATATTCAAAGTGATGACAATCAAGTTGCTCTACCAGCAAGGCTATCATGTAAAATTGAAGAAGAGATAAAGAGCTTACCAGACAAAAATAGCTAAAGTAATTCATCACCACCAAACCAGTTTAACAGGAAGTGTTAAAGGGACTTCCTTTAGAAGAAAGAGGGGGGAAAAAAACATATAAATATGAATAACAAAATGGCAATAACTATGTACCTATTAATAATTGCTTTAAATGTAAATGGATTACATGCTCCAATTGAAAGACATAGGGTAGCTGCATAGATAAGAAAACAAGGCCTGTACATATGCTATCTACAAGAGAGCCACTTCAGATCAAAAGACACACATAGACCTGAAAGTAAAGGGAATAGAAAGAGATATTTTGTGCAAATGGGAATGAAAAAAAGCTGGGGTAGCAATACTTATACCAATCAATAGACTTTAAAACAAAGGCTATAATAAGAGGCAAAGAGGTACATTACATAATAATAAAGGGATTAATTGAACCCTTTACACAACTCTTACTAGAGGATATAACTCTTGTAAACATTTATGCACCCTTGGTGCATAAATAAATAAGAGCACCTAGTTACATAAAGCATATATTAACAGACATAAAAGAAGAGATTGACAGCAATACAGTCATAGTAGGGGACTTTAACACCCCATTGACATCAAGAGATTGATCTTCCAGACAGAAAATCAACAAAGAAACAGCAACCTTAAATGACAAATTAGATCAGAGAGATTTAACTGATATTTTTAGAGCATTACCCCAACGCAAAGCTACAGAATATTCATTCTTTTCAAGTGCACATGGAACATTCTCCAAGAGAGACAGCATATTAGGCCACAGAACAAGTCTCAATAAATTTAAGAAGATTGAAATCATACCAAACATCTCTGTCCACAGTGGTATGAAACTAGAAATCAGTTACAAGAAAAAAATTGAAAAATACACAAACATATGGAAGCTAAATAACACACTACTAAACTATGAATGTTACTAACAATGATACTAACGATGATATCAAGGAAGAAATCAGAAGATACCTTGAGACAAATAAAAACAAAAACACAATGACCCAAAATCTACAAAACACAGCAAAAGGAGTTCTAAAAGGGAAATTCACAGTAATACAAGCCTACCTCAAGAAACAAGAAAGATCTCAAATATCCTATCTAAACTTATACCTACTCAAACTAGAAAATAAAGCCCAAAGTGAGTAGAAGGAAGGAAATAATAAAGATCAGAATGGAGTTAAAGTGGAGTCTAAAAAAATACAAAAGATAATGAAAACAAGATCTGGTTCTTTGAAAAGATACATAAAATCAATAAAACTTTAACCAGACTCAACAAGAGAGAAAGAGAGAGGACCTAAATAAATAGAATCAGAAATGAAAGAGAAGTGACAACTGACACCACAGAAATACTAAGGATTATAAAAAACATAATACAAACAATTATATGCCAACAAATTTGACAATCTGGAAGAAATGGATAAAGTCCTAGAAATATATAATCTTCTAAGAATGAATAAGAAGAAACAGAAAATCTGAACAGACTTATTACTACTAACAAAATCAAATCAGTAATCAAGAAAACTCCAAACAAACAAAACTCCTGGACCATATGGCTTCACGGGTGCATTTTACTCAACAGTCAAAGGATAATTAATACTTGTTCTTCTCAAACTATTCCAAAAAATTCAGGACGCTGAGGCTCCCCACTCCCTTTTATAAAGTCACAATTATCCTAAATCCAAAGCCAGGCAATGACATTGCAAAAAGAAAAAAGAAAAAAGAAAATTATAGGCTGAAATCTCTCATGAACATAGATGCAAAAATCCTCAATAAAATATTAGCAAACTGAACTCAGCAAGACATTGGAAAGGTCATACACCATGATCAAGTGGGATTTATTCCTGGGATGAAAGTTTGATTCAATATCTATAAATCAATTAAAGTAATACAGCACATAAACAAAATAAAGGATAAAAATCATATGATCATATCAATAGATGCAGAAAAAGAATTTGACAAAATCTAGCATCCATTTAAAATACAAACTTTTGGAAAATGTGAATATAAGGAATATGTCTTAATATAATAAAGGACAAATATGACAAACCCACAACTAACATAATACACAACAGGGAAAAGCTGAAAGCTTTTTCTTTAAGATCAAGAACAAGACAAGTATGTCCACTTTCACCACTTTTATTCAACATAGTTCTAGACATAGCAATCAGACAAGTAAAAGAAATAAAAGTTATCCACATTGAAAAGGAAGAAGAAAAACTGTCATTTTTTGCAGATGTCATGATACTATATAGAGAGAACCCTAAAGAATTCACCAAAAAACTATCAGACTGATAAATAATTAAGTAAAGTAGCAGGATACAAAATTAATATTCAGGATAGATTACATTTCTATACACCAATAATGAATTATCAAAAAGAGAAATTAAGAAAATAATTCCATTTACAATTCATCAAATAAATAAACAAACAAACAACCAAATAAGTAAATAAAATACCTAAGAATAAATTTAACTAAAGAGGTAAAAAATCTTGTATTCGGAAAATTATGACATTAAAGAAAGAAAATAAAGAAGATACAAATAAACAAAAGCATGCACCATGCTTACGGACAGGAAGAATTAACATCATTAAGTGTCCGTGTTACCCAAAGCAATCTATAGATTCAATTTAATCCCTATCAAAATACCAACAGCATTTTCCACAGAACTTAAATATATAATCCAAAAATTTATATAGAGCCACAAAGATCCCAAATAGTCACAGCAATCTTGAGAAAGAAAAACAAAGTTGGGGGTATCGCAATACCTGATATTAAACTATACTACAAGTCTATAGTAATCAAAACAGCATGGTGCTGGCAAAAAACAGACATGAAGATCAATGAAACAGAATAGAAGGCCCAGAAATAAACCCGCATCTATATAGTCAATTAATCTATGACAAAGGAGGCAAAAATATACAATGGGGCAAAGACAGTCTCTTCAATAAATGTTGTTGGGAAAACTGTACAGACACATGCAAAAAAATAAAACTAAACTACTTTCTTACACCAAATATAAAAATAAATTCAAAATGGATTAAAGACTTAAATGTAAGACACGAAACCATAAAACTTCTAGAAGAAAATGTAGACAGTATACTCTCTGACACTGGTCTTAGTAATATTTTTCTTCCGATATATCGCCTTAGGCAAGGGAAACAAAAGAAAAGTAAACAAATAGGACTATTTCAGCAAATGAAACCATCAACAAAATGGAAAGACAGCCTACTGAATGAGAGAAGATATTCTACAATGATATATCTGATAAGTGGTTAATATCCAAAATTTATAAAGAATTTATAAATGCACATAACAACACCACAAAACCTATCAAATTTAAAAATAGGCAGAGGACCTGAATACACATTTTACCAAAGAGAACATACAGATGGCCAATAGGCATAGGAAAATATGCTCAATTTCACTAATCATCAGAGAAATGCAAATTAAAACCACAATGAGATATCACCACATACCTGTCAGAATGGCCATCATCAACAAATCAACAAACAAGTATTGGTGAGAATGTAGAGAAAAGGAAATCCTCATGCCTTTTTGGTGGGTTTGCAAATTGGTGCAGCCACTATGAAAACAGTATGGAGGTTCCCCTCAAAATTAAAAATAGCACTACCATATGAACCAGCAATTCCACTTCTGGGTATTTATCCAAAGAAATTCAAAACATTAATTTGAAAACATATATGCACCCATATGTTCACTGCAGCATTATTTACAATAGCCAAGATATGGAAGCAACTGAAGTTCTCATCAATAGACAATTGAATAAAGAAGTGGTGATACATATATATAATGGAATATTACTCATCCATAAAAAAGAATGAAATCTTACCATTTGTGACAATATGGATGGACCTGGAAGGTATTATGCTAATTGAAATAAGTCAGACAAAGAAAGACAAATACCATATGATCTCACTCATATGTGGAATCTAAAGAACTGAATAAACAAACAAACAAAACAGAAAAAGACTCATAGGTGCAGGGAACAAGCTGATGGTTGCCAGACAGGAGGGGATTTGGGGGTGTGGTGAAAAAGATGAAAAAAGTAGTGCAAACTAGTAGTTACAAAATAGTCAAGGGGGTGTAAAATAAAACATAGGGAATATAGTTAACTATGTATAGTGCCAAGTGGGTACTAGACTAGTCAGAGGGATCACTTTGTAAATTATATAAATGTTTAACCGCTATGCAGTACACCTGAAACTAATATAATATTGAATGTCAATTGTAATTGAAAAATCAAAAAGGGGGTGGAAAGTGAAGGGGAAGAACAAATTTTTAGATATAAAACAAGTAAGTCATGAAGATGCAGTGTACGGAATAAGGAATATAGTAAAACCATTGTGATAGCATTGTACAGTATCAGACAGTTGCTGTACTTATGATGATCACTTCTTTAGTTATATAAATGTTGAATAACTGTGGTGTTCATTGTATTTCTTTTCAGGTTTACCAGATTGGTATCTAAAAAATAGTATTGAGAATTAATACAATATTGTATGTTATAGCTATATTTTAGTTAAAATTTTAAGAAAAGCCTGAAAGACAAACCCAAGTGAACTATTACCTTTTCTTGAATTTAAATCAGCACTGGGAGGGCTCCAACCTTAACTTTACTCATGATTAAGAAATCTCTCATGTCATGACTCTACTGATAATCTTAGAAAGACTGGAACTTCTGCTTCCTAAGCAGAATTTCTTTAAGATAAACTAGATGAGATATTATCATTCCTGACTAGGTGAATAACGAAGTATGTGGCCACATCTGGCCCTGTGTATAAGGAACAGGTTGCCTGGAATCCCAAAATTGCCAGAGCAGAAGCTAGAGGGTCAACAATCCATTGAGATGTTCCATGAAAGCCTGTGGTAGCAGATCTTCTTGGAGTCAAGTCTCAGTGTGCATGTCTGAAAAAGAGCAAGTTTAGCTAGAGGCTCTCAAAAGTTTTTTCCCACATTACTCATCTGCAAGTTTGTGCAATGCCCTAATTTTAAAGGTGTGAAGACTGAGGTGCAGAGCTGTCACAGGAGGTATGCAAAACAGAGCTAATGTGTATATTTTTTTTATATTTGTGCAAAATCTACAAAGAATGCTTTAGCCTGATCATATATATCACATGTGCCTTTTTGTACATCTTCTGTTTGCCTAGATCTTAATATTAATATATTGTTATACTGGCACATGGAATGAATATGCTCATTTTTTCAAAAAAAAAAAGCACAGATTGCTGAAAAAAGTTAGATATCTAAAAGGAGAGGATTATATGAATTACATTTGTGTTGCTACCTATGAAGTCTGGCATCTGCTCCTTCTACCTTGATTATTTTCAGATTGAGCAGTCAGTCACACAAGTAATCAAACAAATGCACATTAAAACAATAAGAAGATACTATTTTTTAGATACCAATCTGGTAAATCTGAGAAGAAATACAATGTGTAAATCTCTTCCCATCAGCTCATCTTTTTAGGTAGAAACAAGGAGCAGGAATGCCCCCTGCCTGCCCACATGTGCCACTTCCACAGTAAAGCCTGCAAATAGGCATCTCCTAGCCTTTTTCTGAGACTTGGAAGAGCCCAGATGTACAAAGATGGAAACCGCACCACCATAAAGTGAATGTTTTACAAGTCCCAAAGACTGTTCAAAGCGCAGTGTCTAGCATACACTGCATTTACTAAGGATTTGCTTGTTGGCAACTGATTGATAATAAAGCATGCTTCTAGCCAGAGAATCACTGTACATTGTAAAACCTGAACTTAAGGGTCTCAGGCATTTATTCGAAGAATTAGTATGCATGAGAATAACCTGTATGCTTGTTAGAGTTTATATACCCAGTTTACATGCCCAGAGGTTCTTATTCAGCAGGCACAGAGTGGGCCCTCGAATCTTCATTTTTTAATAAGTAGCCCAGATGATTCAGATGTAGGTGATATGAAGACCATACTTTGAGAAACTGACCCACGGACACCAGAGAGGCTATACAAGATGAGGTCTCATCTCATGAAGCATATTCCTCATAACTTTCGTTCAGTTCTTCATGTATTTATTTAACAGATACATATCAAATATTTAGTGTGTGCCCCGCACACAGGAACAAAGAGAGATAAAGCCTTCATGGTGTGTGTAGTCTAACGGGAAAGAGAGAAGAGTACTGACTGTCCCAGGACAGTGTGGCAGGTGCAGGCACTCTGGGGGCACTAAGCTAGGCGCCTGGCCCAGACAGGGGTGAAAGAGGGAGTGGAGGTGACATCTGAGGAGTGGTTCCCAAGGAGGTGACACCAAGGCTGAGATAGGAGTTAAGAAGATAAAAACAGGGGAGGAGCATTCCAAGGCATAAAATCTTGAGTCAGCTGGACATATTTGGAGATTATAAGTAGTTCTGTATATTTAGAGTACAGAGTTAGGAGTGAGCATGTGTGTGTTGTATGGTGTGGTGTGTGTGTGTGTGTGTGTGTGTGTGTGTGTGTGTGTGTAAGCGTGAGGGAAGCAAGTCCAGGGAGATGACAGGGCCAACTCAGGAGTGGCCCTGTACACAAAGTATGCCAGAGAGAGTCTCAGAAGGTATTAAGCAGGGATGACACGTGCAGCTCTACATTTCAGAAAGTCAGTTGTGGCAATTCACCCAGAAATTACTACCATGGGAAGGTTAACACTTCTTCACCTTCCACAAAAATCCTCCGTGAAAAATACCTGGGAAGAGCTTGATGCTGCTCTCTGCTGGCCAGAATAAAAATCTTTCCCTTTGAGCTGATTCTTTCCTACTAAAGTCAAAATAATTTTTACACTGGGTTTGTATAAAAAATAATTAGTGTTGAGTTTTTAATGTAATTAAAGAGAACAATAATAAAAACAACTCTCAATTGCGTTCTGACTCTGGTGTGGGTATAAAGACCATTTTGCCAAGTGGAGCCTTACTTCTGAGAGCAACTACATGGAGTATACAAGGGTCTGTGTTCAAAAGCACCGTGGTTGACTCAGACTTGCTTGCATTAAATTAACATAAATTAAATAAACCACTCCTCATGTCCATTAAAGCTGTTTACAGAGAAATGTGTTTGTGGTTCTGGGAATCATTAATCAATGATGCAAAGGTTGCACAGAATAATTACTGTCCCAGGTATCGCTGAAGGCTATCGGAGCTCTAAAGCTCACACAAAGAAATGAGTTAAGCTGCTGCCATCCTGGTGGGGGTGGGCCATCCAGAAACCTGGAAAGAGGCTATGCCTTGAAGTTCCCTGGTCTCTGTCCAGTAGAGGCCTAAAAGCAAGTGCTTTTGAGATAGCCTGAGAGGAGGAGCCAGAAATTCCCCACAGGGCTGCCTACCCAATTTGTGTGATGGCCCTGTGAAGGTAGGGAGTCCCAGGTTTTCTGAGCATGGGCACACACCCACCTCAAACACCCTCTTGTGGGTGTACTTTCATTTAGAAAACACACAAGGCCCAAAGGTTTTATGGAAACATCTGAATTACAGGAATTTCCAATTTGCATCCAAGTATTTTCTCAACACAAGTAGAATGTATCAGCCCAGGAAATGAAAACAATACCTCCCTCTACACACACACACACACACACACACACACACACACACCCTCCAACTTTCTGTATCTTTGTTTGAACACATTCATAGTTCAAGGGTCAGTGCAACAACCCTTCCTTTCTCTATCCCTAACAGTATGCATAGTGGACAGGGATGAAGGCAGTTTGCTGTGCTGTGTACCAGGCAGAGATGTTGCGTGTGGTGAGAAACCTGGAGCCTGCTTGCCTGCCTGGCCAGCGTTAACCAGAAAGTTTACACAGGAAGCACTGTAGCACCTGGAGCCACCATCTCCAAGGCCCAATATGGGAAGGGTGCTGAAAGACAGGGTGGTGGAGATTTTATGTAACTTACCTGACACTGTGGATTGAAAGTAGACAGTGAAAAATCAATGAACTTAGAGTAAGAGCTCCAAGATGAAATCCCAGCAATTCTAGTAAGTAGCCACACTAGGCCCTGTTTTTGCCATCTTTAAAATGGAAATGATAAAGCCTCTTTCACAGAATCATGATGAAACTGGATGAGATGCTATTTGAAGAACACACAGAACAAGGGCTCCAGCTGTTCAGTCACTAACATTTTTGCCAATAATGGTGATAAACAAAGAGCAAAATGAAGCTCTGAGTCCAGCCTAAGCACTTGCCCTGTGCCAAGCTGCCCTCCTGTGTATGAATTGCTGGCATCTGCCTCCTTGGTGATGGTGGTGAAGTTGACATGGCAGCCAGACTCTGCCAAGCCAAGGGGCTCCCCTTGAGACAAATCCACCCAGCACATGCCATTCCTCAGGCCAGGTCCCCAGGCACTTAAGAGCAGACTCAAGTCATGGCTGCAGACAGACTGCCCGCTCTCCAAGCCCACACACTGTGCCTCTGCACACATAGCTCACTCCCTAAACATGGCCTCCTGACATAGCTTCACTCCCCAGTTCAGTAGACCTTTCAGGAGCACAAATGCTATGTCAAGGAAGAAAGAGACAAGGATGAATCCAAGCCTGACGGTGACTTTAAAGAAATTACAAGCAGATTCAGAAATAATGGTAGAGCCATGTGATAAGAGGAATGCTGGCAGTAGGGTGGGCAGGGTGCTGTGGGAGGCCCAGAGCTATGAGTGTCCTGAAGATGGGCACACCAAGCCAGGCTCACCCAGGGGAGCGATGAGTGGGTGGGCATGGGACTGTGAGGATTTGGCTGGTGGGGTGTGTAAGGGCCAAGTCACGAAAGTCCCATCTGCCCACCAGCCAGCCAGGGCTGCTCCACAGAGAGCTCTCAAGTCTAGACCTGACTCCTCTCTTCTGATCCAAAGATGTTCTTGAGCTCTGAGGCCCACTCTTCTGGATTCCTCCCTACCTCACACTTTAAATTCAGGGGCCTCCTTGGTTTTACCACACAGCAAGCCAGGCCCTACATCCAGCAACTTAACTCATTTCCACAAAACGTTGCGATGGGCACTGAACTCATAGAGCTATCCCATCCCTGAAAGTCAGGTCTCTCATGGTCTCTACTCTGGCCCACTATCTCATCTTTTACCATCTCAGCAGGACGACAGACCCATTTAGACCCTCAAGTCTTCCATTCTTCCCAAGCACTCACCACAGCAATTCCCTAATTCATGCAATTTTTTTTATCTCACAGGAGCATCCCATAGGCTGGCTAGAACCAATTTTAAATTAGAGTGCTTCATCATTTGCACCAACAGGCCCTTTCCCGCCTCCTTGGGGCCATGGCTTAGGTGCCAGGGTTCATACTACACTCCTCCTTGCTTCTTGAAACAAGAGAACAAATCCTAAGGGACTATTAAAAGAAGAGCACTGGCCACAGGAACAGCAAATACAACTCACTGAAAGCTACCCTGACACCAGGTATTTTTTGACAGGAACACAGCACTTCTTTGATCTTTGACACAAACTGATCAGTCAAGGAATATAATCCCATTTAAAAGACAAAGGAAATGAAGCTCAGGAGTGGGCCATTGGGCCTATAATTGGTGGTGGGATTAGATGGGTGGGACCTGTACAAGGTTCTGCCTGCAGTGTCCTCTCACCTACTCCCAGGGAGCCTGCCCACTGTGTCCCTGGCCACTCTCCTCCTAGACGTACTTCTTCAGGGTTGGATTTCTCCAACCCTGGAGGAACTCAGGCTGAATTGGGAAACAATTTCTCTCACAATTTACCAAAAAACAGAACAAAACAAAACAAACAAACAAAAAACCAGAAGTACCAAGAACAAAAGAAATGAAAACAACTCATGAAAAGAACTGTCCAGACAATAACAAGAATCATCTTGCTCATGCAGCTGCTCAGACTCATTCATTTGGGTCCCTCGCCCCTAGCTGACCCTCCTAGCAGGCAAGGGGACACCAAGTGCTAAGTGGAAACAAGACAGATTGGCCCCCGCTGGGTTCTGCTCACTCCTGTCTGCATAGCCTGACAACACTGCTACCACAACAGGCCGCATGTGGCACTTCTGACAGCTTCCCACTGTGCGACATGAAGACCTAGAAAGATTGAAGTTTAAGTACAAGACAAGAGGATGGGAAACAGCCTCTTCCTGATCCTGTCCTGCCTCTCAGGAGTTGCAAAAGTCAATCACCTATGGGCCTCAGGTTCTTGTTCCCCTAACAAAACCCCTGAGGGAAATGTAATTGAATGAGACAATCAGCAAAAACAAGATTCTCAGAGACCAGCAGAAGTACCAAGGACATCTGCCTGCTACACAGACTGGGGCTGGGACTAGCTCTTGGAAATGACCATAAACTCCAGACCTTGCCTATAGCCTAGGCTAGTCAGGGCTGAAACCACCAGGCAAGTCTTGGGAAACACATGGGAGTTGGACCATCTACAGAAGCTCTCCTTGGAAGAACTTATTCCAAAGAAGAAAGACATGGAAAAAGATGTGGGATATTGATGCTGAATGATACCAAATGTGGCAGGCAGTATTCCAAAGATGTCTACCAAGAGTGTTGTTCCCAGTTATCTCATCAAACTGTAACCTAGGCACTGCTTAAAGGGACTTTGCTGATAAAATTAAGGTTATGAATTGGTGGATTTTAAATTAAGAACATTATCCAGGATTACCTGGCAGACGCAATATAATCTCATGAGCTCTTAGTATCAGAAGAGTTGGTGGGAGAGATGTGGTGAAAGAAGGAGGCAGAGGGGACATGAAGCAGAAGAGGGTCAGAAAGAACTGAAGGGTGAGAAGACTTGACCTCCTGTAGCTAGCTTTGAAGATGGAGAGAGGGGTCCACAAGGCAAGGGATGTGGGTAGCCTCTAGAAACTAAGAATAACCCCTGGCTGGCAGCTGGCAAAAAAACAGGGATCCCAGTCTTACAGAAGCATGGAACTGAATTCTTCTGACACCTCAATGAGCTTGAAAACAACTTAATTCCTAGAGCCTCTAGAAGGTTGCCTATACCTTGGTTTGAGCTCTGTGAGACTAAGCAGAGAACCAGCTGAGCCATGTCGTGCTCAAATTTTTGAGATAATAAATATATGCTGTCTTAAGTCACTAAGTTTATAGTAATTTTTTTATGGCAGCAATAGAAAATTGATACACCAAATTAAACCAAAGCACTGCCAAGAAGAGATTCATCTCTTCTTATCAAAACAATGAAAAGAACAAATATGGAGACAATGAATAGCCCAATATTTTCTTACCCTTTCAGGACAGTAGGAAGGAATAGCTGGGACTTGAGATCTTTCTAATATGCACCCTTCATGTCTGGGTTTATCACCTTGGCATTATAAACATTTGGGGCTGAATAATTATTTTCTGGTGGAGGGTAGGGCTGCCCTGAGTTTTGTAGGATGTTTGGCAGTGTCCTTGGCCTCTGCCTCTTAGATGCAGTAGCACCCCTGACCCCAAGCCACAACAACTAAAAATGTCTTCAGATGTTGGCAAATGTCCTGTGTGGGGGTAAAGTTGCCTTCTGTTGAGAATCACTATTTCATATAATCTTTTGAGGGCATAAATCAAATAAAAATGTTTATAGTAAGAAAGTATTGATCTCAGCTGTTTTTCTTTTCAGTTGACTAGGCATTTACTAAATATCCATTTACCCATATAAACATATTCATATATGACATATCCAAACTATTATCCACTGTTAGCCCTCAGCAGCTGGATATTATGAATATATATGTATTTGTATATGTATGTTACAGATATGTTTTAATATCCATTTTTTAAAATTTCATACAGTAAACATTGCTTTTATAATCAAAATAAAATGAACATTAATTAATAAGTCTTCATTCATGAGCATTTTCTGAATGGCTTCTCCAGGCATACCTGAGGTTAGGCACCTGAAGCTCCTTCCATTAAGGAACATCAGTACAGTGAGAGAGGCAGACAGGTGATATAGTGAAGATTGGCCTGTGTGCAGAAGCAATGACAGGAGGTGATACAGGGGGTGGTAGAGACAGTGACAAGGGAAAGACCAGTTTTCTAGGTCTCAGAGAAGGGAGCAGTTGAGACCAGCTTCAGAGAGTCAGCTGCCGGGAGTCTAGCAGGCAAGACACCACAGGTAGATGAACCACCATGACCAAGAGCCTGGTGTGAGGTGTGAGGGAGACCTGCAAATGTGCTCTAGCCTGGAAGCTTTGGGTTAGGTAGGTATAAGAAGGACATGACATTGTTAAAAAGCCTGTGTTGCTTGAACCGTTACCCAAATCTGAAAGCAGCTAACTTGCCGAAAATTCTGTAGCAGTTCATTTGACCAACGTACTTCATGCCAGTCCTTCTATCCAACCTCTGGAAGGAGCAAATCCCAGCTTAACAACTTAAAGAAGTCTCTGCAAGGACTCTGCCCATGGAAAGGACGTGCCTCAGTTTCTGTACCTTGCTCATGCCCATCACAGACTCTCTGAGCTTATCTTCTGCTCCTTGAAATACAGGCTGCTTACTCAGTGAGAGCCCTCAGTTCAGATCCACTCCTATCCACCCTGTGGCTGGACTAGCCCTCAGCTCTCTCTCATTCATCTTTGTGTGGTCCTTGCATGGCTTGCCAGCCATACTCTGCCCACTCCTCTGTTTTGCTGGGGCATCTTCTTCACCCACACCTTTTACAGAGGAGTTGATAAGACTCTGATATCCACACAATCCTAAAAACCACTCAACCTTTGGAAAAGGAAGAGAATTTTGATGAGCACCTCACATGTGCCCAGCTCCAAGCTAGTCTCTTTGTTTCCATTACCCCATTTAAGCCTTACAATAATCTTGTGGCATGGTTGCTAAACACCCCATACTAAAATAAGAAAAATTGAGGCTCCCAAAAGTTAGGTGACATGCCATTTAATAGGTAGTTACATTGGAATTAGAACTCAGGTATGTTCTATTCTAAGACATGTGCTTCATCTTCACTATCTTTCTTAGACTTGAGTGAGAGCAGCCCTCTGCTGGACTCACATTATAGGGTCCCCCCTCTTACCTTCCACCAGTCATACCAAGAAGACATGCCTTGGGCTCCCAACCCAGCTTCAGGCATCCCAGACCATGGACTTCCCTGCTGACTGCCCCAGCCTGCCTCCTGGACCATGCACACTTCATATCCAAGTTCATCTTTCTGATGGCTGACAGTGCCACCATTGTGCTTACCCTGAGGCCTGAGAGGTAAGGGGATTGGGGAAAGCTTGGACATATAGGTTGGAATATCCAAACACATCCACCAGGCCCCCTTAAGATGTGGGATGTTTCCTTCAGGTTAGGCAGGCTGCAGGCAGGGGCCAAGGTGCTGAACTACAAAGTCAAGAATTTTAAATTTGAAACTGGTATGCCAGGTTTGATAAAGATCAGTATAGGAAGTTAGAGTATGTTTCACTTAACAGTTTATTAGCTTGATTTATACCTTTTAAACATTTTGATGCAGGTCATGTGGGCTCCATTTGCAGGCCTGCTCTGAGTGTACAAATTCAGGAACATGCCTGTTCTTTTTGCTCTTTGATTTTTTTTTTATAGTGAAAGGAGCTATCACCTCCCATGTGAGTGAAGAAAGTTTAGTTCTCTCACATCTGATTATCTTGAAAGAATAATTATGATGAACTGTATTACCTTTTCATGATCAACAAGCTCTTGTAAAATAACTTGTCTTTCTCGACACAGTTCCAAGAAATCTTCAGAGTGCTGACTTTCATGTAAGGCAGGGAAGAATGTCAGCTGGGTGCAGTCCACTCCCACCTCATCTCTCTTGCTATCATCTTCTTTTGGTGTCAGTTTATCTGCAGTAGTATAAAGAGACACACAGTTTTTGCATGAGCTGCCTGACATCACGAGGGGTGCTGTGCAATCTGGCCTGAGTCACAGAGAGGATCTGCGATGTTTCAGGGCAGACGTGAATGGTGTGCATCTCAGTGTGTCCTTTTGAGGACACCACCCCTCTGACACTGTGGTATGGTGTCAACACCCTCAGGTTGATTCCCTCCAGAAGGTGTGCCAAGCCTGGGTGCTCTGAAGCTCTTGAATGACCACAGGACAACATTTTAAAATTAACCCTCGTTAATCAATAAAGCTATGCCCTGGAGGGTCATGCTGGGTTTACTTTACCTGAATTTCACTTTGTTCACTCTTTTAAAACAATGTTTAAAAAAAAAAACTTAGAAAACCCATGAAATTGTGAGAAATAAAACAAATATCACCCATTTCTCCAGAGATAGTGCTGATAATAGCAACTCTCACTTAGTAAACACTTTCTCTGTGCTGGGTACTCTTGATGACATTTTCCACCTAGTCCTACCCAGGCTGTAGATTCTACTTCATCCTAGTTTACAAATGGGAACATGGAAAGAGGGCAGGTGCTTTGCTCAAGGTCATGTGGCTGCCATGAACTAGAGATAGAATCTGAACCAGATCTGAGTCCAGCCTGAGCTTCCCATCGCTAGCCTGTTTGTCCTTACTTTTCACAATTTGCTTTATTTACTTCCGATATTTTTCAGTACATATATGTATAGGCACACATGGATTTATAATTTTTGACATGATAAGAATTATATTGTATTTACAGTTTTTCTTTTCTAATATTTTTTTTCCTCGAGATTATATTATGAGCATTTTCCCATTCCATTAAACATTCTTTGAAAATAATGTTTTATTGTGTGGCTCTTTCATAATCACTGAACTCATTTTCTATTTTATAGAGATACAGATAGTTTCCATTTTTGTACTAACTACCATAAATGTACTGTGCTGCATTCATTTGTGTACACATTTACACTTATTTCCTAAGGATGCACTCCTGAGAATGAACATTGAGTGCCGGCTAAGTATATAGCTATGTGGATTTCTAGATCCTGCTCCTCCACCCTGTCCTGAGTGTCCACCTGCCTGGAATAGGCACACTGCATGACTGTGAAGTCAAAGGATTACCAGTCATTTTCTTATACCAAGATGCTCACCTCTTTGACCTGCTTCCCATCTGGGAGTCTCACATATGAATGAAAGTGTCTGCTGCTCACAGCAGCAGCCATCACAGGATTTTCCCAGGCAGGGAGAATGCTGTGTAGTTACAGGCACCCATGAAGGCATGATAGATAAGCATGGCCCTTTATTCTTCTCTGGCTGAGCTTCCTACTGTGGAGTGGGGTTCTGTATATTTTTAAGAAGATATTAAATGAAACCAAGAATTGGCTTAAGTTTCAAATAAAGAATAGATAAACTGATAAACTGAATACCTTGGTTTAAAGCATTTGTTTGAGAAATATCTTCATTTCTGTCTTGGCTTTCCTGAAATAACACCAGAGGAAAAAAAGAGAAATTAAATCCTGGTACTATCTATATACACCCGCCTCATTCCACAGATTCACAGACACACACACATACACGTGACCCTTTCAAATTACTCATATACTCAAGATTCAGATGCAAGGGGAGAAAATGCTAAATTCCTAAAGGACCACTATAAAATGCAAGTATTAATGTTCCTGAGTCAAAGGGGAAAAACCCACAATCTTCCATTAAGTAGGATTTACAGTAATTTCCAAAGATGATGCTAAAATGGGATTAGATAGTAAACTGGATGTCTGTGGTAAGGGCCACCCTGGAGAGGGGATCAGGGGCCAGAGACCTGGTTCCATAGCCAACCTTTGGCTTTGTCATCTACACAGTATACAGGCTACTTATCTTTCCTGCCTCCATTTCCTAAGAAATATATCAAGGGAAAAATACTGTACACTACCAGATGTTTATTAACAGTACATTAAAAATTCAAATATCTACTGAATAAATGAAATATAATTTTTCATTAGATTTTATAAAGGATTTATTGGGGATAAAAGATTCTGAGATTATAGACTAGAATATAAACCCATTGTCTTGAGTTGCAGTATTTGGAAGGCTGCCTTTTAGAATCCTCTTAAATCAGAATTGTTCAATGTGGAAATGAAAAACTATTAACAGAGTTTTCTATATCCACTACCAATCCAACTGGCTCTCCATCCTTTAGAAGGCAAAAATGTAAGTTTCATGACACAGAGTTCAAGCTTCATTACAGCAAACCCCCCGGGTCTTCCTAGATTCCATTGTTTGGTAATACAGTACCACTTCAATGTCATTTGGACTAAGTGGGTCACTGGCTCAGGCTTGCAGAAATAGCTGAGTTCAAGATATTTCCATTGTAAAACTTGTTATGTGATTTGCTTGTGTAATAATGCCCATAGCAGTTCTGGTCATGACTGTTCTGTGACAAATAAGTTGTGTAAGCTGACAATGCCATCACATGGCTCTTTCTAAACCCTGGCATCTAGATTATTCCACTGGACTTTTGTGGATATCAGTGTTGGCTGGGTCAGTGGCATACATATGAACCACTCACCTATTCATTTACTCACGCATTTATTCATTCATTCAGGTTGTAGTTATAGCATTCCTTCTATGTTACCTGGCAGGATTAGTGTTTCTTTTCTTCTGTTAAACAGCATCAAGAATAAATTAGAGCACTCTTGCCTTTAACTACATACATTTTCTCTCAACCTGCCCATATCAAAGCTCTCCTGAAGCACACCAGGAGATGAAAACAACCTGAGACGGAAAAGCTAACTTGTCACCGCCCTACATTTCCGACATTGAAGCATCATTTTCTTGCTGCAATGAACTCTTACCTTGAGCCTTTCTGCACTCGGGGCCTCCTGGAGAGATAAGCGTCTGATGCGTTTCCTCATGCGAGTGGGTCCTTCTCTCCAGTCCAGTTCCCACCGAGAATAAGTTGTGGCTTCTGCCATCTGGCTCCACAAGCCCAGCTCCCCAAAAAGCTGTTCCTGGATCCTGGCCCAGGCTTTGGCTGCCTTGATGTCACCACATTTCCGCCTCTGGGAAGCAGAAGTGCAACGTCACCCCTGGACATTTTTCTCACAGGCTTACCTGGCCCCAAATCTCCTGAGGTGAACAGACCAAGCCCATAATTGTCTGAGAAAATTAGCCTCCTACAGGTACTCCGAGCACCCTCAGGGTGTATAGTATACTCTCTGGGGCCAAGACCTGGCCCAAAGAAGAAACCCGTTTCTTAATTTTGAGACCATTTAATTTACGATGAGGGAGGGAAAAGCCATCCACCCTTTGGAATTCATACTATTGGGTGTTAGGTGGAGAGCAACAGATCCCAAAGGCTCTGAAGTTAATCATTGGAGTAGGTTGAACAGCTATTCTATAAAATGGATAGAGAATTTCATCACAGCCTCTGCCCTTCAAAAAAGACAGGGAATTTTACCATAGCCCTCACCCTTCAAAAATGATACTGAAAATACTTCTTCAAGTCCTCTGGACTAGCAGTGTGGTGGAAACTAGCAGACCAGCCAGCAGTGGATTGATTTGAACAAGTTATTCCTGTCACTGGACCTCAGATTCTCTAACTGTTAAGTGAGAGCTTTGGCCTAGATGATGTCTAAGGGTCTTTGAAACCCTAATATCATATGATTCTAGAATGTTCAAGAATTCCAGAATGTTCACAGAAGCGAAAACCTTTGATATTAATGAAAATAATCCCAGCTATTATCTATGAAAGTCTCATAGTTTATATATGTGGTACTCGACTATTACAACTTCTGCTAGAGTATAATTCAAACTTTTATAAAATACATTGAAATGCCCAAACTGCTTTTGTATGTCAAATTCAAGTTTTGTACATTACCTGTCAAGGAAACATTTCAATTCAATTTGGGCAGTAGAATCAACTTTGTCTACAGAGTGAAATTGCAATTATTCAAATATTTGATGGCATTTGTCCTAAATTTTAATTTTTCAGAAACTGAAAGGTGAAACAAGAAGCACAGATTTCATAAACTTAACATAAAAAAGAAATAAATTCATTACCAAGTGTTAAGCTGAGCCCCTCATCTACTGTATCTCATTTCCTCTACCCACTGGCTCCATGAGTAAAATTTAAACTTGCAAGTAATTTCTATGATCATCATAAAGAAACCAAGTCTAGAAAAGGAGAAGTATCCTCTCCAAGGACAACCAGGTGACCCAGCTGAGATTTAAACCCAATCTGTCTGATTCCAAAGCCTTTGCTTAAGCCTAGAGGCTAGACTCCTTTCCTTTTCTAGTATCATTTTATTAACTCATGGTTTCTGCCAGTATTACTTCAACAATTGGTGGACATAGCAAATCCAGGCCTCTTTGGATGGGTAAAACATTCTCAGAATTTAAAAACTTCATGAAAATATAACAGATGGTATAGTGCTTGGCACATGGTCTTTGACATCAGATAAATCTGGGTTGTCATTCTGTTTTTGCTATTCACTAGCTGTTAAATCTGAAGGAGCTTCAGCTTCCTCATCAGTCAAATTTGGTTAATAATATTATCATAATAATAAAACCATGGGTTTATGTAGGGATTAAATGAGACAATATTTTGAAAAGTTTTATAGGATTCCTTACCTAGTTTAAGCAGTTAGTATTATTGCTGTGAATAAAGTAAGTCCTATTTCAAAACAAGATCATTTTGTTTCTCCTCAGTTCTTAGATTTATATTCAAAACAGTTACAGCATTCTACACAATACTCTAATTGGTTAATAATGAACTCTAGAAAAAATGATAACTATTCAAAGTCTTTAACGGGAATTTGGCTACATGAAATAAATATTTGTTTGGGGATAATGTTTCAGCTCCCTGAAAATTTTCACTATGTTTGCAGTAACATACTGAGAGCTTCATAGAGGATGAACAATCCCAATCTATTGGGTTGTCTACCCTGAGCATCAAATAGTCTTTTAAGAGCATCCTCTCCACCCCAAGGCTCCACTGATGCAATTATAGTGCATGGCTGCCTGAGTCTTTATCACAGGACAAGTGAGTTGTCTTGATATCTGCAACCACACAGATATGTGTCAGTAGTGAGACCTCCTCAGAGATGAACGATTGTTAGTCCATAATAGAAAGCTACATGTAATCCCTGGACAGAGGACATGAGATGACTAAATAGTAAAATCCTTGAGTCCCTGCACTTGCAAAGTGCTCTGTTATACCCATTTTCTGCATAATGTAAGCTTCTCTTTCGTTTTAAAGCTCGAGTGGGCCAAATGTCACACTCAGAGGCAGGGATTTTGGTATGATAGAGGCAGCTATGATTTTTGGCTGAATAGAAACTCTTAGGTAGCATCCTTGAGATTTTTATCTGGGCAACCTTCTCCACTTTCAGTTTCTGGTGCTTTTGGTGGAGCTGAGGCCAGCCCTGTTTTCAGTCACCCAACTCTGGGGAATCCGAGTGACGGTGAATGGTTATAGGATGGGCTGGTGAGTATCATTCCTCAGGTTGGTAATGGTGCTCTTTGGAGCCCATACAAAGGCAACAATACAGAGGGTTGGGTGTATGAGTACACATTCAGGGCCACCATCCCAGTCCCAGGACACCTTTATGTACATCAGGAGAAATATCCCCTTGGGTAGATACAACCTACAGGCTCACAACTCAGAAAGGAGATAGTACCTTTGCACAAGTTAGAAAATGGTTCTCCATACATTACATAAACCCTGCCTTGTTCCAGGATGTACAGCCTGGGAAGCAGAATGTGAGTTCCTTTCAGACTCACATGCTCTCTCATCCATGTGCTCTGGTGCCTCGAATGCATTAGTAGCCTCTACATTTGTGTGTGTTTGTATGTGTGTATAATAGAGAAAGAAAGAGAAAAGAGAGGAGACAGACTCCTTAGAGCAGAGTTTGAATACCTGGATCTAGCTCTTCTTGAATCCTGCTCTTTCCCTGAATTTTTCAATAAAACAAAACATTTTATTTGTCACCTAATTCAATTTGAGCTGAGATTCTGATACTTGGATCTGAAAGAGCTGTGACAAACTTTAATGGACATACAGACACTGAGCAAGAAGTGGTAACACACTGTTGGCCCCTAGTGAGCACAGAAAAGAGTGTGACAAAACAGTACCCTTCACATACTAAAATAAAGGTTATTTTTGAAGTGGTGAGCACCTAGCAAAGACTGTAATGTTTAAGAACAGCATAGGCAGAAGGAAGCATTGCTGTAAATCACAATAAGGACTTGATATAAGAATAGAACCAAAGCATCTGGACCACAGAGAAGAGAACAAATATAATTTGTAAAAGGCAAAGGAGAAGCTGGGCAGGCCAGAGTACAGGCAACTGTTTCCACCAGTACTTCCAGAGCAAAGAGAAATTTGGGAGATTAAATATCAGAACTGTCCAATTTACTGATGATATAATGATGGAACATCATGTAATGACACTTAGGTTAACTTCCAGGGCACTGGGTCATGGTCACGTTATTTTCTCATACTGTGGGCTCTTGTCATCTCCAGTGACTTTTTAGTTGTGAGTAAAATGCCAAGTTAAAGCAGTCTTACATGACCTTTGACTGAGAGGCCTGTGGGCTGGGACCCCTGAATCTTACTATCGCCACCTCATTGAGTGCACCTGGGAGAAGCAGTCCTTGAAGAATGTGGCAGGCTTCACAAGCCTGATTTCTTCCCGGAATTTGAACTTGACTTTTCTAGAAATGGAGGGGGACCTGCTCTGGGAACGTGTATTGCCCCTTAAAAAACAGGGTGAATGCTTCAGACCCCATTATCTCCTGCAGATGGTGATTACCTCTGCATTCCTTTAAACATCAAAACAATCTGTCTTAAATATTTAAACACTTGGAAGGTATCCATATGGATTAGTATCAGAATGCTGATTTTCTCAAACATACCTCCATAACAGTAAAATTCTATATAACTTTCTCAAGTACTCTCTGAACCCCAGTCAAGCCTGCTACTAAAAATGAGCCAGGCCACCTTCAAGAAGGCTGGATTCTTTCCTTCTGGGTTCAGAGCCTCTGCTGAGGTTCTGTCCTGCCCACATGATTTTATACCCCCAAAGCTCCTCTCTCACTCCTGCCATGCTTGATAAACTGATTTCTTGTAAGATAGCTTTGGGGGTTATATTGCTAGACTGTGTGTTTCTGGAGTGCAGGCTGCATATCTCACAAATCCTTGTTCCAGGGGCATGTTGTGGTCTCCCAAATGAGCTTATATGGAAGGAATTAGACAAGATTATGTGGCTTAAATTGATCAGAGCCTATTATATTTCCCCCACACCTCTCATTCACCCCAATACATCTACTGGTTCCTTACACCCCACTGTTCCTCTCCTTATAGTAGGACATCCTGGTATTGGCCTCATTACTCTGTTTGTAGTTATTTATTTACTCTTCATCTCTCTACAGAGTTGTAAGAACCCTCAAGACATACCAGTGTAATTGTAATCTCTGCCTTTTCTAGACCTAGCACGAGCTTTGGAACAGAGAAATTATAAAGTAAATAATATAATTAGTAAGATTCTAATATTATATATTGTGTTCCATTATAAGCAATTATTTTTTAAAACTTTTGTTAACAACAAAACCAACGAAGATAACTTCTCAGCCATTCCATAATCACATATGGGACATCTATTCCCTGCCAACTACTGTCTATACACTTTATACTTGTTCTTTACCCTTAATAGTTAGGAATTGTTATCCCATTTAAAGATGAGGAACTTGAGGCTCAGACTGTAGGCCTAAGAAGAGGCAGACCTAAGATTCAAATAGATATGTCATTGGAACGACAGCTAGTACTCTTTATCTAGACTGCACAGAAATTATGCCTAACGAAGTATTTTAAATATCTAAACCTGCCCTCATTAGTGGCAACTTGTTGCACTTAGGATAAGATGCAAAGCCCTAATGTGGTGACAAGCCCTATTCACTCCAGCCCTGCCTCATCTTCACCCTTGTTCCTTACTAGTTCAGGTCATTCAGTCACTTCTTTCAGTTAGTTAATTGATGATATCTAGCTCTTTCCTGACTCTGGACCTTTCTCATATGCCCTCTCCTTAGCCAAAAACACTTCCTCAAAATACCTCAGCCCATTTCCTCCTTCTTCAGATCTCAATGTAAAGGTCACCTTCTTAGAAAGGGCCTCTTATCTGCCCAAATTAAGTTCTTTCCCTGTTATAATCTCTCCTTGTATCTGTATTTTCCATGTTTATTGCTCATCACAAGTTATAATGATATATTTATTTGTGCAGTTGTTTAATGCACATTTTTCCTTTATAATGAAGATATCTGAGAATGAGACCCATGTCTGTGTTTACACTTGTGTCTCTAGCTCCTAGCAAAGGGTCTGAGACACCCTGAGTATATGAGTGAATGAATACATTTCCTATCTCCTCAGTTGCTTCAAGTGTAGATCCAAATCCTCATGCACAGGTCATGCAATTTGGACTGAATTGTTGACCACCAATTATTGATTTAAGCAGTCCAGAATTTAGACCAAAGGCCCTTCTGATTTTTTATTTTAGGTTCAAGGTGGATCCCAGTTTATTGTATAGAGAAAGGACTTGTTTTGTTTTTTACCTGCACATAGTCTTTGTATAAAGATGCATAGAGCTCCTGACCTCTTCTTCTGTAGTTCTCGATACATGACACAAAGTTCTAGAGAAGAGAGGAAACAAGTCACAGTTTAATGATAGTTGTGGTTTTAGATAAGAATACTTGTAGGATTTGCTGGTCAAATCAATAACAATCTCATGAACGAACGTTTCATCTACGCTGATACACTCACATACACACATACATGTTTGTGAAATATTTCTACTTCCAGCTAGGATGAGTTAGCTGCAGCAGATTAATCTTCCTCCCAAGAATAACTTAAAAAGCTAGATTTGAATAATGTGCTTTAGAACAGCCGAGTGCTACCAAGAGGGCCAAGAATTAAGGAACCAAGATCTTGAAGAAAAGAAAACGCACTGAGATGTGCCCAATGCCCAATATCTGTGGTTTTTTTTTTTTCCCTTGAGGTATTTTCAAGTTTGCAAATAGCAGAAAAGGCTGAGAAGCTAAAGTGATGGCTAAGAAGTAGAGAAGCTTAGCAGAGCTTTTAAAAATCTCGGGTGGCTAAAGAGACAAAAATTAGAGTTCAGGCTCACCAAATTATTTAGAACATAAGGGGCCAAGAGCCCAGAAATAGGACAATAGAGAGAAATAAACCCAGCTTTCTACATTAATGTTCCCCTTTAAGCAGTTGTTAATTGATAAACAGTGTGGAGTTGAGAGGCTGAGAAAATAGTAAAGCTTCCGGCAGTCTCAGTTTCTAGAAATCACCAGGAGTTGGCTTGAATGGAAGTCTCTGAAGGGTTGCACTAATGGGACCAAGGTAGACTGGAAACAAAACAGGTCTTGCAAAGCTGAAACCCAATTTCCAATAGCTCAACCTCTAAGTATATTTTGGTGATCACTGTTACTACAAATGCATACCAGAAGACAAAGTAACTCTTCTCTGGAGAAGGATCACATCATCTGAGATGCTAATTGAGAATTTTTATACAAAATGTTCCACAATCAAGCAGCAATTACTATATTGCCCATAAAAAGGATCAACAGACAAATAAACAATAAAATATAACCACATGTATGCAGATATTAGAGTTATCAGACATGAATCTTAAATTAATGCAAATAATATGATCCAAAAATGTAATATGGAAAATTTTGCAAAAGACATGTACTATGAAAAATAACCAAATACAAATTATAAATCTGTAAAATAAATTAATTGAAATGAGAAACTTTATGAGTAAGTTTAATAGTAGAGTGAACACAACTGAACAGAGGATGAGTAAACTTGAATAAATATCCTTGCTAAAAGTATAATGAGATAAACGTATGGAAAATATTTAAAAGATAGAGAGAGTCAGATACATGCGTAATATGGAGAAAGCATCTTGCATATTAGAATTGGAGTATCAAAAGAAGAGGAGAGAAAGATGGATCAGACCCAATACAAAAAGTTAGTGAGTATTTTCTGAAATCAGTGAAAGACACAAGCCACAGATTTAACAAATTCTACAAACATAAAACAAGGAAAATACAAAGAAAACCACACATAAGCCCATCACAGTAAAACAAAAAAACAAAAGGTAAAAAATATTCAAAAACACAGAGAAAAGGCCATATTACCTTTAAAGAAGGACAGTGAAAGAATGTAGCACAAGCAGACCTACACTAAATGAAACACAAAAAGATCTTTTCAGGTAGAATGTAAGCTATTCCATACTGAAACACAAAATATAGGAATAAATGATGGAAGAATCAATATAGTAAAAATGACCTTATTTTCTAAAGCATTATACGGATTTCATGCAATCTCCATCAAAATCCCATTGGTATTTTTTAAAGAAATAGAAAAAAAAATCATCAGATTTGTATGGAAGGGTAAAAGACTCCAAACTGCCAAAGCCATCCTGAGAAAAAAAAAAAAATGAGGCTGGATGCATCACTCTGCCTAACTTCAAACTACAATACTAAATGACAATAATCAAAACAGCATGGTATTGGCAGAAAAACAGACACACAGACCAGTGGAACAGAATTGAGAGTTCAGAAATAAACCCATGTTTGTATGAGCAAATAATTTTTTTACAAAAAAAGCCAAAAACATACAGTGGAGAAAGGAAAGTCTCTTCAATAAATGGTGCTGGAAAAACTTGAAAGCCACCTACAAAAGAATGAAACTATACTGTTGTCTATCACCACACACCAAAATTAACTCAAAATGGATTATGGACCTGAATATAAGACCTGAAACAATAAAATGTATAAAAGAAAATATAGGAACTAAACTCAAGGACCTTGGACTTAAAGAGGATTTTATGAATTTGATTTTACAGTAAGAGAAGTAAAAGCAAAAATATTTACTCTCTGTTGTTAAGCTCAGCAAACATTCATTGTTCACGTACTATTTTTCAGCACTGGGCTACACAGATCAACACATATCTGGTTTTGTGGAGCCTAATGGAAGAGACAGACGGTTATGAGCTGACATGGTCAATATTGAGACAGAGCTATGCACAAGACAGGATGACACAGGATGCAGGACACAGAAGAGGAGACCTTGACATGAATCAGGTTCAGAGAAGGCTCTTTGACTAAGATGTTGCTTTAGCTGATTGTTGAATGAGAGGTTTTCAATAGAAGCCTGGTGTGATTCCCATCAGCATTTTTGATAACTCACTCTAGTAGCAGTTTGAAGGACAGATTTAATAAAGGAAGACTGAAAGTAGGAAGCCCCCTTAGAACACTGTGATGACAACACATGTGAATTTTCACACCATGGAATTAATAAAGTGAAAGAGTCTAATTCAAGAGCTATATGAAAAGTAAAATTAATAGGAATTGTTGACTGTATGAGATGGTAAGAATTACTCCAAAATTTCTGGTTTGCCTAATTGAGTGAATTGAATTAGATAAACTAAGAAAAATAGGAGAGATCACACAACTAAACGAAAGAGCAAGTTGAAGGGATACAAGGACATATTGAATTTGAAGTATCAAATGTATGGCTAGACATCCCTAAAATAAAGCTCAGATGAGGGAGAGGCCTCAGGTTGATACACAGTTGTGAGTCATGAGCCAGGATTTATGACATGATAGGATAAACCCTGAGAAATGCTAAGATCCCTCACGGAGAGAAAGTAAAGAGAGGAGATGAGACAAGGTCAGAAACCTAGAGAACACAAGAGAAATTTATGTGAGGAGAAGAAAGGTTAGAGAATTTTAAGGAAATTCAGAAAGAGAAATGTCATGAAAACCATGGGCCATTAACCATAGTAAACGCATCAGAGAAACCCTGTAAGATGAGGCCTGAAAATGTCCATTGGGTCTGTCTGTAGAACTTAGCTATCAGTAACTTCTGCAAAAGTTATTGCGCAGGAGTGATTAGACAGCAACGATGTCAACTAGAAGTTTGGAGCTAAGGATATTGAGACAGTGAATATAGACAACTCATTCAATAAACTTAACTCTGAAGAGGAAAAGAGGTGGGAGCAGAGCCATTTGCTATAAGAGGAATGATACTATTCAACTATAAGACTAGGCTAAGAGGAGCTCGATAGTAGATGAGAGAAGGTTGAAAAGCAAAGGAAAGAGAAAAGTCAGTGATGGTGTAGGTTCTATGGGGTAAGAGAAGAAAGGATGGGATTAGCAGCCCATATAGAGGTTGATCTGAGCAATGGGAAAGGGAAAGGCTAGAGGGAAGGACTTGAGCACAGTGCAGATGAGTTTGTAAGTGGAATACTGCAAAGCAAGGTGGTTTACACCTGGTAACTTCTAGTTCCAGGGTGCGGTAAGGTTAAGATGGTTCTGCTTCCCCTGAGAGCTGAGCAGAGCTCTGAAACAGAACGGTGAAGGTTTGGAATAGTGGATTAGAAGGATAGGAGGAGGAACTGACCAAGAGCACACTGATATATTATCTAAGGGTGCTGATTATTCAAATATTTGCCTTTGATCAGTTTCCTCAACATTATATCCTGTTAACTAATATTCACATAGCACTTTACAACTGACAAAAGAGTTTCCATATGCATTTAATATTTAGCTTCCTGACAAATTGATTATTTCTGTTTTACAGAAGAGGAAACCAAGGGCAAGTAAGGATAAGTGACTCCAACAAGAAGTGGCAGTGCCAGAAAATGAGTTCTTATACTCTATTACCACACACATCTCCACCCTATACATCTCAGTGCTAAGAAAACACAACTTTCCTGTTGGTTATTGAGACCTTTCATGCCCTGGAAAGTTGTCACACTCAGGATGTGGAGACAGGAGAAGGGCAATTTGGATCTGTTCAAGGGCAGAAGCCCATCTGCCTGGGCAGCAGTGTATGTGGCACATTGATCAGGGACAAATTCAGAGCAGAGCTCTTACATGGCTTATTGGAGCTAAACAGCCTTTGCTTAGCAACTGCCTGGGTATTAAAGAGTTTGAGAACCTTTGAAGTAGAACAAAGGGTCTCCAAAGGCCATTTGGAGATTTGAGAGGGAAAACAGATCTGGATTAAAGAGTCTGTACCCTGCTCTCCCAGTGCTTCCTTAGGGGAGAGTTTGGCTACAGAATACAGATCAGATCTTAGAATGGGGAACAGGGCACATTCCACCTGGAGAGTCACCTTTAAGTGAGTTGACCTCAGCTTAACAGTGCCCATCTTTGCCAGGGACATCCCTGAGGCTGGCCAACTGCTAGTAACCCTCATGCCCAAGCTGTCCCATAGGAAGTGTCTGCTATCTACTGATGACAGTCATTACACTTGTTTATTTAAAGCATCATTAGTCCTGTATTCAGTTCTGTGGCCTTGCAAAAACGAGAAAGGCCAACATCTGAAGGCAGCCCCTCAGACACTGCTCAGAAAGTTGGTACCAAATTATAGTTATAGGTCCTGGCCTCTCCCACCAGGCACCATACATGCTGGATCTGGGACTAAACTCAGTCATGAGAAATGCCAAGTCTTTATCTGCACTGTAGCTGTCCTGTACTGACACCTTCTGCATTGCATTTTAGTCCTTTGACTCACCATTTTTATTGCTAGTAATTTATTCAAAGGAAATAATAAGATATATGCATAAATATTCCCTAGATAACATTTTCCACCATCTTATTTATAGTAGCACAAAATGAAACAATTTAAATATTAGCACATTAAAGGATGGTTCAGCCTAAGCAAAAAGTATTACACAGTCACACAAGTCATCACAAAGGGCTACCACTAGCCCATACAACATCTTTGTGCCCCCTTGGGCAGACACTGTCCTAGACCTAAGTGGGTGATTTAAATAGTGGAACAAAGGCTGGATTTCAGCTTCCTTTTGCTACCCAACCATTCACTGAAGCCTTGGTGTCAAAAAAGATTTAATGATAGGAGACCAACTTTATAATGTATCAATATTTTTAAAAATATTAGAAAACAGTATGTTACCAATAACAACAATTAAATCTTTATAGATTTGCATAGAGAAGAAAAACTGAAAGAAATATAACATGTTAGTCAATAGTGCTTTTTGTCAATTATTTCTAGTTCTCTCGTGTAGGTAAGACCAACCTTCCTGCTACCTTTGAGTGAAGTGAGGCTGGGGAGAAGAAGCTATAAGGGCTCATGAGCAATTCGTTAAGCTCTTTTTTAACTGTCATGGGAACACTCAATATTCTAGATCATGGCTGCTCCATGAGCCAGTATCACTAAGTGAGGATAAGGCACCAGCATATTCCCAGCCAACTCACAATGTACTGGTAGCACAAGTAAGAAATAAATCTTTGCTATTTAAGGCAATTAGATTTGGAGGTGTTTATTATTACAACATAATCTAACTTTTTTTTTTTAATAATACACACCAAAATTGTTAGGAAGTGTTGTAGTAGAATTACATTAAAACACATAAAATTCATATGGATTCATATTTGAGATCAGTAAAAAAAGATCAAGAACACTACAGTAAAAGCAAATATAAGGTAAATTAAACACTACAAGGGAAGCGCTGGAAAAATTTGAACAACATGATAAATAACAGGCTTAATGCGTTACAGTCCAAATCATAAGTATGGATGAGTTCCTGCTGATATAAACAAAATATTGAATAAATAAATTAATAGAGAAAAAAGACAAACCTTCTTTACAGAATTTCAAATAATGTATGTACATACTTCCCCCACCAGGAAGCAGAACTTAATTCCTAACCTCCTTAAGGGTAGGATGAAATTCGTGACTTGCTTCCAAACAACTGCGTATGGAAAGGGAAGAATAGTAGCTTTACAGTATCAAAATCTGGCAGGCACCACATGACCATGCGGTCTTGTGCATTCCTAAGCTGACATATGATGAGAAGGGCACTTCTCTGTGGTCTTCCTTCTGAAAATTCTTAACCCCAGGCTAATTAGGAGAAAAATATTAAACAAACCCAAATTGAGGCACATTCCATAAAATATCTGACCAGTACTCCTCAAAACTGTCAAGGTCGTGAAAAACAAAAATAGGCTGAAAATCGTTACCAAGTTAAGGAGACTAAGGAGATGTGATGACTAAAGGTAATGTGGTGACCTGGATTGGA
This sequence comes from Eidolon dupreanum, assembly GCA_028627145.1. NCBI lineage: Eukaryota > Metazoa > Chordata > Mammalia > Chiroptera > Pteropodidae > Eidolon > Eidolon dupreanum. The sequence continues at coordinate 54,737,067 of CM053506.1, read as the reverse complement.
TCCTGGGTTAGCAGGAAAACTGGTGAAAACAAAATAAAGTCTGGAGTTTAGTTACTAGTCATATACCAATGTCAGTGTCTGAGCTTTGACAAAATGTACCACGGTATTGTAAGTTGTTAAGAACAGAGGAAATTGGGTGAGGAGTACATGGCAGTAGTGAATATGAATATCAAAAATATATTTAAAATATTCTGAAATAAAAAGAATATTAACAAGTACAATAGAATTCTCACAACCATTTCATCTAAGCCTCATCATGAAACTGAGATAGAAGATACGAGTCCCTGCTTTCTCAGCTGGACACAGTCCTCTCTTTCCCATGAGTATAAACAGCTCATTAGATTGAGTGTAATTCTCATGTTTAAAGACAAATAATTTTTGGTAAATCTTGTTCCCCCAAATTGTGCAAGCCAACCACTTTATCAGATACTTAACAAAGAAATAGTAAATGATCCCTCATACAATGGAAAAGCTGCCTAGTGGATATATAGAATGCTGATACAGAATTCACAAAACCACAAATGGTATCATTCTTAATTAACAATTTAAGACAATTTTAAGAGTAATGTTGACAACTTGATTTCCATTTTATGAGTATATTTTAAAACTTAACTCCATAAACATGATTTTAGTGTAGACAGCCTTTTTCATAGTTTTTTAAAGTTTCCAAATATTCACTAATAATTCCACAAAGGGAAAGCAATAACTATGCTGTTCAGTTTTGGTGTCAAATCTAGATTCCCTTAATGTCTAACTTTCTCTGGCCAAAGAAACAAGTGACAAGTTCAAGTTAAACTCAGGCAATTTCCTATTCATCAAGGTTGGAGTGAAACTATGAATGTGGAGGAAATATAACATCCCCTGTGCATCGCATGTTCTCACTCTCATTGGTCATTCTCATTGGTCACACTGGTCACTCATTGCTCATCTCTTTTCCACTGGTTGGGGCTGAAAGAATGAGAGAGTTAGTTGATTAACCATGCCATGTTGCTGGGTGGCAGTGAGCAAGAGAGGGAACCATATCTGTGTGAATTCTTTGTAGTTATCTTATAACAAGTAATTACTATTAATACTCTTCTCTTTCCCAGCATGCCTCCCCAGGGGTCCCATGGTACAACATAAACCCTACAGAGGCAGCACTCCAAATTACAGTAGCTAGGTCCCCCAGCAGAATAAGTTCCTCAATGACATTGTCCATCTCTATCCCCAAGGGCCTGGCAAATGGAGGCAACACTAAAAGTTTGAGAGAATGAAATGAAGCTCATAGACCCTCCTCATTCCATGGGCCAAGTTCTCTGAAGTTAGTCTTTCCCTGCCCAGAGTAAAACATTCCACGTGGTCAGTATTAATGAGCCCCAACAGGGTCAGCTAACAATACTTCTAGATCTGCAAAGGACAAAGGTCAGGAGCTTGGGCAGTTCTGGCTCTCATTATCACTGCCATATTTAAACCTATCTGAAATTTAGAATTTCCTGACTGCAAAATATTCAATAAACAGATTACCTACACAGTTTTTCTATTATGCCTGCATAAGGCTGACATATCTGCTTTTAAATATAAATCCTTAGTGGAGATCTGGTTTGGATTTGATGATAAGCAATGAGAAGTCAATAAAATGCTTTTCCAGTTTTGTAAAATCATGTGTAATATCTACATGTGCACCCATAAAAGGTTAGAAGCCCATTTTGAAGAAGGTACACCGTGTGCCAAGTGACAGAATGGCCTAGGCTCTGCATCCAGCCACAGCAATGGAGGGGACCTTCAGGAATATCTATTTGGACAGTTCAAGTAAGGAAATTCTTTTTTCTTCAAGTGCCCAGATAATTGTACTTTTCTCTGCTGTGGAAATATAGACCCTGGATTCTTAATAAATGTCAAGCAATACCAGAGTAATAATCATATTTTCAGCAATAATGACAAACAACTGGGGCTCAGAGTGGGTGAAGAGGGAGCAGATCACAACAGTGCAATTCATCTCCCATTAAATTCACTCACAGATTAATTTCTAAGATGAACGGTGGTTTCTAATTTGTCTTCTTTGAACTGTGATGTTTTTATTAAATTCAATCGTCATGAGTACATGGAGAATGACTATGTAAAAAAAAAATGAAATGAAACACTGTGTAGCCAAGGATGAAAACTTCAAAACTGCAGCTGCAGACCCTTCTCAAGAAGCCTCCCTCCCTTTTCTGTACCTCTTTCTTGGGCTTAAGGGCCTCCATGAGGCTCAGACAGATGGAAAGTGTTGCCACGCAGCCCTTCCCTATACTCAGCCTCATCTCCCCAGGTTACTGTCGGCCTTCTCCTCACAGATAAGGCTCATGAAGGTGTATACCTTCTCAAACAAGGGCAGAAGGTTAGGGACAGAAGTGGTCTAGATGAGAAGTGAATGTGAGTAGCTACCCTGAGGGTTTGAAACTCATGGAAACCTCTCCTCTAAACATGTATTCAGACTTGAGGTACTATTATGGAATAAATTGTGTTCCTCAAAATTTAAATGTTGAAGCTCTAGCTCCTAGTATTTCAGAATGTGACCAAGGTATTTGGAGATAGGGCTTTAAAAGAGGCGATTAAATTAAATAAGGCTTTTTTTTTTTTTAGAGTGGACCCTAACACAATCTGGTTAGTGTCCTCATAAGAAGAAGAAAAACAGGATGCTTAGAAAGAGAAGATGGGTATCTATAAGCCAAGGAGAGAAAACTCCAGAAAAATCAAACTAGCCAATACCTTGATCTAGGATTTCCAGTCTCCAGGACTGTGAAGATAAGTGTCTATTGGTGAAACCCAGCCTGTAGGACTTTGTTACATCAGCCCAAGGAAACAGAGCTCCTTTCACTCCAAATACTGCCAAGCACTAAGGCAACCTAGATATTGCAACTGACATTTCAAAGAGAGATAATAAATGAGGACTGGAGTTTATGGGGAAGATTCCTTCTTTAGGCTTTACATAGAGAGGCAAGACCGCCTTGGACAGCACAACTCTATTACTACCTACCTCCAGAGCAGAATGCTTGGTCTGAGCTCTCAGGACAGTGCTGGCTGCAATTTGAGTCCATACCGGGAGTTTCCTGAGGGCTACTCTGACCACATCTTGTCCTCCAGGACGCTGACACACTTGCCCACCTTGATGCTCTTGAGGGCTACACCAGGACTTGCCAGCAGGTTCCTGCAGTTGGGCTGCACATGGCTCACAGGCAACTTAAACACCAACACCTCTCCTCTCCCTTAGGTTGGGCTCTCATGAATGTGGCCCTTTTGTGAGTGAAAAATAGGCCTGGTTTCTTCTTTAGTCTTTTTTTCGGCCAACAATTCCCAGCATCTACTCCAATCTAGGCCCTGTGCTAGCCCTAGGGCCTTGAAGATAAACCAGGCACACAGCTTGCTTCCAGAAACTTAAAAATCTACCCAGGAACATAAATAAGAAAATTACACTCTCACGGAGGGTGCCAGGCTGCTGTTGGCTGCACAGAGTTACAGCCAGGCTGGAGAGGACTTAATGGGCTTTCAGAGGGGTGGTGTTCTTAAAGCACTAGAGAAAGCTCAGGCACTGTGAAGATGCTTGACTGTAAGTTTTCACAGATTGCTTATTTGTAATCTTAACTCCCTAGGAATTGACTTTCTCCTTTTATTATTATTTTTCGTGACTTCCTTTTTTTATTTTATTGCATATATCCTCATCTAAAGATACCTGGGAATTGAGTCATAAATTCCCTGAGAAGTGAATCAGATATAAATAATACATAAAATCAGGAGAAATTGAACATGATACGCTGGTAACACCAAGTCAGCAGCTGACCCACAAGGCAGATGGCTGTAACTGTTCCTTTGCACCTCGAGGCTTCCCTCCCTCACCACCAGTCTTTGCTCATATCCTTCCTCCTCCTCTTCTGAGTTTCAGCTCAAACTCCTCTGAGAAACTGGACTTACGATCACTCTCTTCTGGGCACATCTTGTTACACTGTAGTTATTTTACCCACCAAGAAGGCGGGCCGGGCAGGCCAGGGACTGTGACTTTTCTTGCTAGTATCCCCTGGCCTTCACCCAAGGGCCTGGGTTATAATAGGATATCAATGAATGAGTATGGAATGTTGAAGGAGGGATGGTTAGAGCAGAAATGGGTATTTAGTAAATGAGAAAGAGATGGATGGATGGATGGATGGATGGATGGATGGATAGATAGATAGATAGATAGATAGATAGATAGATAGATAGATAGATAGATACAGATGGAGTCATAGACATAGAGATATTTTCTGATCTCCTAGAGAATTTGGAACATGTTTGACAACTGGCTCCTGCTCCCAGGTCTTCCTGTACCACTCCCCCATTTGATCTCGGCACTCCAGCCATGTGAACCTCTCTCTCAGTTCTCAAATGTACAAACTTATTCTCACCCTCAAGCTTTGACACAAACTGACTCCTTTCCAGGGGCTCTCACCCCCCTGATGTTGGACAGCCACTCCTCCCTCTCAGCTTCCTTATCACTTCCTACTAGAAGGTTTCTGTGACCCTCCAACTGAAAGCAATCACGAGGCAGACTCCAGCACAGCATCAGTTTCCTCCAGAATATGTCACACTCTCTAATATTTTCTCATCTATTTCCTTTTGTTTGCAGTCTGTTTCACCCAGAGAGCAGATTCCTCATCTGGCGGCTCAGCCTGTACTGCAGGTACTAGGCTGAAGCTCAAGCTTCAGAGCACTTGCAACAATGATTCAACACAGGCTCCTTTAATTGCACCTTTGTTTTTCAAGGACCTCAGCCACTTCCTTTATCATTCCCAATTATACTAGCAGATAAATTAGCACCCAAGGACCCCAAATCTCACTCTCAGGTCACCAGGACAGGGTTTCATTTCTTCTGCTGTCCCACTCTTTTTCCTCCTCAATCTCTCCTCCCTTCTTTGCTAGGACAAAAAAGATCCAAGTTTTCTCTAACCCCCATCAACGACAGCAAAGAGAAGAAAATTTCAAAGCTTTCTATTCTGAGACTTTGAAAGACTTTTTTAATTAACCAAAATGGTTTCTCATAATAGATGGGTCCCAGGGCGAAAGCACTGTAAGTCACGCGGCAGGCGCTTGGCGCGGGGCTGGGAGTGGGGGGCTAGCGGGTTGTGAATGGCAGCATCGCCTCAGGAGGGCCCCAGACTGATTCTCCACTCCACAACCATCTGCCGTTTTATCATTTATATAGTTGGGAATGCTTCTGTTTGTGACCTCTAAAGTATATTTGCATTTATGAATATGTTTGTTTTAAATATTCAAATTGAGAGAAATAAACAAAAAAATGTGTTTCTCTATCTATAAGTCATAATTTTTAAAATTTGAAAGCATGTCTAAGGATGATGATACCTTCCTCTAACCACAATGTTAGCTTTTGGAATGCAAGTATACCTCACATCAGGAAATCTAGTATATTAAAATCTTAACCTCACAAAAGATTCCTGGATATAATACAGCTTTATTTTTTAAAATTTTTTTGCTGGTAGGTTTGTAGTGGTAATGTTTACTATTTTCACAGAATTTTTTTCAATGGATGCTGTCCTGAAATTGTCCATATTTGAGCTGTTATTTTTTTAAATTAATTAATTAATCATTTTAAATTGTAGAAATTATTTAAATTTTTCCCCCATCTACCTCCCCACTCCCACCTACCCTTTGATAACCATTAGTCCATTGTCCATGTCCATGAGTCTCTGTTTGTCCTGTTCATTTGTTGCTTTTAGGTTTACATTAACATATAAGTGATATCTTGTGATTTTCAACTTTTTCTGTCTGGCTTATTTTGCTTAGTATGATTATTTCAAGGTCCATCCATGTTGTTGCGAATGGCAGTATTTCATCTCTTCTTATGGCTGAGTAATATTCTTTTTAAGTAAAGGACTGTATTCAGTTTTCAACCCAAGATTTCTTTAAATCACCAGATTCCCAAGTTAATTTCAAATCTTTTTTAATTCATAAAATCTTGATCTACACATATTTTTTTCAGAACCAGTCTACTATGATTCTTCTTAGATGTATACTAATTATGGAGATAAATAACCAGACTACAAGAACTCCTTAAATATAAAGACTATATATTATTCACCATTATGTTCTTATCAAGGAATGCTATGTGTAGTCAATAAATTCATGTGTTGTTGAATTGCATATGATGAAGTATTTATGTAACATTAAAATATGGTGTGTTGAGCTACAGACTAGAATCTTAAATTACTTTTAAATTTTCCTCAGTGACAGTCATATATAGCATATAAACACAGCCTGATTTTATAAAAAAATAAAATAAAATAGAATACCATGAGAGAGAAGAAAGAAAATCAGTAAATAAATAACAGAAGGTGAGAAGATCCAGTTAACCTTTTCAGACTAGATATTTCTGTTGAGTATAATTCTTTAGAAAAGGAACTAAGCATACATACCTAAGGACTTTTCAAAATATGATTTAGATTTGATGTGTCTTTCAATGGGCAGTAATTATAACCTTATGTTGAGAATATTGCATTGATATGTGGAACTTGCACAACTCAGTGCCTGTTCTCTTGGTGAGATTTAAGCTACCACCTTGCTGCCAGAAGCAAAACAACCTTAACTTCATTGCTTGTGAGGCTGAATGCCCAAAAGAGTACTCAAGGAGGTGGCTTTAGGCTGTTTTCAGGTAGCAGATCCATGACAGCATTGCACTTTTGTGGAGCACGGTGATGGAGCTATGTCTTAATGCTATGTTACAAAGGAAGAAGTGTATGACTAGCAGGAGGCAAGACTACAAGCAAGCCATGAGACGAAGTGAATTCCTGTCAGTATTGATTAATCGTTTGTTGTATGGATTTTGCATTCTTATAAGTTATGATATGGTAGACCACATTTTAAGATAAGTTTTAAGAATAAACAGTTGAGAGGAAAATTCTCGTAGAGAAAATTCTACCAGCTAACTAAGGCAGGTGTTTATTACACACAAGGAGGTCACCATCCTCTAATTTTAGCAGCAAGATCCCTTGGTCAAGTCAGGGTCTCTGCTAACCTAGCCACTGTCCTATGTATGAATTAGAAAATGGAGGCCCCTCTGAACAAATGAGAACAAGGCGTCCTTCTACCAGGTGGACACAGACCACACTAGAGCTCATGGTTTGCTAGTACAACTCAGACAGGAGTTGGAGCCCACCCCATAAACTGCTCATCTCTATGTGGAGCCCTGTGTAGATCAGTTTCCTCAGTGTGATGCTACTGCTTGCTGCAGCCCAGTCAGTCTCATAACCACCATATGTCTCTATGCAAAGATGCCACACCCCACCCACCATATGTCACTATGCAAAGATGCCACACTCTACCCAACCCAGGGGACCAGCCTCTCTCTGCTTGGCCTATGGGGATATCTGTCTGCACTTATAGTGAGGAGCAGTTAGTGGTTTGGTGAGCTCTACTCAAGACCAAGCCCTGACATTGATATTTCAAGGGTATAAGTGACAGTTGCTCTTAAGCTATTAAATTCTCTCTGCATTTAATTGAAATTTCATTTACACAAAACCAATGGGCTTGGATCCAGCACCACCTAAATCCATTCCTGGGAAAATCATCCAAGAAAAGGTTGATGAGGTTCAAAATTGTGAGCAGAGCCCTTTCCTTCTCACTGAACAGGTGACACAAGCTCAATGTTCAAATGACCCAAGTATCTTCATGCAAGAAGATGGCAGAGGTGAGTATCACATCCACTGAGCCCTCACAATAAACAAAACTGTAGAGAAATGGGCATCCCACACTTCTAGCAGGATCGTTTAAAGAATGAAGACTCTGGCTCTTTGGACATGGTGACCTCTATCTTAGGAGTCTCCCCTTTCCAGCAGATATGATGTTTCAGGAAATATTCTGATCTGACAAGGTTACTATATTTAGCACTACAACATGTTTGTTACAGCTATAATATTTCATCAGAAACCCAAAGGCTGCCCTAAAAAAAAAGAAAAAGTGAACTTGCAATGAAGGATGTTGAACCACAAGTTAGATCTGTGCAGCTTTTCTCTTTCCGGTACACATAGGGGCATGTGTGTTACCTGCTGTCAGCAAGTCATTGATTATATTCTCCTAACCTAACCTTACAGAAAAGATACATTAAAAGACTTGCCCTAAAATGTTTTTAAAGGTAAACACTGGAGAATTTAAGTTACAGAAAGTTTTCAGAAAAAAAAATTAATATTTTACATAAAATGTCAGTTCTGATATGTTTAGCACAAAAGACACAAACACAAATGAACATATTAAGCATGATGATCAAATAAGAGCAAAGATACAAAGCATAGTAACAAATATATCAACTAAAAACTCTGTGTCACATATGACCAACCTTGCTATGATTCAAACACTGAACAACAGAATGGCGACTTTTAATATATACCACTAATAGCAAAATGTCTGCTTTTATTGAAGAAAAAAACAAAAACTATATTGCTCTAAGCAGTTTTGAAATGAATATCTGATTCAAAACTTCCCCTGTGCATATAATTGCATGCTAATTTACATTTTAATTACTTCCTAAGAAATCGAAAGCATTTGTTGACAGTAGAACATAATGTCAACTTCATGGTGCACTGTTGGTGGATGCTTAATCAACTTAATTAGATAATTAGTGATGTTAATTATCCTTCTATTGTGAAGATAAAGATGTCTCACAAATGATGCACTTGGTAAAGAAACATCATTAAAGGTATCAATGTTTGCTTTGTTCATTTACTTCTATTTTTCAAACTCCTATAACAGGCACTTGTGATCAACTAGTAACACTTAATTCTTCCTTAAGATGGAAAAAAAAAGCCACTGTTTCCATCACCCTGTTATTGAGTTTCCCCCTTATTCTGGATACTAACACTGTGCTGGAGATGTTGCTTTTTTCAAATCATCAGCTGTCAGGACCTCTCCACTGTGTTCAATTATGTTGTACAGTCCCTTGTTCAAGGAGCTCCTTCTTGCTCACTTCTCAGTGATGTGATGAGTGAGTTCTAACATCATTTGTTTGCAAAATGAGGTGTGTGTGTGTGTGTGTGTGTGTGTGTGTGTGTCAAAGGAATAGAGCACATGAGAGAGAGGGCCCTGATTGAATGCCCAACCACAGGAAGAAAACCTGAAGGGCTAATTCACCCCTCCCCACTGCCTAGCCTGTCTGTATGTCCATGACCTTACAGTGTGATGTCCCCACCTCTGCCCCAGGATACCACACTGCTGTGGGAAGGTCAATTCCAGTTGAGGTGTTATAGCACAGGTGCCTGCAAAATCAAGGGCTAAGATGCACACTACATAAACTTTTCTTTCAGTTGAAGAGAAAAAAGAAAATTCAGAGGTTTAAGAAATAAGATCATTGGACTCAATCATTTTTCTTTTTCTTGCCCCTAAATAACACCACAACCAAAATGTAATGCAAGTCCTTTCTGGAAATAATCTAAGTCCAGACATATCATGAATAGCTCTAAGGCCAGGCTAGGGAGAGTGGCATTATTTTTAGAGTCATTTATCTCAGGAAAAGCATTAAAATAAAAAAAGTCATTCACAGGCTTGCCCACCACAATTAAGAAAACCATGATCATATCAATAAGAGTGGTTTACATTTTTGTCTTTTTATTTTTTATCATACTTCCATTTGTTTGAGTGGTTTTACTCTTCTAACAGATAGTCCCATTTTATTACTTGCTCACAAAACTTTTCCCACAACCGAGCATAGCTGGGTTTTTCAACCACACAGCATTGTAATTTGCATAAAGTCTGTGATTTGGGGTTTCCTGAATCACTCTTATTTTTCTTATAGTTTTCAATGTTTTTTTTTTTCCCTCCAATGTGCTCCTTCTCTTGATTGCTGACACAGGCTGCCCTTTCTGTCCTTCTGCAACACCAGCAAGAACTTACTAAGATCTCACCTCTCTGTATGACCCTTTGCCCCATCAATTTCAGAAGTCCTCATGTGTCCTAATTTCCCCCCAAATTTAGGCCACCTGCTTTGAAACACCTCTCTTAAATGCATATTCATCTCCTGCAAAAGTTCTTTCTCTCCTGCCCACGAACATGTTGAATTTACTGCAAGTTTAAGTAAACATATCTCATGTGAATTTCAGAGTTTTTAAACCTTTTGAATTCCAGATTTTTTAAATTACCTACAATCTCTTAATATTTTTAACTCCAGCTCTTTTTACAGTAGAAATTCTCTGAGACTTCTTTTGTTCTTACAGATGCATTTTTACTTCTTCAGCTGTTACCCTCTACTCTATCACTTACTTCCTTCACTTTCATTCTAACGTTCCTTTGTATGTTCACACTCTTCTCAGCTCTGTGTTCTTCTGATTCATGAGCCTTTTTCCCAGCTGAACGCACTGAGGCTTCTACCTCCAGTGCTATTCACCTCCTGTATACGGAAGTGCCAAAGCACTAAACTTGAAAGCATCTGTGTCCTTGTCAGACCTCATCCTCCTTCCTGAAACAGAGGCATGAGTTTCTCTTAGGCTCCCCATGCCTTCAGCCTCAGCAAGACCGTCATCACTCAGCAGCAGGAGATAAATAAAAACACACAGAAAAGTAAGACTAGAAACTGCTTGATCGCTCCCACAGTAACACCAGTAAAGCCTTCCAATTCTGCTCGCTCGCTTTTTTCTGTAATTTTTATTTGGGTTTCGTGATCTCTTAAGGAATAAATAAGTATATGAAAACATTTACCCATGAAATGATATAATGTCTAGGATGTTGCTTCAAAATTACATTATGTTGAGGGAAAGAGTAGTTAAAAATGGAGATGGGACAAGATTGGCCATTAGCTGAAGATTGTGGAAGTAATAGATAGATACATAGGGATTTATTTTATTATTTTCTCTACTTCTGTATATGTTTGAAATTTTCCACAATGACTTTTAAAAGAAATAGTGGGTAAAGTGCACAGAGAGGATGGTCAAAACTGTCATTTCCCTTGCCAGGGACCTGAGCCAGGGCTGCCCTTAATACAGCTGTCACCCAGTTGCTGGTCTCTGCCAGCATTTCATTCTCTGCCAGAGGCAGGGCTGCTCAGTGGCTGGAGGTAGGAGGCAGTGGGCCTGGGCACACATTCAGGGAAGCAGCCAATGTCAGTTTCACAATCGCTCTGCCCACACAAGTGTCCAGTCTCTGAGATCTTCAAGGCACTGCTAGTCTTATAGGAGGCTCTGGCATGTCTGGGTGGGCAGGGGGCTTATTCACAGAGCAGCCTATAGAGGATCCCAGTGGGCCTTGGAGCAAATGTTTAATGCTTTTATGTTCTTACCAGGGCAGACATAGAATTCCAACAAAAGCTTGCCCTTGGTATTTTAGCAACTCCAGTATGTGACCCTCTGGCTTTTCATGCCTTGACATCCCTTTCTGTTAATTTTCATATGACCCTGGCTTCCCTGTGTGGGCCATTTCAACTTTGAAAACAGCAACTGGATGCTTGCTCAACTATCTCCAAATGCCATGGAAATATCGAGAACACAGGGCCTGGCCCTAGTCCATGGTATCTTACTCCTCTATAAACCTCCTAATTATTGTTCCGGTGAGGCCCTCCTGGCCCCTGAATGAGACAGCAGTCCACACATATACAATTGATCAAGGAGTTCACACTTTGCCAAATAAGGCACAAGTCAGGCAGTTGCCTTCACCCAGAGGGGTTCCCACTACACTCTCAATCCCCTTCCTCTGGCTTTTCCTTTCCATTCTTTGCAGAACCAACAGACCCATCCAAATTTATGAATTGCACACCTTCCCTGCCTGGGTTCCCTCTCTTCTCACCGTGTGGTTCCTGTCTTTTATGAAGCCCCCCTCCTCCATTTTTTGGCTCATCTCAGCCTTGGTTAAATGGAATTCTCTTGTGTTATTTATTTAATTTCCACTGCTCCAAACACTGCTGCAGCAGCCCCCACCATCTCCCATCTGAATGATGCTACAGTGCCCAGACCAGGCTCTCCCTCAGGGGCCCTAACCTCTAATCTAACCTGTATATACAGAAACATACTTCTTCTCTGCTTAACCCCCACATATGGGTCATGGCACCCCCAGTCTGACCCCATGCTCATTCCATCACCTGCAGCACCTCCAATCATCCCTCTGCTCTGCACAGGCTCTGTAGCCATTGACCCTCTCAGCCCCTTCCCACCTGGCCCCTAGGTCCTGTGTCCAATGTGTCCATTTCTGTTAGGTAATGCTTAAAAAAAATGGAAGATGACACACTTTATATTTTGGAATAATTTTGGATTTATAGAAAATTTCTAAAGACAGTACAAAGAGTTCTTATCAATCCCTTACCTGTTTTCCCATAATGTTAACATTGTTTTGACATTACCATGGTTGTCTGTCAAAACTAAGAAACCAACATTAGTTGTTGATGTTTATTCAACTTGTTTTTAAACATGAAAATCCGAATTCACACCTACTTCTGTGAAGAGGAATGACTGGCCAGAATGTATGCTCTGTATTTCTCTACACCAAGGGTGGAATAGTGAAGTGGCTTCCAGGACACCCTGAGTTGGCCTTTAGTGGCCTTGAGGGGGCCCAAGGTCCCAACCTCTGTCCAACACTCTGTACCCATAGCTTTTGTCCTAGCGGAGACTGCAACTTCACAATTTGACCCTAGAATGGACCATGAAGGGGTGTCAATGGAAGATAAAGAAGAAATAACATCTATCATATCAGCCTTGCCTCAAAGGCTTATCTGCTGGGAAAGGAAACATTTTCTACTAGAAATGAAGATAGGTAAAAGGAATTAAGAATTGTACAGTGTATGTCTCACTCCAAGAAACAATTTATCAGTGCTGTAGAGCTGTCAGCTGCTGACATGATAAGGAATAACACCAAATGAATAATGTTTCCTCCAAAACCAACTCCTTTAATTACAAGCCTCTTCTTTCCAGAAGAGAGACAGAAGATGCAGAAACACCAATTTCATGCACTTGTGCCTGAATAATGTCTCCATGCTGCTTTTTCCAGATGGCGACCTTCTCACTGGAGGGACTAATGATGTGGGCATATTTAGGGAAAAACCAATAACAGAGTCTTTAACCTTCAACAACAAAAAGCATGTTGTACAAAATGTTCCTTGGGATACATTAGAAAATATCAATTACATTGCTCACTGAGGTGTAATCAGCTGTAATAATCAAAATTAATTTTTAAAAATAATTAAACAGACCCCAGGGCAAATAGTTGATGCTCTTATCCTATGACATCACAGTGTATACATGTACCTGAGAAGTTGTACCTTCCATTAGCAACAAAGGCATTTTGAGAGAATACATGATGGATTTGGGGTCTGAGGCCAGTGTGTTCCACCCCACCCAAAGGACACAGAGTTCTATGAAGCTCCCTGCACATTCTTTAAGAAACTTCTAAGTACCAGGCATTATGCCCAGCTCAGACTGAAGTACTAGACTAGGATTTTACTAAGCAAAACAGTAGTTAATTTTTAAAATTAAAACATAATCCACTTTGTTTCAAAATACTATGTCTTTTAAAAATCTGCAAGCTATAAGCGGCAAAAGTGATAAGCAAATCAAACTGAAGGTAAAAAAGGGCTCAAATAGGAAGGAAAAAGCCAGGTTGTGTGTGTTTACATGTATGTGTGTATGTAAACGTGTTTTGTAGAAATTTATCCCACAAGGGCTGTGCAGTTATAAGAGTTGGGCAACACTTATCTCTCCAAGTTTCTGAGTGCCCAGATCCAGGAGGAAAACATAATGGTGACAGAAGTCTTGCTGTTCATAAGTTGCTGTGGAAAAGCATAATTCTTCCTGGGGCTAACAGCTGAATGTGATGTCCCCTATGGCTGTCCTCTCTCCACTTTAGCCCAGTTACACTGGCCTTTGTTGCCCTAGGACACCCCATCACACACCAGCCTCAGTACATTTGCCTGGCAGTCCTCTCTGCCAGGCAAATGTACTGACCACTCTTTCCCGAAGAGTCACAAGGCATATGTCCTTCCTTACTTCTCTGCTCCCACACCCTCTGCCAGAGAAGGTTTCTGACCACTTCCATCTAAACAGCCTGACACCTCTCTTGCCACCCTCTCTCACTTACCCTACTCAATTTTTCTTTGTTGCAGTTAGCATCCCCAACATTCATGAATTTATTTAGCTGTTTATTGTTGATATTAGCCCCATAGAAAGCAGCCTCCGTGAAAGCAGAGAAAATGTCAGTTTTTTCTTTTCTGTGACCTCAGTGCTTAGAGCAGAGTACAGTTGAGACTCAATAAATATTTGTTGATTGACTTACCAAGTGAATGAATGAATGAATGAATGAGACCTCAACTGATTTCGAAACAACTTCAGCAGCTTACTTTCACAAAAAGACAGAGCCAATTTCAACTATTCTTTTTTTCCAGATCTCTCAATGAGTCGAGAGTGAACTGTGACAAGTCATTATGAATTGACATGGCCCCAAACACTGCAGCCTATTCAAGCGACCTGGGAAATGGTGTGGCACTGGTGAAAAGGCATTATCTAGACCCTGCAAGGGTTCCTATAAAATGCATTCTATGCCAGCATACCAGATGTTCCTTCCCTAGCTCCCAGGCAGACTGATCTGACCTCCTTGGGACAATGCTAAATTGGTCAAGGAGTAGAAGCTCCAGGGTGAAACCAAAGGAAGAGGCGCTAGACCCCTTATGCCACAAATGGCAAGAGCAAGTGCTTTGGCACAAAGGGGGGATGATCTAGCTTGCAGGGCTTGGTGCGGCTATACCTTGTGCAGGGTGGTCTTCACCTTGGCAGAGAGAGAAATAAGGTAAAATGGAATTTTGTAAACTGTCTTCTATTTCTACAGCATTTATGGTTTTCAAGTGCTCCCACTTATTCTAGTGTAAACAGAGCATATTTCCAGTCATAAGCTCAGGAATCAAGGCTCCAAGAGATTTGGGGATGGATGGCCTAAGGTCATGCTCAGTGGCACGGAGACGGAAGGTGTTATCTTCTCTCTGCCACTCCTGGCTGCAAAACCCTTGGCTTTTTTTTCTTTTTAGATGCAGTTTCCACATTTATAAAATGAGGCTAATAGTGGCTGTGTGATACAGCTGTTACATAATCTAAGTTATTCACTCAGTCAGTCAGTCAGTGAGTCTGTCGACAACTTACTGAGCAGTGTTTTCCTCAAGCTGATACACTGAGGATGCAGCTAACTGTGACCCTGAAACTAGGAGGCCTGCCAGCCAAGTCAAGCTCATTTTCTGTCTTCCCTACTATTTTTGAGTTCTTTCTCCATGTCCTGGAGGCTATTATTCCAGAAGCTTAGGAAAAAAGAAGCTCTCCTTCTATTGGTTACCTTTCACTCCTCTCTTCTCCCCAGCATCTGATAATAGTGCACTTCCCCATCAGTCACTGATCACAGTGGACAACAGACACTGTGGGGACAGCAGGGCCCAGATTCTGAGCAGATGAGATTTGGAGTCAAGTTCACTTGTCAAAATTAAATGGGTGGAGAGCTCAAATTGTGCAATGTGTCTACCAACCATCTACTCTACCTCCCTGGAGAGCCCTTTCCCATAGCTTCCCACAGTTATTTGTCCCATTATGGAATTAAGGAGATAAAGACTCAGGGAAGTCAAGTAAATTGCCCAAGGTCTCCTGATATTAAGGCCATGTACATTCAATGACTACAGTCTGCCTCTGAAGATAAGTCAGTGGCCCCAACATTAGAATGTATGTCAGATTGTGTTTTGCAAAAAAAGCCTAGATGCTCTTGCATAACCTTGCCACTTCCACACCAGGAGGTAGTCTATTTCCCTCCCTTTGAACCTAGGTGGAACTTTGTGCCTATCTCAGCCAAAAGAACACAGCCGAGAGGATGCTGCATGGCTTCTAAGGCAAGGTCATGGAAGACAACATCTGGTGTGCATGTACTCTTTCTCTTTCTCTCTCATACACACATGTTCTCCTTCCTTCTACCTATGAAAATTAGCCCTTGAAGCCCAGCCACCAGGTTGTAAGAAAGTCCAGGATACACAGAGAAGCTTTGTGTAGATTTCAACCAACGGTCTCAGCTAAGGTCTCAGACTAAAGCCAGAAGCCATCACCGGATATGTGAGTAAATGAGCCTTCTGTGGGTGACTCCAGGAAAGGCCCAGATAGTGTGAAGTAGAGACACCCCAACACCCCTGCTATGCTCCAAATTCTTTGACACAGCCTCCAGATCACAAAAAAACTATTGTTATTGCCCCTGAGTTTTAGGATGGTTTGTTATGCAACTTTAGAGGAATAGATTGGAAAACCCCAACAATTCAGCCCTACATAGTCAAGAGGATGCAACAGTACAGCTCCCAGTAATAACATCAGCATTTCTGTTATCCTTTGCTAAGAAAACACAAGTCCCTACTGAGCTATGGGCTACTGCTCTCTGAGCACACTTGACTCAAAAGGAAAATGAGAACAAGGATCGGTTTGGTTTTTAATGCCATAAGGAACACCTGCTCTTGGCAATCCATGGAAGCCCATATTCACTTCAAGTTAAAGCTAGCTTAAGACTTGGCTCCTTTAGATATAGCCTCAACTGGGAAGCCATGTGTATACCCTTAAAAGTTCTGAAGAACATGGAATTGGATAGTGTATAGTGACAACAGAGTGAGTAGACATGGCTCATGCAGTTTGAAGCAAACACCTGATACTTCTCTAAGAAAAAGAAGTCTTGGCTCACCTCTGTCTTGCATTCAGGGTCCTTGGCCTGCCGCCCAGGAATCAACCTCATGGCTGATGACAAGCCTCCACTCCACGAAGTGACTTTGCTGTAGTGTCCAACATTCGAGCGACTGCCTAGCGATTTCTTCTCGGATGCTGGGGACAGGGAAGCAAAGACTGTCAGAAGTAAAGTTGAGAGGAAAACATACACTATCCCTACAGCTTGTTTGGCTTTCAAAGGGCTAGAAGGGCCTCAAGTCCAGTGTGTGCCTGCCTTCAACAATGGGAACAGCCAACGCTTACAAGCTCACATTGCCATCTTCTAAGAAATGTAGTGTGGGTTTGGGGGTCACCAGGCCTGACTTAGACTCTTAGCTCAAAAGATCACTGACTCAAAATGAGATGTTGGGCAAGTTAGCTGAGTCTCAGAGATTCATCCTGAAAGCAAAGATTCATGACATTTCAGTGATGTAAATCTCACCCATCAAAGTGATAAGAGAGAAGGTCT
The DNA here is from genome assembly GCA_028627145.1 of Eidolon dupreanum. Classification (NCBI taxonomy): domain Eukaryota; kingdom Metazoa; phylum Chordata; class Mammalia; order Chiroptera; family Pteropodidae; genus Eidolon; species Eidolon dupreanum. The sequence goes on along the minus strand of CM053506.1, from coordinate 54,719,925 downwards.
GGGTGGGAAAGGCTCTGGGCCTCAAGTGAAACCTTGGGAAAGTCTGGCTCTATGAGACCCAGAAGTCCTATTCCCTAGAAACAAGTGAACAGAGACCTAGGTAATGCTGCCAGGCCTTGAGCATCGTCTCCTCCAAGAGTGGGGTGACCTCTTCAATTTTCACTTCCTTCTCTCCAGGTTTGACAGAGAGATCAATCTTGAAGGTATCCTCCAGCTCCTGCCGCCTCTGTGCCATGAGCTGCTGCCAGAGAGTCCTCACCATCTTTTGGATGTTATGCTGGACTAAGAGAGAGAACATATCGCACAATCAGCAGGCCTCAGTGCTTCTCCCAGAGAGGGCCAGAGATAGCCTATCATGGCTTCTTTTATTCACATTCTTCTCAAACATCATTCTATCTTTGCAAGCTCTAGCCAGCAGTCAGTCAGTATGAAGAGCCACGGGACTGGTGACAGTACTACCAATATTTACGTGAGTTGGCTTCCCCTCCCTCAAGCCCCTACTTCTAACTGCTCACCACTGAGTCCTGCCCAAAAGTTCCTTCCAACCTACCTTTTCTATTGGTCACTCAGAGGAATGAACACCCAAGCTAAGTCTGTGCCCATGCGCCCAGGACTCAGGTTAGTCCTCTTTCCTGGTACTTGCTCAAGCTTCCCCAGACCCACTCATTTTAGTGCCCTGTATTTGCCCAGATATTGACAAATCTACCAAGCCAATTCTGCCTGCTGTGCCCCTCAACTGTAATCTCCTGATCAGTGCCTAAATGCCTTCTGATCTTGGACTACTGGGTTCCCCCTCTAGTACCAGCCTCTACAGTCTGTTTATTTCACTCTAGGGAGATGGACATTGCTCAGTCATCTCTACTAGCCAAGTCCCCAAATGTTAATGTTCATGTTGTAATTAATACTCTCAGGGTAAACTTTAAATTCATGTGATTTTTGAGCACTGGCTTGGGGCACCTGTCTGACCAGAAAATAGGCCCTTGGCCTACCATTTAGTGCTTCAAAATATGGCAGCAAACCAAAGTGGTGGAAGTTTTGCTGAAACCTCCTGGATGAAGAGGGATCAATCTCTTAAACACATGGATCTGGATGCCTTTTCTTTTTTCTTTTCTTTTTTTTTTCAAATGGCCAATCCCTTTAATTTGACTTGATATTACCAAATTCAAGAATTCTATTAAGCCAAAAATCTCATAAAAGAAATGAGTTTATTTATTACATTCCTATTTTCTAGGAAAAAAAGCTAAGAGCTAAGTAATGGCTTAAAGTAGGTGACATGTCATGCCAATTTCTATATCAAGTGGGCCAAAGGAAAATTTAAGAGACCGCCTGAGAAGTAAAATCAATTTACAGTGAGGGCCTCTGGGATTTTAGCAGGAATACCAAGTTCTTAGTCTAACCAAGTCCCACAGAGCTCTCTCTTCTTCTATCTATACATCCACCCTTCTATTTTGTTCCATTTTTAAAATAAAGATCATTCCAATTTCATTCTCCATCAGGTTACCTTTCTGTACTACTACATCTTTATGGAGTTTTCTAGGACCTCTTCTGGCTTTTGAATATTTGATTCTTCATCTTTTGAAAGAAAAATGGAAGAATGCAATTCTAGCAGTTATCACTATCCATCTACTACTCCAAAAATAAACAACACATAAAATGTACCATCACTCAAACTTGGCAAGTCATCCTCTCTTTTTTCTCTCACTTCTTCATTTGGAGAAAGAAACACTTGATGATAAGGAGTCATTCTAGGCTTGGGTTCCATTCCAAATCCTTCTGGAAAACTAGTAGGCAAGAGATTTTTCACTATAAAATTCAATTTCCTTGGGATTATGTCATTGTTCTTTATTACAAGTAATTGTCCTCTAAACTCCGTACATATCAATATGGAAAAACTGTCTAATCAAGTACAAGCAAACAGCTTATGACAAATTCTATGACAGATATTACATAATAGCATTCTGGAAAATAGGAAAACCACCTTCTTTGTGTTCCTTCTTATTAAATCCAATCCATGCTCCCAGCAGACCCCATGAAACCTCTCCTGCTTTCCCCAGCATCAGAACTGGTCATTTCTTTTTGCAGACTCCCAAAGCATTGAACTCTGCCTTTGTTTGGCACTGATATCATCCTGCCTGGAATGGGGCCAGGGCCAGTTATATGGGCCTGTGATCTGTGCAGTGGTACAGGGTCCACACTCTGAAGGGCCCTATGCTTGGACTCTTCTGTTACCGTCTTGAAATTCATAGCAATTTGTGAACAAGGGACCCTCATTTGCACTTCGTTGTGGCCCCACACATCCTGCAGCTATTTCTAATTAGGGTGCAGCAGTTTACATATTAGGTTCCCCATGAACTGTGTGCTCCAGGGCTCCTAGTTATGTTAATATCCACATGCCCTCTTCTCTGGGCCCTCTCAGCCAACCAAGCAGAATATACACTCAGTAAATGTTTGTAGATTGAACCAAAAATGACTAACAAGGAAATGAAAAAATAGAGTATGTGAAAATGTCCATTCTTGAAATATCTAGAATGAAGTCCCTTTGGATTTTGGAGTCCATTTTGCTAAGAGGCATCTGAGGAGGGTGGAACTTTAAGCACACAAATCAATTGGCATTCATTCGTCTCACCTATGTTTTCAGTATGGATAAGGTCTAATTCTTAAAATAGAGAAGAGAACCTCCCAATCTCATTCATACACTGAACATGGATTCTTTTATTTCAAACAAATAAAAAGTCAAGTGCCTCCTCTGGGCTATGAATATTTTCCAATGCTTCCTAGAGAGTAATTCTAGTGCTTTGTAATGTTCAATAGTCAATAGGATTTGAGATATTTTTCCCTAGTAATCAAACATAATTTGTACTGGTATAAATACAATCAAGAAAAGGGACAAGAGCAAAGTGTATAGTCCTCTCTTACTCTACATTCAACACAGCTCTCTATGAATAAGATAATATTCATAGGCAGCATGATGCCAAGGCATACTGCCACACATATACACAGAGAAAGTGTATATATACAGAGAAATCTAACATATTTTCAAACTTTGAACTTCAAAAAAAGGATTTAATTGAGATTAATTTCTTTTTATTAATATTTCTCACACAAGTATATTTAAGAATGTTATTTTATATCATAATTGTGTGCATATTTTTTTCTATCAGCAAAATTGTTCCTGGTTTGCATGACACAATTTATTATATGTGTTTCCATTCTGATTGTATTTACCAAATGTTAATATTTCTGAAGTCTGCCTGTATTATAAAATCAATGTGTATATTTAATGTTGGAGTTTTCTGCCCCCAAAATTAAATCAGTGAAGATTCTTACAACCTGAGAATTGTGGAAGTATGGTCAATTATTATTTCATGATGATTCTAGCTGTTCAGTCATATGGACATGTTTAAGGAGGACCTACCTTATTATCAAATATTACACATAATTTTGACAACAAGATAAACAAAGGGATTACATAATTTATATTGTATAATCAAGTGTCCCTCTGAAGCTTTCTTTTCTGCATCAACCACTGGTGGGCAAAGAAATAAGTAAGCAGCTCTTACCTTCTCACACTGAGCAGCAACAAACAATGCATGAGACAGAGAAGGAAACTGGTGTTGGAGTTGTAGGTAGCAAAGATAATATCCCAGTGTTCCCATAGAAAGTCTAGGATGCTGAGAAGGCTGAGGCATTCAGAGAGGGACTGCTGGGGCTTGGAGAGGCAATAAAGAATGACTTTATTTAAACTGCTGTATAAAGCACTGATGACAATGTCCCTTTGCGAAGAGGCATTCTTGATGACCTGTGACATAAAATAAACACACACATATACAAACATACTTGTGAACACTTTACTATTTTATAGACTGACCCAGTTAGTTAACTGAAAATAATACAATCTTTTTATCTTTATTTCAAAAAGTGACATGATCTAAAATTCAAATAGGATAACCTTCCTCTACCTTTGAGCTTCTATTAAAGTGAATGATCAATAAATACAATTCAAATTGTTAGATTTACAAAAAGTTGATGTAAAAAATTTTTTATGTTCACCACAGTCATATTATGGAAAGTAGACAAGAGACCAGAGATTGCTGAAATACAGGTAAAATAGTTGTCCTTCGGTATGTAAGATACTATTATTAGTGTCTAATTCAAAAAAACACATTATTAACTATAAATACTAGTTATTATGTACAGAATATTTATACTAATCCAGCTTTCATGCTAAGCATTTTCCATATATTTACATATATTGCCTCATTTAAGCATCTTAACATCTTGAAGTAGGCACTAAGATTACCCCACTTTAGGGATAAGGAGGCTGAAGGTCAGAGATGTTAAGTGGTCAATAAGGGTCAAATCACACTAGACACTTAAGCCATGCTCTTAATCACCATATCATATAAAAGAGATGGGAGTCCAGTGAATTTTAACACATGATAAACTTAGATGGGTAAGGCAGAAAGTCCTGATTTGTAGCCTTAACACTAATTGGTCCATCCATATATTTTGGTTTCATCAAAAAGAATTCATAGAATGAAAATTAAGTGCAAAAGTTTTTAGCTTATTAGGAAGATATTTGTTAGTTTTAGATTGCTCTCTTAGAATTTTGTGGATACTGCAAGTAGTTATACTAATGAAGTTGTTTTATTCAAATCTGTTGTAATTTGAAATTCATGTGTTTGCTATCATCTCCTATGCCTTATATGGGCCATATATTTCAAACTGAAGTTAAGAGTTGTGAGAGTCACAGGTAGTAAGTAGAAGAGAAGGATGATAGATGTGGGCAAAACTGAATGTCCTTGGGCCTGGCACCCGCTACAGACACATTAGCCCCAAAGGGCACCCAACTCTTAGGTATTAGCTCTGACTATTTGTTTTGACTATCGGAAGCTGCTATGGGCTGAATGTTTGTGTCCCCTCCAAACTTTGTATGTTGAAACTCTAATCCTCACCCTGGAGGTGTCAATGACACTCTCTCTATGGGGCATGAAAAGGAAGGAGAGTAGCCCTCCTGGGTTCTGCTGCAGAGGGCATACCAAGAGCTGCTGGCAGGAGTTGCTGGAGGTAGAGTTCGGCTAAGTAAGCGCTCTCTGACAATCAGAGGTGTCCCACTGGCTGGGACCACTTGGTAGCATAGTGAATGCCTCATGCGGGAAGAATTCAAGGAGAGAACAAATGGCCACTTGATTAAAAAGATTCCCTGAATAAAATGGGAGGTGAGAACTAAAAAAAGAGTTCAACTCTAGATTTCTGAGATTGTATGATTCTGTGTGTGTATATGTGTATAATTATACACATATACACACACTTATATTTAAGGGTGTATCTATAAGCATGCATTTGTATGTTTGTAGATATATCTGAAGAGTGAGCACATGCAAGAATTATAGGACTAGGTAAATATAGACTCTTGCTTTGATTTCAGGAAGGGCCAAAGATGACAAATGGAGGTGGACACTAAAGAAGAAAATTACATAGATCTTTTGGAGATAAAGATGCTTTTGGCCCTTTCTTTGTTGATGAGGAATAACAAAAATTAATATTAAACCAAAAATGACAATAAAGATCCAGAGGAGGTGTGTAGAGTCCAGGAGGGGCAGAGCTCATTTGCCAGCACAAGAGACCATGGCTCTGACTACTGAGACAGATTGAGGTGAAACCCATGCAGGGCGCTCAACAGCCACCAAGCATTGCCTGGGCCATAAAGGTCCTCTTCCTTCCTCCCATTCATCTCAGATTCTATCTTTAGGAAGGACAGTAAGTTGATCTGGACCAACTGTATAGCCAGAAGCATATAATATAGACACTTGGTCAGTCAGCAGGAGTTTCCATACCACTATGGTCAGTCCGGTATTCTTACCACCATGATGTGCTCCATGATGAAGAGAAGGATGTGTCTGGGGTCTGCTGAGAACATCCCACTGTATAGCTTCTCTACCAGCTTCTGGGTGAAGTGTGAGATATTCATAAGTGAAGGAGCAGCAGCAGCTTCTGTGTTTGGCTGAGACTCTTTACTGCCTAAGATGGAGTGAGAAGACAGACCAAGTTCATCAAAATCTGAATGGCTTTCTTTCCACAACAGTCTCCAAACCCCTCTTGTTAACCAACCATATCTCACTCACCTCTGTATACCCCATTATAGCCCTCTATATACCCTGTTGCTCTGAAGATAGGGTCTTATAAACAGGTACCCAATGAACACACATTATTCAAAATAAATTAATCTTGAAACATCTAGTCAATGATATAAACCAAGTAGGGAGGAATTAAGTACAGGGTAGCATTTCTTCCAGTGACATTTAGAATGAGAGTGGAGGAAAAACTAGGTAGAATGTAAATAGGAAGGCTGTCACAGTGACCCGAGGCCCTGCTTCACTGTAAGGCAGAGGATAAAGAAGTAATGTGGATTATCTGTCTGTGCTCACCAGCACGATGGACATTATCTTCAAAAGTGGATATGATGATCTCAGCTAATCCTGATAACAACCCTCTGAGTTGGCCATGATTGTTGTGCTCACTCACATGTTTGGGCACCTGCCCAGAGTCATGCCACTGTCCAGTGACAGAGCCAAGATCAGAACTGGGACTACAAAGCTCACACTTTTCACCACTCTACTCTACCACACTTCAGATACACTACAAGAAAGATCAATGGTCAGGGTTTCTATGTTGTGGCATAAGGAGGAATACAGAAGATAAATTCTGTGGCTTATAAACTACAGAAAGTACTTTGTTTAATCTTGTTGGAAAGGTACATTCTTCTAAATGAAGCCTCAATCTGAACTTCTTAGGGGCAATGGCAATATCTTCAACAAGATTCATTTGTTTAAAAAAATTATTGTACCCAGGCATAGGTGCAAAGAATAAGATGCTGAGCAGAAGAATGTTGAATTCCAGTTGACACCTTGACTTTCCTCATGGGAAGAGGACACAATTCTACTGAAGGCAGAGGAGAACTGGTTTTATCAAAAAGACTTTCTGTTTCCAAGTGGCCTGACAGTGGCAAATGTGTCATGAAAAAAGCAAGCATGTCTTCCCTGGGGCTTCTGGACAAGGTCAGTAAATTCTTGTTGTGGATTCAGGTAGGAACTGATGCGTAGGTGAGGGGTGTCTCCCCATGGCTCTTAGTGTGCCCTGCAACACTAAGGCTTATGTTTCCTCTAGGAGACTGAGGTCAGTGGCTGGTGGGCACACTGGCTTTCCTGCTCAGCTGTCAGTATCTTTGTGTCATAAACAGGGAGAAGCAGGTCACACACCACTCACCTCTGAGCATTGACATGTCACCTCCACTCATCACGTGAAATATTTCCATGATGGAGAGCAGGACCTCAGATTGGAAGTCTCGCTTCTGTTGGCTGCTGGCATTGTCTGGAGAAGCCTGGAAGCATACCCAGGACTAAGATAGCAGCCACATAGTTATCATATCTTCTCAGTGCCTACTGGGTCACCCTGCTTGGCCTATATGCTAATACCACAGCTGTGAGGAATGCTGACTGCCAACAACTCATAACTGACCCTTCTCCAAGGCATTGTCCTCTGCTGATCAAGTTACCTCACTCAGGACATGATTCTCACTTTCTGGGGGCAAGGAGGCAAGTGGGGGTGACCCATAGACAACAACTACCTGGCAGGTGGCTCAAGGTAGGACCAATTCTGGGGTGCAGATAGCACATCAGTGTTCCGCCTTGGGACAAGGCTGTGGCTGAGATGATTTCCTGGTTAGATTCTTCCCCATCCTCCTTGCATCCTTTTTCTGTCTCCCCTTGGAGCATAGCCCCCCAAAATCACTCTATACAATCTATATTTCAGATTCTGCTTGCAAGAACTTGGCTAAGACCCACCTTCATTCATCTATCCACTTGCTGCTGATGTGGTCCCTGCTCTGCCAGGGACTGTGGTTCTTGGAGGGTAAAGATTCTCTCCCAAAACATCACTGAAGTTTTAGGAGACATTCTTGACCACCAGCCAGCTGCCATCTACAGGCCTAGGTGAACTCTCACAAGTGATCAGCCCTCAGGTCTCCCTGCACATATCCGGCCCTTGAGGTGCCTATGCCCTCCCAGGCCTGCTCCCCCAGCACATGGCCCAACAGCACCCTTTCCATTCACCTCCAGGAGCACATCCAGTGGCACCCACTGCTTGAGGCTGGGAGCTTCCAAGAGCTCCCTCAAGAGTAGCTGCATGAACTCCCTTAGCTGCTTCCGTATGGGATGTGACTTGGCAGGAGCCTGTAGACCCTCCGTAATGCTGTCATCTTCAGCCTCAGCCTTGGGACTGGTGGCGTTCTGGGCAGACTCAGTTGTGACCCCCTCAAAGACAAGAGAACCCCAGCATGAGTGGCCTGGCTTGCCTCATAATGCTTTTGCATCTATCTCTGATATATGCATGGGCAGGATTCTGATCAAAGCGTTAACATTTAAGGAAATTGAGGATTCGCAGAGATAGACAACTTGCTCAGAGTCCCATATGTCATAATGTGGCCTATTGGTGTCCCTGAACCCAGGATATGTGAGAGTCATAGGAAAAAGCTAATGTAATGCTTGGCAGTGAAGCCCAGAATGTGTTCTGGGCAAGTCGCTTCCTCTTGGGAGCCACAGCTCCCATCAGTCAATACTAAAAAGAATGTTACAAAGACATGTGAGAACACAATGAAAGAATAGTGAATGCCACAGTGCCTGACCATGGCACATGGTCAAGAAAACTGATTCCCACCTAAAGGAGCCCTCACCTTTACTGCCTGCCAGGCTCTGCTGTTAACAAGTTAGGACCCTTGGGTGAAAAGGAAAGAAGGAGAGCTTCAGCAAGTCCTGACATCCAAGTCCCTGAAGTACTTTGGCCTTCACTTCTCATTTTTATGTTTATAAAAATACTGGGAGATAAATGAGACTGGCATTGTTAAGCCAGCTACATGCAGAAAGACATAGAGATGCTGGGAGGCTGAATGACACGCCCAAGGACACTCAGTCAGGGACTCCTGTCTCCTGGCTGGTGAACTTTCCATGCATGTTCTTCTGTCAGCACCTCCTTTTGCTAATTCATAAAATTAATGCATGCATTTGTAATTAAACCATAAAATGAATGTAATGGCACCTAGGGAGGTGGTGACTGTTTTAATTAGCTCCATGTGGCCTTGGCTGGAAAGATGCCATATAAATTCACAGCCAATTGAAGTCTTTTGTCCACTAGCCTTCTATGTGAAGAGGGTCTGTCACATTTTCTGGGCAATAAAGGCTTTTTGGAGTCTACTTGGAGCTGGAGGTATGGAAATAAACACTTCGGAACTGGAGCCAGAAGCCCAAGGACAGGGCCTGGCTCATCTGACGTCTCTCACTGGGGTAGGGTGACTTTGGCCAGATGCTCACCCAGGCAAGAACTGCTGAGCTTGGAGAGGAAGAGCCCTGGGTCAGAGTGTGCTCCACCTGCTGGCAGAAAGACAGCTGGAACTTTGACTCAGCAAATGGTGAGCCTGGCTTGCTGTGTAGGGGCTAATGTGGGGATCTGGGCTAAGAATGTCAGAACTTCAGGGCTCTTGCCCCCTCCGAAGGATCTGCTTAAAGGGATGGTAAGAGACAGTCTATGGAATTGTCCTTTCTCCCTATCTGGACTCTGTATGCAGATTCCATCCCTCATTCCTTCCAGTGTATTTTTTTTCTTTACTATTACTTTTCTGGTATGTTACTTCAGTTGATGATAACCCAGCAAACCATTTTATATTTTTGAAAATCTTCTAGTTTTTACATTTAGTCCTTTTATTAAAATGAATAACTTTTAAATTTTATTTGGCCATTTAATTTTATTTTAAACTGACTGTGATAGGATATAAGATTTCAGTGAGAGAGTAGTGGGTAGAAAAGGGACTATGAGAAGAGATGTGTGAGGTTTAAATCTTGGCTCTGTTACTTACTAATCACATAAATCATGTATATATATTTCATTTTCTCAACCCTTTTGTGAGATAGATCTTATGGCCCTCACTAAACCATGTCTAGGTCTCAGCTTCCTACACCACCACGGAGGAGGTGACGAGCCAGTTTTTCCCTTTACCCTGATCCATATATGCTCCTCCCAGCTCCCAGACTCTCTTAGCCCACTGAATCCCACTGATCTGCTGGAAATGACTCTCGGTCTCAAACTCAGTCACATTTCTTCCCATAGCCCCTTCACTTCTTCCCCGACTCATACCTTGTCCTCAAGACCCAGCCAGTCCCTCTGCCATCCCAGCCACCCTCTGACTGCAAGGAGTCCCAAATCATGGCCTGCAAACAGGATGGGGGTCCTGAGAACAAAAGGCAGAGAAGGACACTCTTCCAGTCCCCCAACCAACCTCCACCACCTCTGGTGCAAGGCCACAGCCTTCCAGGGATGGAACTTGTTGTTTTGCACGATCAGTGAGAGAGTATTCCATATAGAATTGGACTGGATCTACCATCAAATTTCTCATTACCGAGATTCCTAACAACTCAAAAAATTTATTGAATCTCAGAGTTGAAAATGACCTCAAGCTGCATCTCAGCCAAGAAAGGAAAATTACTCAAGTTGTTTACTTACTATTTCAGCCAAGTTACCTTAAAATGTATTTAATTTGGGGGGTGGGGAGAAATTTTGCCCTTTGCTGTTGAAGGACTACGATGCTCATCCCTTCTCTCATTGGGGTAGGGTGGTAGAATATCCTACCTTGTGAGTTCCCAGAGGGAAGGCGATGGTGGCAAAGGTCTGGAGGAACTCTGGGGCCCTCCAGGCCGGATCCTGGGGGTAGGTGCTGTGCACAAGGCCAAGGAACTGTAGCACACTGGCCGGGAAAGTTTGTGCCCAGGCATTGTCTCCACAACCTGTCAGGGACTGAGGGCACACTTCATGAGAGGCATGCATGGGATCCAGAAGATTTGAAATCTAGGGAGATTTCTTTTCAGAGACTCTCAACCAGACACCTCATTGCAAGACCCCTAAGACTATAGATTGGCACAGAATACTAATTATTAATTGGGGAAGGGTTTCACACATGCAGGCATTTTTCTGAGGGCTTCACACATACTCCTCTTGTCACCTCACAACAACTCTTTGAGGTAGGTCCTATGTTTACCCCTATTTCACTGATGGGAAGACAGAAGCATAGAGAGGTTAAGTAGTAGCTTGACTAAATTCACCCAATGGGTAAGGAGCAGAGGCACAGTTGACGCCAGGCAATCTGTCTATAAAGTCTACCTTCTTCCTCATATTACCTCTATGTGATTAGACATGCATGGCCTCTGTGTTCAGGGAAGTCTCCAATCAAGGTCAACACCAGCTTTCCCCATGCCCAGTGCTCATACTCCCAACTCTAGACACTGCCCTGGCTGATATCTGGACAAATCCTGTCCAGAGCTGGAGAGACCCTTAAGGAGACCCTTCCCCACCAGCCAGGGGTCTGGAATGGATCATGCTGTACTGAGCTGATACCCATTACCTTGAGGGGACCTAGGCACCTGTCTGCCCCCATACTAAAACCTGGCCTCGGACACCTGGCTGAGTCTCCATCCTGGCTGTACACTAGTGTGCTGCTAGTACTCAGTTCCCTTGACCACCTGTGCATCTGCTGCTGCCTGAGGTCCTGCTCTATTCAGAATGAACAGTCTGGAATTTAAAATAGACCAACCCTTCATAGTCATGCTAATAATGAGATGGAGTGACACTCAGCCTACTTTTATAGATGTTACACGTGGATACATAGGGTCTTCCTTTAGCCACTTACTCAGCCCCAGCCCCTCCCACCCATGGTTTCCTCATTCCCCCACCAGCCTGCCTCAAGTTCTAGCCCCTTGCACATGAGTCAGAACGTCCTGTTTACCAAGTAGATACCACGTGTCTGGAACTGAGCCTCATACTAGAACACTCAAACCTAATTTTAGAAAGAAAGGCAATGTGCATGGAATGACTAGAAAGCAGTTTAAAATCTTATTCACAAGATCCTTTGAGGGTTTGATATGGGCCAAGCAGGCAGGCAGACAGAGAAATTCCTTCTGAAGTCTCCTGCATCTGGCTTCACCAATTTTGTGCAGCACGGAGTATCAGAGGTCAGAGTTCAGAGAATGTTTTCTGGAATTAGTTTGCTTAGTTCGAATCTTGCCTCTACCTCTAATTAATGATATAGTTTTGGACCAGTTCCTTAATCTCCCTACCCTCCAGTCCCAATTCTATAAACAAGAATTGTAATATGATCTATTTCATAAGGTTGTTTTGAGGATTAAATGAAATATATTAATACTTCAGGCTCATTTTCACAGTAACTAGCACAAGGTAAATACAGAAGAGGCTGGGAGATAAGATCAGATAAAGAGGACTTGGACTTTTGGAAGAGAAATTTGGATTTTATGCACTGAGCAACCAGGACACTCTGAAGGTTCCTAGGCATGGGCATGACCTGGAACAGATTGCTAATGCTGGACACACATACATGCACCATTCTTTCACTTCTTGATCTTGCAGGAGTGAGTTAACCTCTACAGCTACAGTTTCTACATTTGTACAATGGAGATAATGTTGTTTCAAAGGATTATTGCACACAGAGAAATTGCTAACATCTGACAGTTCAACAATGCAATAAATACATTGACAAGGACATGGAGTATCTAGAACCTTCCCAGAATAAGAGCTGCAGAAAGTATAAATTGGCGCTTCACTTTAGAGAATTATTTAGTGATATCTACTAAAGTGAGTTGTATGTATAACTTATGATCCTCAGTTTCTCTCCTGGGTATGTTTTTGACAGAAAGGAATATGTATGCCAATCCAAAAATATGTACGCAGCATCTTTATTCATAATATTTCTAAATGGAAACAACTGAGAATAAATAAATAAATTATGATCAATTATCACAATAAAATACTACTCAACAACAACAATAAAAAAATAAATTACTGACATATACGACATCATGAATGAATACCACATACATAATGATGAGTGAAAGAAGCCAGATGCAAAAGAGTATATATCATATGATTCCATTTATATCAAGTTCAAGAACAGGCAAACTAATCTATGGTAAGTTACCACTGGGCAAAATAAAGTTCCAAGCAAATAATAAAATAAATAAGAAAATGAAATAAACTGAGATCTGTTAGAGTTATTCACTACAATTAAATTTCTGGTCTTTTTCTTTTATCCTTCTAGTTTTTGCCTTTTATATTTTGATGCTTGTCTACTGTATTTGGTAAATGATGCTTTCACAACAGATAGATTCATTGAACCAAAACAATCTTTGAGTGATTTTGTTTTGTTACATGTTTGTTAGATCCCAGAAGGTTGAGTCATATTCGTTAAACAGCCTATGAGTCACATCTGTAATATACCAGTTAACCATTTTATATTTGATATTATAATACAAATGTTTGGTCTTATTTTTTACTTCTCTCAGCATGCTATATATTTTCTTTAAATGCTTTTGTTATTCTTTTTGTTTCCTTTTAAAAAATAACATTAATTGATTAGAAAAGTACCAGACTCCTTATGCTGCAAAAAAAAAAAAAAAAAAATTGCATATCATTTTTTTTGGCATCCAAAAAATCTTCTGAAACTGTGAGTAAGTTCCCCAAAGATGGGAAGTATACAGATCACCTGTTCTGCCTAGAACAAAACAAAACTGGAAATGAATAACAGTGATAAAAAACAAAGAGTTCAACCACATGGATGCTGAAAAATATGCATCAAAATGGTCTTTAAAATTACAGTCATAGGAACTCTAGAAAACAATGAAAATGAAGATGCCAAATACCAAAATCTTAGAACTAGCCAGGAAAAAAAAATCAAGAGAAAGAGAAATATATCCAAAGTTCATTCTTTAAATAAGTCCACAAGTCCTCAGCTTTTTAAGGCAAAGAGAGAGCACAAACTTATAAATTAAGAATAAGAGAAGTAAAATAATCACACAAAACTTTAAATGAATTAAAAGAGATCATTTGTGAAAATTAAATAAATGGGAAGATTTTTTAAAATACGAATTACCTAAACTAGGTCAAGGAAACATTTAAAAGCCTAAATAACAGAATAATGGAAAAAAATCAGGCCCAAAAATTTTATGGGAACAATTTACTGCAGATTTAACATCTTCTTAAAATATAAAGAAAGGCGAGCAGTCTTTTTAAATAAAATTAGCATAATATTGATATCAAAACCTAACAAAGCTATAACAAAAATAAAACTGCAACCTAATATTATTTGTAAATATGCATGCAAAATCATAAATAAACTATTTATAAACAGAATAAGAGAGCATGCTAAAAGAATAAAAACAAAGTGACTCAGTGAGATCTTTGCAGAAATTCAAAGAAATCTATTTATGTAATTCATCATGGGTAACAAGTTTAAAAAAGTATATGACCATCTAATTATACACTAAAAAAAAGTACTTAAGAAAAATTAAATACATTCCTGTTTTTTTTTAAAGAGCAAAAATTGTGATCTGTGCTTTGCTAGCATAATCACACACAGAGAAGATACAAAGGGGCAATTCACAGTATGATAAATAGATGGTTAATAAGAATATAAAAAAGATATCAATTTCAATAATAATAAAAGCAAAATACTCAACTATGAAGTCATCACCAGTTTGGCCATGTTGTTGAGACTCTGAGAACTGGCTGAACACTTCTATACAAGATGGTGAGATCTATCTTAAGTGAATGAATGTATGTGTGTAAGGTCTAATGCAACTTTTCTGAGAAGTTTATCCAAAAGAAAACACATAAATTACACTATGTCTCACTATCCCGCATCCCAGAAATTATACTAAGGAGGACACCAAACTAGAGAGGAAAGATGTCTCCTCAAGAAAGTATATCACAGACTTTTGAGAACAATAATCACAACAAGAAACAACATAAAATTTCATCTACAAACATGATTCCCATGTATGTTTATTGGCATGAAAATATATCTACAATATTTTGAGAAAAAAAGGCAAAAAGAATTTATGTGGTCTAACTCTCTGTAAGTATGTGGTATAAGCCTAGAAAGGTGACTGGAAGAATATTCCTCTGAAGTTTACAGTGGTTATATCTGGATGAGCATATTTCAGGTAATTTTACTTTTTTCTTTTCTCTTTTGTTTATACTTTAAATACATCATTTTACAAAAGCAATAATGTCTCCATACATAACCAAGCCTCCAGTTGCCCCTGCGGTCTACAGAATGAAGTGTGAATTTTTCAGTCTCCCATGCAAGTCCCTGTAGATTCAGAATTACTGCTGATCACAGGCTACATGGCCTTCACCCCTTCATACTTGCCTCCATGTCTAAAATAACCTCTCCACTCACCTCTGGTGGACCTGGAAGGCCTGAATTGAAGGCTGTCAATGAAGCCCCTCCATGTCATGTCTAGAGTTGGCAGATATCTGTCTTCTCTAAGACAAGTCTCTACCTCACAGATTACTCACATGCAAGGCCCACATGTCCCTTTTCCCTTTCCACAGGGTCCTCAAAGCTTCTGACCTAAAGTAGTTGCCCAGAAATATTCCCTTTGACTAAATGCATGAATCTCCTAATGAAAAAAAGTTAAATGCTTAAACAAATGTAAAATAAAAGTCTTATGGCAGGAGAGAGTAAACCTCATTGGAAGCATTTAGGCTGGTTTTTCCATTGTGTACTAAAGTTATCTCCAGGAACCTGCCTTGCCTCTTTTATCAGCCTTCTGAATAATACTCGCTAATTGCTAGCATTTCTTGGAAACTACTGGGAAAAGTCAAGTTAACTCTTCCAAACTCATCTTCCCTTCTGATCCTTATCACGACATGTGGAGAATGGGTCTTACCTGGCTCATGGTGGCTTTCAGCATTCCCAGGAGCAGCAGGCCACCCTCAGTACATAGTCCAACCCGGAGAACTTCTTCCGTGTGGTGCTTCTGCAGGAGCCACTGAAGCATGGCATCCAGACTGTCCTGAAAAAAGAGGCCAGGGCTGCAAAGACACCTGCAGCTACACACCAAGGGGACCAGCTTTCCAGCCAGTACACTGTTTCCCAGGGGCCCCAGTGGGAAAGAATAGCACAATAACACCTTAGGTGGCTGGCCCATATGGGGAATTTCAGCTCACTCAGTACATAAGGGAAATGCACACCTCCAAGAAGGTGCTGAGGACCCCACTAGTGACTCACGTCGAGTTTAGTTCTTGTGGAATGACATCACAAATAATGTCCCAGTCAACTTTAATGAATCTTTGTAAATGAGATTACAGAAGACATATGATGAATTTATTTGGGAAGAGTGCAGACTATAGTGGAAAGAGCATTGGTTGACAAGCAGCATGATTTAACTTTGCCTCTTTAATAGCTGGGCTTAAGCAAGTAATTCAGCTACTTGGCAGTTCAGTTTCCCTCTCTGTGAAATGTAAATTACATTATCTACCCCATGAGATTGTCATAAATATCAAGTAGAATAAAATATGTAAAATATCTATCATGGGTCCTGACATTTAGCAGATTTTTGTTTCCTAGATACATTCTTGATGAACTTAACAAGAATATTCAGAACTTTATTTTGAAGTGAGATCTATAAGACTATTAGCATTATCAAGATTTAGATCTATCAAGTATAAGGATGTGCAAGAGAGGTACATTTTTGTGGCCTTTCAAGCCTTACCCTCACCCCATTTCAATTCAGTACAGTTTACTCAACTCAATTAAGACCAAGAAACAATTTCTGAGTCTGCTATTTGTCAGGTGCCCAGGAAGATGAGTAAAAGGTAGGTTTGTTCTTAAGGTGCTCAGTCCCTAAGGAAAGAAGGAAATATGTAAATATGTCTGTGCCACATAAGGCAAAACTATGCTAGGCACAAAGGAGAGAATGTTTCTCCCTATCCAAGAGGCCTAAGCTGGAGATGGCATCTGAGGCAGATGATGGTGGAAGAAAGAGCTCATTAAAGGAACAGAGTGGACAAGCACAAAGTAGCTGGTTCTATTATGAAGACGACTCAGGAGGATCACAGCATGAAGGGCAGGTAAGTGAGGAAGCTGGTCTAGAGAGACCAATCAGACACCCAATCACAAAGGATCTTGATGCTGGATATAGAGTCTGAACTTGATCCCACAGGAATGGGAGCAAATGAAGACTTGGATTTGGTGTAAGCGAGTGAGTGAGCAAGCATAAGTGAGTGAATGGTAAGAGGGTATATACAGTGAGTGTAGACTCCTCTCTGGAGAAATTTGACCAAAAAAAAAGAGGAACGTGAAAAACAGGACAGCAGTTGGTCAAGTGTGTGAGTCAATAGGGCAACTTATGGTTTTCAGTGGAACATAGTTTATCAATGGTCTATGAGGAAGCAGTCATTGAAAAGAAGATGCTGAAAATACAGAAAAAGAAGGGATATGATTGAGTAAAACCACTCAGGAAAGGAGTGAAAGGAATCCATATCAGTCTTAAAAAGCTGCCCTTGGCCAGCGACAGTGGAGAGATGATGATGAGGGTGATGGCATAAATAGATGGTGGAGGGCAGGATACTTAGGCAATACCCCTCTTCTGGGCAGCCTCCAATCTCACTATGAGGTAAGTCATCTGAGCAAAGGGCAACTGTGGGGCAAAAGACTCAGAACATACACAGTTTATATCAGAATGTAGGGGAATAGTAGGGGTATTACTAAGGTAAAGGGATATGTTTTTCTGAAGGCATTAACTGAGGCTCTAAGTCTGTGGTGACAACACTTCACTTCCCCATGCCACCCCTATAACCATGGATTTCTCTAGCCCCAAAGGAGAAAAAATTAAAAGTGGGATTGATAAAAATGGAGACCTACTGGGGATGACTATGGTAGGCTGAGGTGGAGGAAGTCAAGGGTATCCATAGAGCCAGCCAAGGCATGTTGACTGCTAAGTAAGGAAGTAGGTTAAGACAATAGAAGCTGAAAGAAGTGGGCAGTCAATAAAGGGTGGAGAGTCTTAGAGAACTGCCTTGGTCATGTGGAATCAGAAAACTAAGTGTGTCATTCCACCCCAGGAGTTCCCCAAGAACCTACTTTAGGCTTGCCTGTCAGCTCTGTAAGTGGTGTCTGTAGGAAGAAGGTGGACACGATGAGGTAGACTTCCGGAATATGAATGTGGTGGACCAGAAAGCCATTCAAGACGCGGAACCCAGGAAGCAGGCAGGGGCTCTGGTCAGGCGAGGGAGAGTAGCTCTTCAGGTTATCTATTAATCAGGTGGAAGGTGCACAAAATCTGATTGAGAACGACTGCTATTGCTTCTCATCAAAGTGGGGATGGGGTACATGAGGGAATTCCCTTCCACCCACCCATTTCATAGAAATCCAGGATAGAAATATATGTCATAAACACACGAACACAAGAAAGCACTCAGCAAGAATTCTTTTCCCTATTACTGAAATGCTCATTCATTCGTTCATTCATTCAAAAACAGATATTCAGTGCCTATCACCTTAGAGTCAACAAGGCAATTCTGTATTAGGCAACAAGGACATAATGTTCTGACAAAATATACAGGACCCTAGGCCCTCACCAAGTACTTACAATGCAGTGGGAAAAACAAAAATTTAATGATTAAATATCAAATAAATATAGATTTGTAATAAGCACTATAAAGAAAAATAATAGAGGCAAAGAGAGTGTAACAGAGATGCCCTAAGGAGGACCCTCCTCTCTTGGAGTAAGTGACATTTGAACTGAGACCTTGAGGATGAATCCACATTAACCAGGACAGGCCTGCTGGTGTTGTGGGTAGGAGGAAACATCCCAGCAAGAGAAAGAGAGATTTTGAGGAATGGAAAGAAGCCATCAGTTTCTGAAGAACAGTGAGTCCCTCGAGGATCATGAAAGGAAAATCAGAGAGGGCTGGGATGATCAGGAATCAGGGGTGAAGGTGATCCTACTGCACCAGAATCTTGAAGGTCCCAAGCTATAAGGAGACTGTCAGGTCCTCAGTCACAGCCCATGATGAGCTGGCACCTGGCCCCCTGGAAAGGGCCGCACACTAACCCATCAAAATGTCCATGCCTTCAGAGCTGCGTTCCACCCAGGATCCTGCAGGCAGGCCATCTTTAAATCGCCCTCGGAGGGAGAGGCTTGACAAAAAGTGCAGCAGTAGCTTTAATCCCAGCACAGTAGTGCTGGGATGCAGGTGACCCTGCATGAGCAACAGGAACCAGTCAGGTGCCAGGTTCAGGAATACCTCTTCCTTTGTCCTGGAGGATCAATAAATGTAGTAAGTTATCTCTCGGTCCATGAGCAAATGACATGTCTAGAAAATACAAATAATGTCCAGTTTCACTAGTCACCTAGGAAAGGCAAGTTAAGGTTAACATCTGGATATCACTTAGCAGAGTATATATTGCATTTTAAAAGTGGTAAATAAAATGCTGGCAAAGTTACTGTGAAATAGATGAATTTGTCCACTAATGACTGAAGTGTAAGTTGGCTAAAGCTTTTCAAAGCAATTGGAAAGTATGTACCAATAGATGTAAAACACATAGGCCCCTTGACAACTCTACTTAAATGATAGTCACACTTACGCAGTGTCCAAAAGCCACCCGTTTAATTATAACAATATAGTCATATAAAATACATAATGGTTATTTACCTCTCTTTTAAATACACTTGTCAAAACTAATCTAAACAGAATAGTTCAATGTTTTTCCATCTTTATCAGTTTAGGCAAAAAAAAAAAAAAAACATGATTAACTCTCACTTTCAAAAATGAATTTTAAAATGATGTATCTGGTGAATACAGACTTGCTAAAGGGAACTGGAAGGCAGTAATGTGGGCAGCCAATTCTCAGAGGCAAAGGTTCAGCAAAGGACCCAGCCTCCTTGGAGCCAGGGAAGGATCTACCTGGGTCAGACAGTGTTCTCGGCACCAGGTGCCAGAGTAGACATGGTCAGGGTATGACTGCTAGACCAAGAATCAAGAGATTGTTCCGTCTTCTAGCCTTGCTTCTGAGTTTACTAACTGGATGACTTAAGTAGAACTCTTGATGTACTCTGGTCATTTTCCTCCATAATGGTGATGGTGATGGTGATGATATGATAGTAATGTTGATGGTGATGAGGATGATGGTGGTAATGATGATGATGATAGCAGTTAGCTTTTGGAGTATGTATAGTATTACTGGCCCCATGACCTGGGCTATTCACATATTAATTTCCACCTATGATAGTTACTATTTTTATCCTCACATAGATAAGCAGAAGAGAGGCATCAGGGGCTTAAATTACCTCCCCAACATCACTGGGAACAGAGCTTGGATTTTAATACAGGAGGTCTAGACATCCAAGCCAAGGTGTTTAAGTGATACACTATATTTCCTTTCAACCTTTCAAAAAAAGGAAGAGGAAGTGTTTGAACTAATTCATCTCCAAGTTCTCCAGTTCTACCATGTTTTG
Organism: Eidolon dupreanum; assembly: GCA_028627145.1. NCBI lineage: Eukaryota > Metazoa > Chordata > Mammalia > Chiroptera > Pteropodidae > Eidolon > Eidolon dupreanum. Next base: position 54,699,565 of record CM053506.1, on the reverse strand, counting down.
ATTCTAGCAACATACCTACCAGCTGACAAATTTTTAAACACTATCTGCAAAGCTGTTTTACTGAGGGGTAACTCCCACCCCCATTCCTCTCACAAACACGCATACACACTAAAGTGTCAATTTGGCAAGAGCAAGGATCTGGATTGACTTGCTAGCACCACATCCTCAGATCGAGAAACAGTGTCTGGCACAGAGTAGGTGCTCAACAAACAGTTTTTGAATAAATAACTCCAGGATTGGAGGTAAAGCAAGTCGTCAGTGGGAGAGAGTTAATGGAATTTTATGATTACATGTTGATTGAAAGTTAAGTGAAGGCAGATACCTCTTTTTCCAACTTGAAAAAATAACTAAGTAACTAACAGCAAATAGCAGAAGAATTTGGCAAACCTTTTCCTTGATTGATGTTATTTAGGCTAACCATTTCTCCATTCTATTGTCTGCCAAGTACAGGACATCAAAATCAGTAATTATCACAACTGCTAAAACAATAACAATTATTCTATAGCAATGGTGACAAAAGGAGTTTATTGTAATCATACCAAATCTGTTTTGAGTTATTCATGCCCATTAAACATTTGCATCAGAATATCTTAGGGCAAGGTCTGCTTTATTGGGTGGAGAGAATATAATTTTCTTTCTGACTAGTGCAGGAAGCACACTGCAGAAAGCTGACTCGGAGATGCTAAACTTTTCATTAAGAAAAGGTTTTAATACTGCACCCTGTATGAGGCAACCTCATGCCAAATTGCTCTTTCTGGAGCTACTTACTCAGAGGACAGATGAAGTTGGGAGGAAGATATTACATTGAATAGCATCTCCAGCAACTGGTTTCTGAGCCAGATTGTCTTTCCAGATGTTTGGCTTCCAGCTACAAAAAAGAAAATTTAGATTTGAGAGAAAACAGATGTAAAGAGACATAATATTTGCTGTAGTAAACAATCATATTCACCAAATGCTTATTTCACCCAGGAATTGGGGACAGGACTCTAAATTTTGGTATTCAACTCTAGACTTCAATGCAATGCTTTAAAATTTTTTCAGGGAATGTTACTCAAGTTCTCTTTAACTGGAGATGTTTTCAATGCTCCTCATCCTCCACCCCCAACAATCCTAAAAATGATAAGATCAAATTTATCTTCCAGTAGAAGAAATTTTTTAATTATCATAGACCCCAACATTTTTTGAGCACGTATTATGTGCTGGGTATTATGTGAGGCATTGGGAACACATTGTGAAGACTATGGTGCTCAGCCTTGGTTCCTGCTCTCAATTTACTTTCAGCCTAGGCCTTTGGCATAAAAATGCTGCAGTAAAAATAGAGCTTAAATTATAGCAAGAGGTATATAGATCCAGTGGAAGAAGAAATTTTACTTCTGAATGTTGTTAGAACCCCGAAGAACATATTAACACTATCTTAATAGAAAATATTTTTTAGACAAAAGTTTCAGAATGGAGTCCATATAAAAAGGAGTGTTGACTAAGTTCACTGTTGGCCCATTATCCATTCATTCCTTCCTTTGTTTGGTCAGTTATTTTACAACCAATTCGGAGAATAAAACTGATGAGGCAGCTTGAGAAGTGGAGTCAAATTCACCTCTATTTGAATTCTGGCCCCATCTCTTATTAAGGTTCTAATCTCTCTAAGCCTCAGTTTTCTCTCCTGCAAGACAGCAATAGTAATTTCTTTCAGTCTCAATCTAAGGAGAAGAGAGAATTTAACTAGATTGAGTAATGCTCAATTTTGCAATGATAAGAATGTTCCATATCTCCCGTGTCCATGTGGTAACCACTAGCCTCATGTGGTTATTCAGCACTTGAAATGTAACTAATGTGACTGAGGAAGTGAATTTTTAATTGCATTTAATTTCAATTAACTCAAATTTAAATTTAAGTGGCCACATTTGGCTCAAGGCTCCCATCTTGGACAGCACAGATGGAGGTCCAGGGCAAAACAAACTGTACTTGTTCCCTCATGCCTGCCCTAGCAAAAGAAATGTAGAACACTTTGCAGCTGCTATTCTGCACCTGTTTGGGGAGAAAGACATTCAAAGAAACAAATCAAAACCTGTGTATCTGAGGAAGCCCAGGGGCTTTAGAAGCACAGAAGAGGTCATTTAATGTGGCTTGGTAGATTAGGAATGGCTAGTGCAGTGGGATGAAGTAGGGAGTGGGGTGGGGCAGGCCAGATATTCCTATGAAGGGAACAGCACATGCAAAACATGGACAGAGAGTAGATCATCACTCATTAGGACCTGCAGGTGCTTCAGAGTACTGAAGTTGGGGCTCATCAGGAGGCAAGAGTGGGAAGATTCAACCAGGAAGGTACACAGGGGCTGGTGCATGAAGGATCCTATCTACTAGTCTACAGGGAACTAAATTTTATCCTGGAAGCCATTCCAGGTTGTTCAGGAAGAATATACAGTTTAATTTGATTTGTGCCCCCATAAAACTATGTCCTCACAAACCACTGTTTGGGAACAACTGCTCAGCTATTGGTTCCTTTCCCTTCCTTTGCCTCAGCCTTTCCCTATACAAAATGACCTCACAACTTGTAGCTCTCAGAGACACCGTGTCATCTTGCTGTCTTCGGACTGGTGTCTTGGAAAGGTCTTCTCACCAGGCTTGGATGGCTCTGGGGTTCCATCCACAAAGATCTGCCTCTCGTCCACCGATGAAGGTTTGAGGGTGTACACAACAAACAGCGCGATTCTGAATGCAGAGAGAGAAGGACACACTTAACAGCAGGCTCAGCCATATCTGCTGAACACATGTGAAGATTTATCTACACAGATCTACCCAAATATGGCTACAAGAAAGGGTCTATGGGGAATCACATTATTCTGTGATCAATGTAATATTTTCAGAGACTTCTAAAATCTATCAGGATTCATCAGAGCAGTGAACTCTGGTTCTGCCAGATCAATAGAACAGATAGTGCTGAAGACGGAAAAGGCTAAATGTTATGCCAGCTGGGACTGTCCTTTGTGAAGTCTACAAAAGACAGATGTGTTGGGCCATCAGCTGGTGGCAATGGTTGTGCTCACAGAAAGTCTTGAATTCTTGGCACAGTAGGTGTGTCTGAGCACCAGAGAGCATTGAAAAACATAACCCTGCTGGGGAGTCTCACATACACACCCCTTTTTTTTTAACTCTCAGTCCTGAATAGAGCCCACTTTGAAGGTTCCAGCAAATAGAACCTGCCACTGCATTGAAGGGTAGTGATGCTGGGGTGAATGTGGTCAAGAAAGCTGGGGGTCCCAAGGTTCTACCCGTTCCCTAGTAGGCTTGGCATGATACCTGAGCAAGTCCTGGATGTTGAAGTGTCCCCTCAGCTGACAGTCCAGTATGGCAATGATGTTTGGGATCTTGGAGGGGATAAGGCCCGGCTCATTGAAGAGGAAGAGGAGCTTGGGTATAAGCTGTGCCTGGTGAGCAACTTCAGCATTCCGGGGTCCTTCCCTAGTGAGCCCAGGAAAGAGGTAGTAAAAGCTTTTACTGGAATGTACCAAATTTGCTTTGTTTCTGCTAAAAAGGTTTTCCAGGCTGTGCTTGCTCTGTGGTCCTCTGACTCCAATGCTCACTTAGCAACTTGTCAAAATACTGTCAGACACCCATCGAATATGTGTCTGCCAAGTGCCAGAGTCACTCTTGGATGAGGCTCCCATACTCTTCCACTCCCTGGAAACTGCCTTCAAAGATAAGTCCCAGTTATTGACTTTTAAATTCCAAGCCTCAGGGAAAACTAATGGTGGGCTCAGAAAACTCAGAACAAAGACAACAGACTTGTGTGTGACCGCGAGCACTTCCCAACAGCCAGAGGCACAAGACCCTTGGCTAGCCTGTCTGGTGTGTGCTCTTCCTGCCCTCCCCAAACCACAAAGTGGATGAACACGCAGCCAAGAGTCAAAGAACAAGACCGAATTCAAACATTCACAATGCAATTTCCAGTAAATTATACTTCCCCTAACAAAACAGCTCCCAAGTTAAATGTTCACCTTTTAGAAAACAGCATGTACAGAGAGAAAGTGAAAAATGAGAAAGAAAACAAAAAAGGTGGAGGAGGGTGAATTTGGGTGGATTGCTCCCTCCTGAACTGTCTTTTCAGTATTATCACGTTAAATTCTGCCAAGCTCCGTATCTCTGACATGCAAAAGAGGAAAAGCTAGCCCAGTCTGTGTGTGACATGGCCTATAAGCCCACACTGTCTTTCGTAAGCTTTCTCATCACAGCACTGAGCAGCCTGTTTTTCTGTATTCCTTCTCCACAGGACTGTGTCTTATTCTTCTCCTAACTTCCAGCACTAAGAACCCATGTGAAATGGAGTGGGTTTATAATAAATATTCAATCATAAGTGGTTAAAGGAAAAGATGTTTACAAATACATTCAAAACACTGAAGGTGCTAATGACCGCTGTAACAGCTGGACCCATGAGGATAGTATGAACATGAGGAAAGTTGATATGTTGGCTTCCCTATCTCCTTTCTTCCTTATTCTGATTACAGCCTCTGGTTTTCTTTGGGAACCACTTTTTTCTAACTCCCTTCCCACCTCAGAGGTAAGGTCTTGTTCCCAGCCTGGCCGCAAGACCCAAGATGCCCCCATTAAATTCCATCCTATTTCTAGGACTGTGGAGTAAAAAGAGAAGAGTAAGAAGCCTCTCTGCTAATTGTGCTGAGTAGAGAATATGCTCCAAGGAGCTGCCCAACAGCCACCTTGCTGTCACAGAAGGCCTTCTGAAACAACACCAGTAAGCAAAAAAGCGTAGATAAGATCAGTGACAGATCTCACATAAAGAGACATGAGTGCCACCCAGCTATGGGTGAAGATCTGCCCATTTAATTGTATGAGCAAAAAATTCCCTCTTTTTCTACTTCCTTTCCTCCCTTTCTTCCTTCCTTAAATTGGTTTAAGTTATAGTTCTGCCACTTGCAATCAAAAGAACATTGAATAATTCAAAATGTGACTTGGAGAAGTCACTTAGGGGAAAGTGAGTCATGAGGCAGATGGCACACAGAGAAATGTTCTCCTTTGCTAGCCACACTTACTGAGCCCTGAGCAGGTGCTAGTTGCTAGAGCTAGAGAGGCCCCTCCTGAGGCCCAAAACCAGCAGGTGAGACAGATGTACCCCACATATGTAAGCATTGCTATTGGCTGAATGTTTGTGCTTCTTCTCCCCAAATTCTTGTGTTGAAACCTAACCCTCGGTGTGATAGTATTTGAGGGGAGCGGGGGTTGGGGCTTGGGGATGTGATTAGGTCATGAGGGTGATTCCTCATAAATGGGCTTAGTGCTATCATAAAAGATTCCAGAGAGCTCCCTTACCCCTCCACCAGATGAAATTATAATGGGAAGACAACCATTTGTAAACCAAGAATTTGGGTTCTCACCAGACATTGAATCTGCTAGTGCTTTGATCTTAGACTTTCAGCCTCCAGAAATGTGAAAAATAAATTTCTGTTGTTTATAAGCCACACAGTGTATCATATTTTTGTTATAACAGACAGAATAGTCTAAGGCAGACATGCTGCCATCAGGGGACCCAGTGCTCTGGGAGTGGGCAAAGGCTGTAGTTGCCAAGCCACTGGCCATCCTAACCTCTCAGCCCCTGTTCTTGGCATGAAACCTTTGGTTCTAACACCAAGGCTGCCAAAGCTCAGCCTACCTTGGCGATTGAAGGATTTCCACAAGATGGGAAAAGAGAGAGAGTTCCAAGTTGTCCGCAGCATTCATCCAGAGCTGAAAGACAACAAACATACTGAAACCAAGGCATGTGAGAAAAAGGGTTTCTAGGCAGAGTGAGCAGAAAGAATCCTAAATGCAATCTCCTTGGTTTGGAGTCATTAACACAATTTACCACCTCTAGAATCAGACCAAATCTCTTGACAGCTAGAATGTAGAGGACTTCTGCCCCAGGGGAAAGCTTAAGCATCATTCCTCTCCTCCCCATCTCTCCTACTGCCTGGCACTTCACTGTGGGTCTAGAGTCCTACCAAGGACACCTACTCTAACCAATATTTGTCCTGTCCTGGGCCTTGCAGCCCATGTGTCCACACGCCAAACATATGTTATCCTGCAAAACAAATGCCAGTGTTCTCACAGGTTCTACTCACCACCAGCAAGTGGTAGGACTAGAATTAGAAGCTGGATCTCACCTTTCTGGTTTTATACTATAGCAACTACACACCCATGTTGTACATATAACATTTTCTTCCCAAAACCTGCAGCATAGCCCATGTTCCCTTCTGTACTATAGAACGGTGAGTGACACAGATGTAAAATGCACTGAGATCCTGAGAGTGAAGGTTATCACTCAGATTGTTTTCATTCATAGTAAACAAAATTCAGCTGCTAACCATACTCTGGGGCCAAGTTGATGATGAGGCTTCCTGTCTTATTTCTACTTCTCTTTAGAGAGCTCTACTATTTCTTACCTCTAAATACTGATATTTCCTAAGGCCCATATCTAGAAGGTTCAAACATGAGATTACAATAGTGCTTCCACATAGCAGCAAAGAGAGCTCACACTTACAAATGATACCATTTCTTGGAGGTAAGAAGTGCCATGCAAAGTCCTAAAATGATATTATTTGCATTTAGTAGATGAGAAGAGTGAGGCTCATGAATAGACATTTCTCCAAGGAGGAAATACAGATAGCCAATAGACATATGAAAAGATGCCCAAGGTCATTAATCATCAGAGAAATGCACATTAAAACCACAATGAGATATCACTCACACCTGTCAGAATGGCTATCATCAATAAATCAAAGAACAATGAGTATTGGTGAGGATATGGAGAAAAGGGAACCCTCATACACTGTTGGTGGGATTGCAAATTGGAACAGCCACTATGGAAAAGAGTCTAGAGGTAACTCAACAAATTAGAAATGGATATACCTTTTGACCCAGCAACTGTATTTCTGGGTATTTATCCAAAGAAAACCAAACCACCAATTCGTAAAGATTTATGCATCCCTATGTTCATGGCAGCACTATTTACAATAGCCAAGATATGGAAGCAACCTAAATGTCATCAACAGATGATTTGATAAAGATGTTATGGTTCATATATATAATGGAATAATACTCAGCCATAAAAAAAATAAAATCCTACCATTTGCAATGACATGGATGGACCTAGAGGTTATTATGCTGAGTGAAATAAGTCAGACAGAGAAAAATAAATACCATATGATTTCACTTATATGCGGAATCTAAGGAATGAAAAGAACAAACTAATTGAAAACAGAGTCACAAATATAAAGGACAATCTGAGGATAACCAGAGGGGAGGTGGTGGGAGGATTGGGAGAAAGAGATTAAGTGTTAAAGAAAGACAAATTAGTAGTGTTAGATGGTCATGGGGATGGGAGAATGGCATAGGGAATTCAGTCAACAGCAATGTAATGGGTAGGTGTAGAGCCAGGGGGAAGATAGAGTAATCAGGGGGATCATTTCATAAACTATATAAATGTCTAACCAATGTACTGTATACTTAAAATTAATAATAAAAAAAGAAGAGTGAGGGTCATAGACACTAAGTAACTTGCCTGGCACCCCAGGGTTATTAATTGACAGAGACTGGTCTCAAAGCCTGGTCTGTCTAACCATGAAGCCCATCCTCTTGCCTATTCCCTGTGTTCCCCAACCAGGTACCTTCTGTAGATAGTGACCCACAGAGTCAATAATCAACCTCACTTGAATGAAGTAGGTGGCCATGACTCTATGCTCTTACTTATGAGGGAAAATGAAAGAGCCTCAGTGTACCCAAGTTTATCAAGAGACCCTTGAAGGCAGAGACCATCTCTCTCTAATCCCCAGAGCTTAGCATCATACCACATGGTAAGCACTTAATAAGAATTCATTAATATTTTTAAAAGAGTGAATGCAAAGGAAAACAAGATAAAATAAGTGGATTGCTCTTAAGCCAGAAATAGGCTGACAGATTTTCAGTCCTTGTGAGCAGTCATTTCTTGGTATATACAGAAGTAGGGTAGCTGCCATTTGGAAGAGCTGGTGTGGGCTGATGTGCCTCCAGTGGGGTTAGGGGTAGGCAAACATGGCACCTCCAGATACATGTCAATAGGAGAGCAAGAGCCCTGCACACTTGGAATATTCATTCATAAAGGCAATCACTGAACAAATAATATGCCAGGCTCAGTTTGGGAGGTGGGAAAACTGAGAAAGTAAAACATGAACATACCCATCTAGTATGCTGCTGTGCCCCTTATCTTTTCTACAGAAGAACACCCCCCATTTCCTTTGCAGAGCATTAGAACATAAAGAAGTAGTCACAGCACATTTGAGGATGCCTAACCCTTTTAGAAATTACTTTACATAATACCAAATATCTAAATTTTGGGAAACATAGATAAATGAATCTTTTACTTATTATCCTGTCACATAATCTTTAAACTAAAGATTGAGATGTCTGGATTAGATTTTTTGAATATCAAATGGATAATGTGTCAAATTGTACCCTTTCCCCACACCTGAGACCACCTCACTCTCAGGATGAGCTGGCCTGTCCCTTCTCCAAGAAACCAAAAGCCTAAGACTTAAATACCATCAACTTCCTTTCTCTCCCTACTTCTCTACTTCCCCTCCCTCTCCTCCCTCTCAACTGTCTCAGTCATCATGGATCCCACTCCTTCTCCTGTAACCCATTTTCTTGTCTCCAAACCCTTCCTCTCCTTTAAGGATTTGTCCCATATACGGTTGATCCTCCCACTGGCATTTTTTTTTTCAATTCTTAAAACTGCTTTATTTTTTTTAGTTTTTCAATTACAGTTGACATTCAATATTATATTAGTCTCATATGTACAATATAGTGATTCAACATTTATATACTTTACATGTGATTTCCTCAGTAAGTCTAGTACCCATCTGACACCATACATAGTTATTACAATATTATTGATTATATTCCCTATGCTATACTTCATATCCCCATGCCTGCTTTTATAACTGTTTTTGTACTTCTTAATCCCTTCACTTTTTTATGCATCCCCCTAACCACTCTCCCATATGGTGACCATCAATTTGTTCTCTGTATCTATGAGTTTGTATCTGTTTTGTTTGCTCATTTATTCTGATTTTCAGTGCAATCATCATTTTTTCAGTGCTATCTCCTCTTCAGCTTACAAACTCCAGTCTCCTATCTTAAGCCCTGAAACTCCCTCCCTTCGATTTTCTTCTCTCTTCTTTTCTTCTTCAAAAACGATTGACTGTCTCTACTTCCATCCTCTGCTCCACTCTTCACCTCACTTCTCACCCCATTTTTTACTTTTCACTTGGCCTGTCACTGACCCTCAAGTGACTTCCAAATATAACGTATCCATCCCTGCCCTTATTTTACTTGATGTAGGCAGACATTTGGGGAACTTCTTTTTGAATTTTTCTCCTCTAATCTTTAATTTTTTTTTATTTTACTTAATTTTTTTCAGCTTCTAATTTTTATTAGTTGCTTGTTTTCTTAACTCCAGCTTTAAAAGCATCAGCTCATCAAGGAATTAGTTTACTCAGGGAGGGTAAGAGGTGGTACCCATGATCATTCCAGGGGCAGGCAGTGGAAGCATTGTAGGGCCCTGCACAGGTAACTCCTGGGCCAGGCTGGTGGCAGGGATGCCTTGAAGCCAAGCTGCCTGAACACAGGCACAGCATTTTGGAAGGGGCATGCTGTCTTACTTATCAGTGTAGTAAAGCCATTTATGCATGTCTCCTTCCCTGTTGTGCATAGGGAGCCCTATGCCAGTCCTTTCTGTCTTCCTCCATAATTCTTTAATCATCTTCCAATCCAGATCCAGCATGTTCATCCTGGCCTTGTTCAATTAGCTAATAATTTATTTAGGATTTTTGTAGCTATATTTATAAATAAGATTGGGTTGTACTTTTTCATTTCCAATTCTGTCTTTTTTTTTTTTTTTTTTTTTTTTGGTTCTGGAATCAAGATTAGCTCATAAGACAGCCAGTCAACATGGCATAAAAGGTAGATGCTATGCTTGCCCCCCTCTCATAACCACATCAAAATTACAATGAAACTACAGAACAACCATTACTGAGAGTCACCTGAAGTCTGGCTGAACAGAAGTTCTACAACTCGGGACATATATAAGAGGTTGCCTCAAGACTAGTAGGAGGGGAAGAGATGTGAAATGGGTCAGTACCACAACCACATGTGGTGGTCAGAAATCAGGAGGGTTATCTTGGCTGCAGGGACCCCTCCCCCAGAAGAGTGATAGGTCCCAGTTCCACCAGGTTTCTCAGCCCAGGGTTCCAATGCTGGGAAGAGAAGTCCCCACAACCTCTGGCTGTGAAAACCAGCAAAGATTGTGGCTGAGTGAGACAGAAGGCTGTGGGAGTCTCAGACATTCCCTTAAAGGGCCTAAGTGATGACTTATTTGGTGACGGACTCACTTACTCTGAGCTCCAGTGCTGAGGCAGCTGCTCATGGAGTGTCAGGACCATTCAACTAGGAACTGGATTGTCTGGCTTCAGGATGAGGGCTAAAGGGGTGGTTTTCTCCTGGACAGAAGTATTGGTAGTAGCCATTGTTCATGTGTTGAACTCTCCACCCTCCCAGCATGCAGACACAGGCAACAGCCATATCTAAGTCTCCAACAACCTGGTTAACACAAGTTGTTCTGCCCTGACACTCTGTTTCTCCCAATGTGTGGGCCCACCAAAGCTGCCTCTAGTGGTTTTTTTCCATACAAATGGCCTGTCTTGGCTCATTCTGTGGACTTTTCTAAAGGCTCACAAAACCCAAAAAGCAGCATCTGGCCTCAGCATGTACTGTACCTCTTGCTGAGCAGCCCTAAGCCCAGCAGGGGAAGTAGACATCTTCAGATTCGTTGGTTACTCTTACCAGGTGACCCCAGAAGGGCACAGGCTGTGGCTGAATATGGCCTGCATCTGGGCCCCTCCAAAGAGGCCCTCAGGCCAGCACACATAGTGGCCTGTTTCTACTGGATCTATACCTGGAGCACCACCAGGGCTACATCTGAGGAAGACTCACCCAAAGGACAGACAGAACGGACACCAGTTAAAGCCCTGATAAAGTGAATCCTACTCCATAGGGTCAGCCCCTCATTGGCCAATCCTCACAACCAATCAGCCTGAGGGTCAATCCCTCCCATCAACATGTAAACAGCAACCAGGGCTCAACCATAACAGTAGGGCAAACACAGCCCACACAAGTGACATACTGTGAGCACATGGATCAGGTGACCAAGAAGACTACACAACTAGGCCCCACAAGACACCTACTACATAAGGCTACTCTACTAAGACTGGAAGACTTAGGAACCCTACCTAATACATAGAAATAAACACAGAAAGGTAGCCAAAATGGGGAGACAAAGAAACATGTCTCAAATAAAATAGAGCAAAGCTCTAGAAAAAGAACTAAACAAAGTGGAAACAAGCAATCCATCAGATGAAGAGTTCAAAACACTTGTTATAAGGATGCTCAATGAACTTAGGGGAAGAGCAGATGAACTGAGTTAGAACATTAACAAAGAGACAGAAAACATAAAAATGGAGATGGAAAACATAAATGGGAACCAGTCAAAAATACAGAATACAATATCTGAGATAAAGAATACATTAGAGGGAATCAACAGATTGGATGAAGCAAAGGATCAAATCAGAGATTTAGAGGATGGGGTAGCAGAGAACACCCAATCAGAACAGCAACAAGAAAAAAAAGAATCCCCAAAATAAGGATAGTTTAAGGGGCCTCTGGAACAATATCGAGCATACCAACATTCTCATCATATGGGTACCAGAAAGAGAAGAGAGAGAGCAAGAAATTGAAAATCTATGTGAAGAAATAATGGCAGAAAACTTCTCTAACCTAGTGAAGGAAATAGACATACAAGCTTAGGAAGCTCAGAGAGTCCCAAACAAGATGAAGCCAAAGAGGCCCACACCAAGACACTTCATAATTAAGCTATCAAAGGTTAAAGACAAAGAGAGAACCTGAAAAGCAGCAAGAGAAAAGCAATTTGTTACCTACAAAGGAGCTCCCATAAGACTGTCATGTTGATTTCTCAGGCCAGAGGGATTGGCAGTTGATTTTGCAGGCCAGAAGGGATTGTCAGGAAATATTCAAAGTGATGAAAAGCAAGGACCTACAACCAAGAGGAATCTACCCAGAAAAACTATCATTTAGAATGAAGGACAGATAAAGAGCTTCCCAGACAAGAAAAAGCTAAAAGAGTTCATCACCAAGCCAGTATTATAGCAAATGTTGGAGGAACTTCTTTAAGAAAAAAAATGTACCAAAAAGATGAATAATAAAATTCCAATAACTACATATCTATCAACAGTATTTCAAATAAAAAAAATTAAATGTTCCAATCAAAAGATAGGGTGGCTCAATGGATAAGAAAACAAGACACTTGCATATGCTGCCTCTAAGAGACTCACTTCAGATCAAAAGGCACACACAAACTGAAAGCAAGGGGATGGAAAAAGATATTTGAAAATGGAAATGAAAACAAAATCTGGGGTAGCAATACTTATATCAGACAAAATAGACTTTACAATGAAGGTCATAACAAGAGATAAAGAAGGACCAAATAATCCCACTTCTGGGTTTTTATACAAAGAAACCCAAAACACTACTTCAAAGGGACATGTGCATCCATATGTTCATTTTAGCATTATTTACAATAGGCAAGATGTGGAGGCAACATGAGTTTCCAGCAATAGATGAATAGATAAAGAAGAAGTTCTACATGTATGCAAATATTGCTCTGCCATCTGCAACAACATGAACAGAACTAGAGGCTTTTATGTTGAGTGGAATAAGTCAGACAGAGAAAGACAAATACCATACAATTTCACTTTCATGTGGAATCTAAAGAACAAAATAAATAAATAAACAATACAGAAACAAACTTATAGACACAGAGAACATTTTGATAGTTGCCAGATGGGAGGGGGTTTGGGGGTATGTGAAAAACATAAGGTATTAGGAACTACAAATTGGTAGTTACAAAATAGTCATAAGGATGTAAAGTACAGCATAAGGAATACAGTCAATAATGTAATTACTATATATGGTGTCAGATGAATACTAGATTTGTTGGAGCGATTGCTTCATAAATTATACAAATGTCTAATTTATGTTGTACACCTAAAACTAGTATAATCTTTTATGTCATCTATAACTGAAAAATAAAAAATATTAAAACAAAAAAAGATTAGCTCATAAAATAACCTGGGGGTGCTTGCTTTTCAGTTTCCTGGAAGAGTTTATAAGGCAGACATGGCCTATTTCCTGACTTACAGAACTTCCCTGCTGATGCTTGGGTCTGGACTTTCTTTGGATGTTTGTTTGTTTTTAACATTTTAAACCCATGATTTCTTTTATTTTCTGGTTAGGGAGCCATTGAGTTTTTTATTCCTTTTTGAGTGAGTTTTGGAAATTTAGATTTTCTTAGAGATTATTGAAATGAGCTAAATGTTCATATTTATTGACACAAAGGTGCTGATCCTACTTTTTTGTTACCCTTCTGATTGCTCATTCCTCCATAGTTATTTTTCCTTTTTCTTTGTAATATGGTTTAGTTGTGCCTCCTGTCTTTTTTTCTTGGTCAGTCTCAGTAGGTTTGTCTGTTCTATTGGAACCAGTTATTAGTCTTATTTATACTTTCAATGTTTCTTTCTTATTTAAATCATTCACATTCTCTTTATTTTTCCTTCCTTCTTGTTTGAAAGTTTGTTTTTGTTTATTTGTTGTTTGGTTTTTTGTGTTTACATTTTGTTTTGTTTTGTTTTGTTTTTTGGTCAAAGTTCTTGATCTTAAGTCTCTTCATTAATTTAAAATGTTCTCTTTTCTGATATACACACTGATGACTATAAATTTCCCTCTAAATCCAGCTTTCAGTAGCCTTGCCACAGCATTTTGATATAGTGTTTTTCTTGTTATGCAGTTCTATATCACTTTTAATTTGAATTATGAGCCTCATTAATCCTCTTCTTTATCTCACTGCCTTTGCACAATTCAGGTTTCAAAATCTTCCACCTGGGTTTCTATGCCTATCTCATGACCTATCTCCCTGCTTGGGGCTCTTGCCTCCTGAGTAACACATCTAAAATAAAATTCTAGTATGTTATTTTTTAGTTAACACCCTTATGTATTAGCAGTTTAGCAGAACTTATTGATAATCTAAAATTTGTTTATAAAGCCTTTATTCTAATAACTTAACTCTGATCACTTAATCTAAGAAATTCTTTAAGTGGGGGAAATGTATGCAGAAAAGTGTTGTGTGTAACAGCATTCATTCATAACAACAACATATAGAAATAATCTAAGACTCTGACAATAGGGGAATGGTGAAGAACAACATGAACCTCAGAATAATGTTTGTAAAAGTCTAATAAAATTTTTAAAATGTTTATGTTATGTGGGAAAAGGTAAGACTAACAATATCTATACTAAGATTATGGCTATGATAGACAATAGTATTCATAGAAAGTACAATGAAAAGATGCATTCAAAGTTGACAACAGTTGTCCGAGTGTCAGAAATAGATTTTCCCCCTACTTTTCTCCAATTTAAAACATTCTGTGATAATCATGTGTTATTTTTAATTAAGAAAAACCGTTTTTAAAATACTTTCATAAAGTCCAGCACATTTTGGCTAAAATGTATGTCCTGCAGCTAGTGTCTTCAGTCTGTCTTCTCTTCCTTCCTCTCGAGCCTCATCTCTATTTGCAACAATTTCCCTGAAGGTACCCTCTCAATCCTCATAGTTGCTCTCATCTCTACATGGGTGCAAGCAGCATATATTCCACCTGGAATATCCCCTGCTGGGTGTAGTCTGCCAGACTCAGCCAGACTCAGCCAGAGAGTCTCTGATCCATAAAGCTGAACTTACTGTTCTCTTACTCCCACTCTCCAGATGTCCTGTGCCTGCCTCATTGACCCCCAGAAAATTGTAGTGTCAATTTTGTCATGTCCCAGACCCAGAAAGATGTGTGACAGGGCCCCATCATGGTTATCACCATGTCTCCAGGACACCACCTATGCCTAACCCCAGTGAGCAATCAATAAATGATGCTTCATGGATGGCTCTATCCACCAAAGTTCTATCCAAAACTCCTCACTTAGCCTCAGGAGTACCTTCAGCATCTCTCAATCATCCATTCAAATAAGGATTTGTAAACAGCGAAGCACCATCCAAAAGAATTAGGATATTTTTTTTAAACCATCATCTACATATAATAGGCTAAAGTTTTAAAATTCTTTCCTAGGTACTATCTGGATTGACCCATACACCAACCTGTGAGGGAGAGATGATGGTCTCCATTTCATGCTCAAGAAGACTGGAGCTCAGAGAAATCAAGAGACTTGCCAAAGGCCACACAGCCCATTGGTGGTAGGATTTCATTATAAACTGGGACCTCTAGGCTCAAAAGTCCTTGAGGTTTTTTTTTTCCCCTCTCACAACCATCATGACTACTAAGGAAGCTGACCTGTTTGGTTTAGAGGAAGCTCCAGACTTTCTTTACCATCATACACTCCATTGGGGCTCAAAACCCATCTTTAGTTTACCTCAAAATTGCAGAGGATGTACTGGAAGACACCGACATTGGTGATAGCAGATGACCTGAAGCCCATTTCTGCAGTGCCAACAATGGAGAGGATCAGCTGAAAAACTCGATGGTTTAGGAGAGAGGTCTTTTTCCTCAGGAGAAATGCCATTATCTGAACAGGTTAAAACACACAGCAGTTTCTTCATGAATGCATCATTAGGATTTTTTTTTTCTTCACCTGCTCCTTCCTCCCCCAGCACCTTTGGTCAGCCCAGTCTGAAACTCACTGCTCTCCAGTGCTACCTCCTTTGTTCCTATGTTCTCAAAAGAAAAACACACACCAATTTCCGTGGCTGCTTCCCCACCAGTGTCCACTTTTCTGTACTTATATGACTTTACCTATCTCTAGGGACCCCCTGCTCCTTCCTTTATCTCTTCTACTGTGTTTCCAGAATGCCACTCTCTCCACCTCTCCTTGTTTCCTCCTATGCTTCTGAGTGCTCTTTCTCATTTTCCTTACTGGATCTTACATTTGTAATCATCCCATAAATGTTGCAATATTACCAGGAAGCCACTTGCTACTCATGAACCCAGTTACACCCAACATCACTCTGGGCGGCAGCCACTAGATGTACCATTCTACTGTGCTATGCACTGGGAAACTAGCAACATGCAGGCAACCATATCAGGACAAATACACTGGGATCCCAGCGGCCCACACCCATCTCAGAGAATAAGATGGATTCCTCCTGGCCTCATGTCTCTGTTGACCTCAGTTACGCACAAGTCAGGATATGCAGCCATTCACTGGCATCCGAGTTCTTATCCATCTCATCTGGATTCTCAGCTCAGCTCATCCACTGCTATCAGTGGGTTTTGAAGGAGTGATAGGAGGAAGATGCCACTGTTCAGATGTGCAACAGTCCAAGTGAGAAAGGGTGTGCCTGAAGTGACACCATACTGCTTTCTTCTGCTCCAACTCTGACCTTTGGGCCAAAGAAACAGGGATGCTCTCTCCCGGCACTCCTTGCACCAGGAGGAACCTCTGCAAGCCCCAGCCTCACTGCAGCCTTTGTGCCCTAGACTTTGTCTAGACTTCAACCCTAGGCCTATCCCTGGCAATTCCTTTCATAGCTGCCTCCTAGCCATGCAGAAAGGTGCCCCAGGGCAGTGACCCATCTCATATGACTTTGTGAATAGCAAATAGTGGTAACAATCACAGTGAACATGGACACAGCAGGCACTCTGAGCAGGCACTCTTCTAAGCATTCAATGTATATTAACTCACCTAATCATCACAACCCTACCTAATAGGTGCTATTATGATTCCCATTTTATACATAGGAGAACTGAGGCACAGAGAGATTAAGGACTAAAGATGGCTAATATTTGCAGAGCAATTATTCTGGGCCAGACAAAATTCTAAGCCCTCCAACTATATTAAGTCATATAGTCCTTGCTGCAACCCCATGATACAGGAGGCATGAGAGTCTGCATCACACCAGTGGCAGAATTGAGACTGACAGGGTGAGTAACTTATTTAAGGTTAAATAGCAAGTTAGAGGAAGAGGCCAGATTCAAACCCAGCACTGTGGCTCCGTGACCTAGCCTCTTAGCCATCTTGCTAGACACAGTGGGGGACCACAAATGATTCTTGAATTCGCCAGTAAAAAGTACTAGTAGCAACAGATGGGTATGTATCCCCATCCAGATCAGAGTCACTCTCTGGCTGGCCATCACCTGGCTTTCTGCTGTGAACTGAGTCTCCAGAGTTTTAGGACCCAGGGGCTTTAGGCTTCTGTTCTCCAGAAGTCACTATAGAAGGAATGTCCACTGCAGCCAGAGAGGCTTCTCTCTGCTCCTCAAGATGACAGCCCCCTGGGGAGCTGTAGACTCAGATGGGAGAGTGAGATTACCTGGTACCCAAAGATGTGCTTCATCAGACAGTCACACATGACATTGCTGGTCAGGACCAAGTGTAGGACTTTCACAGCTGCATACATGGTGTGGTCATCCTTTGCTAAGGAAATAAGGCCCAGGAGAATGGCAGGCCCACCAATGAAGTCCAGACTACTGGCAGCAGGGCTGGAGTGGAACACCCTTACCCCTGTGTGGGACAAAGTGGAATTCCATCAATAATTACAGCTTCATTCCAATGAAAAGTCCCTGGTACCATGTTGGGGTGAATGAACTGCCAAAACCATTCCCACTCATAGCAGAGGAGCCTGTGCACATGGGACAGGCTGGGAGGAATGATAGGGGGCTTTGCAAGTCTTATGTTCTGAGAGATCCTGTGATGAGTTCTCTGGGTCACCAGAAGGCTGAAACTGTTCAGGGGATTTCAGATTGTTGCCCTTTGTCTCAGTCCAAAGTGCCAGATGAGCTAGATGCCTTAGGCGCCATCTGAACCACAGTCCACTGGCTACTCTGACAACCTCTGACTCTTGTCTGGATCCTGCGAGGTTGGATCCTTGCACCAACTGGATGCTTTGCTCTTGCCCAGTTGCAAGGCAACTGACAGTTCCTGGCCTTGGTTTTCATTCCAACAACCACAACAAGTCTCTGTACAAACTCCCCACTGTGCTCACTACCATTGTGCACAGATGAGGCTTGTTAGTAGCTGAGTTCACTAATAGCTGTCAGATGCAGTGAGGTGAACTGACCTTATGAAATTTAGGAAGTCAACCTTCTGGCAGGGTTAACTCACCAGCTATTGCCATCACCATCCTGGCTCCCCGACAGGTTCTTTCCTGCCTGCCTCTCAGAATTCCAGGCTGCACAAATGATGGCAACTGCAATCCCTGTTGCCAAATGGCCTGACTTACCTAACTGGCCCACAACAACGGCTCCAATCGTTCGAAGAGGACCCAAGAGATGGCCAGCACAATTTCTTAGCAAGAACACGGGCGTGGCATTGTCACGGGATGAAATATTCATCTAGAGAAATTGGTAACCATTAGTCCTAAGAAACTCTCCTGGAAAGGAAGAGATCTTGTTCACAAACTCCTGGAGGGCAGATACCCTGAGGCCTAGCCCCGTACTTGTACTCAGTGAATGAATAATAATTGATCCAATGTCAGGACAACTGAAACAAAAGTTCATGTTCTCATGTACTGCCTCCCAGGCTGTGGCTTAATCATAAGGGAGCAGCTTCGATTATACAGTTGTGCCACTGATGTCCCACATACTCATAGGAACTGCCAAAGTCACTCCCACTCACAGCAGAAGAGCCTGTGCACATGCGACATGCTGGGAGGGACTAAAGTGGGCAGGAAGGACCCTAGGGCACTTGGAGATGGAACAGTGTTATGAAGGCCAGGATTGCCTCCTTCCTAGGCTTGTCCATCCTCTGAAAGCCACAGCCTCACTGGTTTCAGAAGACAGAAAAATGGGAATCCCGGCTTTCCCCATCAGAAGGAACTCTACTGGTAAGGCACTTCTTTGGTGCTCAACTGGACCTAATCCCTGATCCCTCTTCTGCAATAAAGACAGGTGGCTTCCTGTCTAGGAAGGTGGATTAGCCCAAATTTACCCGCAGTGAGCAAAAGAGCTCTTTACTCAGGAATTAGGAAATAGTAAACCTAATGGCATCTTCATCTACAAACATGTCTGCTTGCTTTTTTGTAAATTTTTTGTTTACAACAAACACAGAAATTCTGTAGTCTGTGTTGCGGGGGGTGGGTGGGGGAGGGTCAGTAGCACCCAGAAAAGGGAAGTTCCATGGTGTTCACAGTGTCACAAAGATTTTTTAATATTCCATTTGTTCTTGTTCCACCATGAAGAATGAACACCTACTTTGTCCTTTGATCAATTACTAATAAAAGGTTTGGTCTTGGGGGAAGCTAATGGGTGGGAAGCCATGGGATATTTTAATGAATGAAGTGAGAAGCACTTCTGTGTATATCTGTCTATACATACACAAACATGAATTAACATTCATTGAATCACTGAAAACTGAAGCAAGCCATGAGATCATGATTCCAAAAGGGGGCAGCAAGTGAAGTTAGAAGGCATACCTCTTTGGCAATCAGGCGGCTGTCCACCTCATTGTACATGTTTCTAATATCTGTAACATTGGTGGTGGAGGAGCTGGCTACATGAAGGCCAAAGGAAACCCTTTCTTCTGCAACCAGTGGCACTGCTTCCATACCAGGATCCTCTCCTAAAATGACACATCTTCAATCATTTCTACTCTTACTTTACAGAGCAGGAAATTAATCCTCAGAAGAATAAATATCTACTGCTATGTGGCAAATCAATCATCGAGAGCATGTTTGTATCTTGTTATATTGTGTGTTTGTACATTGTTACATGTTGTTATATGTTTGTATTCTGTATGTTGATATGTCTCATGTTTTGCCCCTACCTGTGCTTCTCTGACACTTATAAAAAAATTGTGGAGAAAGCTCACAGTGTTAACCCTAGTATAAAATAGACATATTACAGGTGTGACATTATTAAGCTTGAAACCTCAATCAAGAATGTAACCTCACTCCCCAAAACCAAAATGCTAAGTGATAAGAAAGCTGACTTATAGAATGTGAAACAGACTGAGCTGAAAGTCCTAAGATTTTCAGTGATCTGCATGTCCATCCCACTTGGAATTAGTGTCCTGACTCCTGCATCAAGGAGAGGAGCCACACGTGTGTCTTGAGAAGCATGGTAAGAACAGAGACTCAGTGAAACTTTGGCTCTGGACCTGACCTCTCACATTTCTCTGACCAGAATCATTTGTCAGAGGAAACAAAGTTTGAAAAAGATACGGGGCCTAGAGATAGAAACACTCATCAGCTCTCAATCACTCTTCACGTACAATGCTTCTCTACAGAGATTCATTTATTATTCTTCCCAGATAGGAACTGACCCCTTGACTTGACAGAGCACAGAGAGTGATGCTTGCTGCTAGAATAGCCAGCAATCAATAATGAAAATATGAATGTTTTGTCTGCCTGTTTAATAATTGAAGACAACAGTATACTTTAGTTAAAAAGCTTCTTCATTAAAAGGAATGTAACTTATTTATCTTATTCTCTTCTCTTTCTTGCTGATGGCATTACCTCCCCTCCCTGCCCCCTCCCCCGCCCCCACCCGCCACTCTCCTCCATTATGTGCTTTGGAATTGAAAAATGAAGGCTATGATCATTTTCTTTTTTTGTGACATTTTCTGTTGGATTGTAAATATACAACGATCTAATTCCAGAGGTCTTCCCTAATGACTGACTTGTGCTGAGTTTATTCTTTGTGAATATGCTATAAATAAATGAATGTCTATTTTTAAAACAATATCAGCAAGATTATTATAAACTAAAACCTTCCGCACCTTGGATGTACACAGCTTGGAAGCTACCATGGTATCTTGGGCCAAGTTTGTTAATAACTTCCAGAGTTTCCACTGAGATGGCTTCATCAAAGAGGTATGTAGGGCCAAGACGCCATGTTAATGATGACTTTTCTTTCCAGACTCGAGGGGTAGCAATATATCCATAAACATCTACAAATGACGATGGATCCATTGACAGAAAAGGTCCTGGTAAGGCCTGGATATACAACATCTATTAAAATAAAAAGGATAGGAGGTAGTTAACTTCAGAATCAATTAAATACATATGGATATAAAATGATGTACCTTCTCTCAAAGTAAAAACTTATTTTATCTAAAAATATTAAAAAGATAACTCTCATAGCTGAGAAACAGTGAAGCAAAGCAAGTTTATAAAATGCTGGTGGGAGTAAAATAGTGACACTGTGCTTTTGGAAACAAATTTGGAAATATTAAGACTCACTAAAATGTTCATCTGTTTGCCTCAGTCATTCCATGAAGAACCTAAATGTTCAGTATTGGCACATTAATTTTTATGTACTAAAAATAATGACAGACATACAGATTGGAAAGAAAAAATAAAACTGTCACTATTTGCAAGTAACATGTCCATGAAGAATATTTCAAGGACTCTGCAAAAAAATTATACGTGGTGATGGAAGGAAATTTAACTTTGGGTAGTGAACACACAATACAATATACAAATGATGTATTATTGAATTATACATTTGAAAACTATATAATTTTATTAACCAATGTCATCCCAATAAATTTTACTTTTGAAAAAAAACACAAAACTCCTAGAACTAATAAGTGAGTTCAGCAAGGTCACAGGATACATGATCAACACACAAAAAACAATTGTATTCTACAGATTTACAATGAACATGCAGAAACTAAAATTAAAAACAATATCATTTACAATCGCTCAAAAGAAAATGAAATACTTAATAAAACATGTATAAAATATGCACACTGAAAATTCCAAAAGGACGAAAAAAATTAAAGAAGACTTATACAAATGGAGAGACCTACCATGTTCCTGGATAGGAAGATTCAACATAGTAAAGAGGCCATTCCTCCCCAAAATGATCTACAGGTTTAATGTAATTTCTATCAAAATCTCAGATGGTTTTTTTGCAGACAGACAAGCTAATTCTAAAATTTATATGTGAAGACACAGGCCATAAAATAGCTTTAACAAATAGCTTAATTCTTCTTTTTTGAAAATGAAGAATTAAGTGAGAGGTAACACTCTATCCAACATTAAAGCATATTATATAGCAACAATAATAAAGAAAATATGATATTGGTAGGGGAAGAGTCACACAGATCAATGGAAGAAAATAGAGAATCTGAAAGTAAACCCATGCAAATATGCCCAACTGATTTTTGACAAAGATTTGACAGTATTTCCAGTAGAGGAAGGACAGCATCTTCAACAAATGGTGTTGGAGCTACTGGACATTCATAGACAAAGAAATAAATTTTCACCTAAAGCTCACACCTTATACAAAAAGTAGCTCATAGTTCATCATATATCCAAATGTACAGTGTAAAACTAGAAAAAAAAATTTTTTAAACATAGGAGAAAATCTTCAGGCTTTAGGACTACGCAAAGAGTTCTTAGACTAGAAACCAGAAGCAGTGGTCATAAGAGAAAAAATTGATAAGTTATTCTTTGTCAAAATAAAACTCTGGCTCTGCAAAATGCAGTGTGAAAGAGGATAAAACAACCTATAGATTAAGAAAAATTATTTGTAAATTAAATATTTGACAAAAAAACTATTATCTAGAATATATAGAAAAACCCTTATAACCCAACAGTAAAACCCAAACAATCCAATTAGAAAATGGGCAAATGACATGAACAGACATTACTGAAGAAGATATACAGATGGCAAATAAGCACATAAAGATGTTCAATCTCATTAGCTATTAAGGAAATGCAAATTAAAAACACTAGATATCACTACAAACTTATGAGAAAAGCTAATTAAAAAATAGTAACAACACTGATTCAGAGAAACTGAATCACTCATTCATTGCTGCTGGGAATGTAAAATGATAGACACTCTGGCAAATCATTTGGCAGTTTCTTATAAAACTAAACATGTAACTATCATAGGACCCAGCAATTGGACTATTAGATATTTATCTCAGAGACATATAGACTTAAGCTCACACAAAAACCTGTACACAATGTTCACAGCAGCTTTATTTGTAGTAGCCAAAAACTGGAAACAACCCAGATGTCCTTCAATAGTTAGGTATCCATATCACGAAATACTACTCAGCAATAAAAAGAAATGAACTATTGGCACATGCAACAACTTGAATGAATTTCTAGAGATTTAAAAACAAATCTAATCCCAAAATATCATATACTGTATGATTCCATAGACATAACACCTTGAAGTGACAAAATTTTAGATTACTGGTTGCCAAGATTAGAGACAGGGATGGGTGACGGGGTGTGGATGGGAGGTGGCTGTAATTATAACTTATATAAACAGGCAACACAAGGGACCCGTGTTGTGATGGGAATGGTCTGTATCTTGGCAGTAGTAGTGAATTCAGAGACCTAGGCATATAATAAAATTGCATGAAATTGAATACACATATAAGTACAAGTAAAATTGGGAAAATCTGAAGTTACACAAGATTTCTCTCTAATAGTTCTTACAACTACATTTTAGCCTACAATCATCTCAATAGAAATTTCAAGAAAATACAAGAAAATTAAAAGAATCTTAAGAGATTTTCACTAATAAACATTTATAATTTCAAAGCTCATCTGGATAATTTTTTTAAATAATATTATGTTAACTAGATAGTATGCAAAATTTTCTGTGCAATGAAGTCACAACTATTTTTTAAGAGAAAAATCTGAAAGAAATTAAAAACTATGGTAAGATACAAGGAATGTAGGTCATCTTTCTACTTTTCTCTATTTTTCAGTTATTTCAAAATATGTTTATATTATTTTTAAGACTACAAAATCAATATATACATTCAGATGTATATAAATACATATTTTATAAATGAGAGCTCATATAATTTTAGAAATATTTTTCTCCCTACTAATTAAATAAAATTTTCAAATAAAAACAAATCAAGTTTTCAGACACCAGGCCTGCCTAGAGTGAAGTCCACTGTGCTCTCTCTTCTTTCCCACCTTCCCAGTCACAGACTTTTCTCTCTCCCACACCAAACCTCTGCCCCATCCCTACAATTCACCTGGCCTCTTTCTTCTCAAATTCCTATTGCATATTCTCACTGTACCATTCAGATTGATTTATAAACTTAAGATGTTTCAAACTACTCCCACATCATTTTGCTCAATTCAGGTTGTTAAAATACTCCTCACCATTCTAAATTTAACTTATTTTCTCTTGGAAATAAAAAACAAAGTCTCTGAAATTTGAAAACAGTTGTTAAGCTGGGTCATCCCAACCCAAGCTCTGTCATCTTAGCCTTGCCTAGCAGATAACTGCATCTAAACACAGACATTTATGTTTATCCCAGTTAAATTTCACTATTGATACTGAACCAACTTGTTGAGATCACGTTGGAAAGTCAACTTTGTCAGCCTTGGCCCTTGGTCATTCTCCATGGCATACTTGGGCATATTTGACATATACAACCTTTCTACTCACTGACTAGTTTCACTGGTCGCATGGGGTTGGATGTTCATCCATGTACCAATTCATTCAACTACACTATCATCCACACCATATTATTCTTTGTGGCTTTAAATTCAATGTAATTCACCAAGTGTTTATTATATGCTTACTATGTGCCAGCCCCTGGTTAGTGCAAGCGAGATCCAAATATCAATAGGACACACCTCTTAGCCTCAAGGTACATGAACTACTTCACAGAATATCAGCCTGTTTTGTTAAACAAGACAGAATAACAACATATCTATGAAAAAAAGACCAAAAAAAAAAGCCCATTTGTAATCATACCTTAACAGATAAAAACAAAGATACTGTGCTACCACAAAGTGACCATGCTTCCCATCCTGGCTAATGTGAGTAACTCTTGCTGCTTCTACACCAATAGTTGTAGCCCTGCTCTATTTCTCCTACTTCCTGGATGAAAATTCTGAATATACACAGGCATTAAATTGCCTTTCTGACAGCACCCAAGTCAGAACAGACTGACCTTCACTTCTTTGAACCCTCCCAAAAAGTACCTAAAACAAGCCCAAATCCTATATAAGCCACTCCTAACTCTGTGTTACACCATGGGGTAAGGAGTCTCTTACTACAGCAAGCTTAACAAATCTAACTTTTGTTTTGTACTATATGCACTCTCTTGAAAGTATTTGGCTGGTGGGCATGGATAGTTCCTAGCACCTAAAATAGTATCTACCACACAGCAGGTGCTCAACAAAATAATACCTAACATATAGTAGGTGCTCAATAAATATTTAATGAAGGGGGAAGAAAAAAAGAGAGAGAGGGAAAGAGGAAGGGAGAAAAGGAGCTCCCTTGTGAGTAACTAATTGCTTTTCTCGTGCTGCTTTCAAGATTCTCTCTTTGTCTTTATCTTTGGCATTCTAACTATGATGTGTCTCTAAATGACAGTAATGAGACACTTCCTCCAAATATGTGTTCTCATTCCATTATTGTCTCTGATCACAGGACCATCTATTCTTCACCATTCTTGCTCTAAATCTGGCAAGATGTGTTTGTGTCTTCATAAGCTTTAGCACCTTGCTCCAAACTGTAGTGTGCAGACCACCTACATTAGACTCACCAGGAGGCCTCTTAGAAAAGTCAGATTTTAGGCCTTCCTCAGACCTCTCTGGGGGATTCATTCTTTAAAATCTGAGAAGATTTGCCTTGTTTTCTCTGGAGATTTATATTTTCTTATGACTATTCTCACAGTCATAAATGCCATGACTGTTCTTGTTTTCATGTTTTACCTTCTGCCCTGGTTGTGTGATTCCATTTTCTAAAGATGCCCTTTTTATGCCTGAGCTCAGCCAAGTGTTCTGGACAGCAAGGGTATATTGGATACCAACCCCTTCACCACCAAAAGAAAACAAAGAACTGGACTGAGGCTACCTACGATGGTGTGGCCAGGAAGCACAGCCCTGGGGCAAGGGCAACTGAGGGAATCATCTCACCTTGGCTGAGCCAATGACCTGTCCATCCAAATAGGTAGAAACAGTACAATTCTTTTTCATTTCTTTGGTGACAACTACAGCCAGGTGATGCCACTGACCACAAGCCAGCAGCTGGCCACACCTGACCCGAAGCTGACGTCCTGCAGAGGGCTCAGAGTCATCCTCAGGTTCCATGACATCTAGAAGAGAGAACAAACTCTAGTTTTCACTTGCAGACTTATGCTGTACCAACCCAGGAGAATAAGAAAAGGGCCTTGGACTCTAGAAGCCAAGACTATACCCCCTCCCATAAAGCATCTATCATTGTTGAGATCTTGCTTTGTGTCAGACAGTGTTTTAAGGACTATTACAAATATTAGCTCATTTTATTTTCATGAGAACCCTGTGAGGTAGGTGCTGTCATGATCCCCGTTTTATCATCCTGAGGAATGGAGAAGTTAGGTAACTTTCTCAAGGTCACGCAGACATTATGCAAATCCAGGAGTCAGGTTCCAGGTGTAGCCCACACCAGACTGCCTCCACGATGATGCACATTTTCTGGCAAAGTCCTGAGAGGGTGCAGGGAAACAGCACTTGTGCTGTGTGTCAAGGATACCAACCCATCCTCTGGACCTTCTGGGTGTTTCACTATGATATTCTCAGGGCACATGAGAACAGATATGGCCAAGATGTTCTGGAATTGCCATCTCAGGCCACTTCAGGCCATCATAAGTGGGAGAACTTGGAAAGCCAGTCTGAGCAATAAATGGCAGAGCCAGGAGTAGCCACCAGCATCAGTGAAGGAGGGTTGGACTCCCGGGTTCTTGTTCTAAGAACTGCTGACTTAGCCCCATTTCCCTCAAGTGTGGACAAAACCAACTTTGGCTCCCAACACCATACCCAGGGGCTGAAACTCTTTCTCTTCTGTAGATATAATCAAGGAGAGATCATCCCAGCAGAGGCTGACAGAGAAGCAGACAAAGGGCTGCTCAGTCCTGGCCAGGTGGCGCACCAAGGTTAGGAAGCGCAGTGGGTGGCCTTCAGTGACAGTGCTGTGTCTGCTGATCAGGAACCAGCAAGAGAAGGTCAGGCCCCCCAGCGGAGGGAAGGACCTGTCAGCACCTGGAGTCAGAATACAAGCATACCATTAGGCTTTTTCTTGTCTAACCTCAGTGTCACTCTGATTCTGCCCAGAGGTGGTCTTACTGTGTGCCAGCAATGTGCCTCTCCTGACTCACGCCTTCTTTACATCAACCCTACCCAGCAGGATGTTTCTGTCTCCTTGTTCAT
This sequence comes from Eidolon dupreanum, assembly GCA_028627145.1. Classification (NCBI taxonomy): domain Eukaryota; kingdom Metazoa; phylum Chordata; class Mammalia; order Chiroptera; family Pteropodidae; genus Eidolon; species Eidolon dupreanum. The sequence continues at coordinate 54,672,288 of CM053506.1, read as the reverse complement.
TCTATTGGGAATGAGTCATATTCCCACCAGGACTTGAGCCTAGATCTTCAAAGACCCTCTCCAGTTCTGCCCCACCTATTAATCCATGTTACCTTACCAAGGGGATGGGAGGAGCACAACCCTGAGATCCATCACCATTTAGCCCACTGGTTAGCTGACCTAAAGCTGGGCAGTATGTTATGTAGGGCAGAGGGCACTAGCCTCACCTGGCTGAACCTTGCATGGAGAATGCTCCATTCCAGGGGGATCAATGCCTTCCCACCTTGGGACAGGGTTGGCAGCACTGGTGGGGCCCCATCTCCTCACTGAATGATCAATATCAGACTTGGTACCTCACACCAATGGGCCATGAATACAATGGCTCCTCAGCACCTGTCCTCCCATAGAAACCCAGTCCCTGGTTCTCCTAACAGAAGGTGCTTGGCTTTCAACTGAGTGCACCACTGTATAAAGTATGCCAAGGCCCAGGTCAATCCCCACATGAGCCAAAGATAGGTTTGTTCTGGATGGCCATCAACCTAGAATTCATATTCCTGTCTAGGGGCGAGGTGTCCATTTAAGCCTTTATCAGTCACTGACAAAATGAATTAAACTTGGGTTCGGCCACCAGGTAACCCACTGAGCCCATCAATGCTAACTGAGCCCCCACTATATGCAGAGTCATGGGATCAGCCCTTGGAACACACAATGAATAAGACACCCCTGCCTTAAGAAACATGACAAACTGGAAGGATGATTTGTCTACAGTTAAACAGGACCAAGAGGAGGACTCATGCTTTCTTGAAATACCAAGTTGAAATCTGAAATCAAGCCTCCTTAAGGACTAACTCCCCAGGTGGAATAAGGAGAGCTCAATGAGCTAAATCCCCTGGGAAGCACCTACCTGTCCCAATCCCTCCGGAGACTGAGTACTCAGTGCTGGCCCCCATGATCGTAGACAGGGTTGGAATGAACAAACAGCTGGAAACAGAACAGTGTCTCAGATCATTGACCTGCAAGCCAGCCTCTGGCTATGACAGCTCCCTTCTGTCCCTCTACAGGAGCCTCATTCACTCTTAGAAAATGAGGTCCCAAGGACAGAAAGCAGCTAATGCTGGTACCATGGCCCTAGAGAAGGAATCCACACTGGAGGCTGGAGGAGAGAACATTTCAGAATGCAGGCATGCCAGGGGAAAAAGAAGGCCCTGCCCCTACACAGTGGGGGACACTGCCCCTGAGAAGCCACTGAGTAGATGGGGTATCCATATCCCCGACATGGTCCTCTGTTGAGTGGTGAGAGCTTATGGGAACTACAATTTTGTAATCAATATTATAATTCATCTGAGGCACAGGGAAATTAATAAAGTATTTTTCAAATATACAAAAGCCTATCATACCCATAACCTTCCACAGACATGTCAAATTCCACAAACGATGGAGCCAGAGCAGCCCTCTCAGGTTGCAGGTTGCGTGGGGAAGTCATGGAGATGAGGCTCAGTGCCATCTGAAGGGTAAAGCTCTCATATGGCCCTGAGGGCATGAGAGCCTGTGATACTGGTGGGCATGGGCCAGCATCTCGAGTGGTTCTCACAGGACTCTCAGCAGTCATTGGTACCATTGTCTGTGACCCTAAAACAGCAAGCAAGAGAAGAGATATCTTTGTTCAAAGCATTTCCACCCCTCTTCTGACAATAGTCCTGATATTTCTGCCACAGCTTTGAAGGAAGTCTCTAGTCACCATGCATTTAATCACTGTGAGGGTGGCTCTCATGGGCCCTCCTATATGGGTTCTCTGCTGATTTTGATAACACTGACCCATGACGACAACCTGTTCCTTCTAGAAACTTCTTCTCCCTTTAATTCCATCATGCCCTCTCTTTCTGTTTCTGCCATTGGATTGCCCCATTGGCAGTCACTCACTGAGGCTTTGGGTTGGCTCACCAAGCTTCACACTCTCTTTTACAATGGACTATCTTCATGAAAGCTCTCATCTTCCACCTCCAGCTCCCAGCCCAAGCCTGATTCCCTATCTTGCTTTGCAACTGAGTCTCCTTGCCTTAATGTTTTATGTGACCTTACATTCAGTGTATTCACAGCTTTCTTTCCTCCATGTAGGTTCCCTAGACCAGCATCTTCCCAGGTACCAGGCCTGATACTAGGGGATCCACCCAATGTTTTGGCCTCCTGATCCCTAATTCACCCCTGAGTTGAGAACTGTGCAGAAAGCTCCTCCATAGGGGATACTCCAGCTATGTCATGACCTTATCACTGTATCTGTGATCTGAACCCAAAGGGGTCAAGTATATGCTCACCATCACCTATTTTATATGGAAGTAAGTATCATCCTCCTTTTAGATCTGGCCTCTTTCTAGAGTCCCCCGATCCCTCCGCTTTTCCCCATTTGCTCCACTGAACAGCAGGCACATTAACTTTTAAATCTATCTACTTTCTATCTGTTGTAAATGAGCCCTTAAAATAAACACATATTCTTTTAAAATTCCTATTAACCTGCCCCATTTCTTTCTTCTGTTCTCACCTGAGCATCCAGTGTCCCCTCCGTCCACACAAGTTGAATTGAGAATTTTCATTGCAGCCAATGGAGGCGGGGGAGTTCCAAGACCTAAAAACTGTCTAAATATCATAACATACAAGAGAACCAGATGAAGACATTTAGTAGGCAGAAGTTTATGCAGCTTCATCTCAGCACTTTTCTAGATCCCAATGCTTCCTAATTCCCTCTCCATGTTTTCCTCTCTCTGCCTGGACACTCTTTCCTCAAGTCATACAGAAACAGGCCATCCTTGTTCTAGCACCCAGATCAGAGAGCTGGTGAGTTTTGACTTTTTAGGTGCTTTTGACTTAACCAGAGACCAGCTAGGACCCTCATATTGGACCTTGAAAGAAAAAGGAATCTGTTGAAAAATGATTTTCTCACATACTGTTTATAACTCACACTCTTTGTCATAAAGAGCTTAAGCACAATGAATGTATCTGGCAGCCTGCATGTAGAGAGACTTAAAGAGGCTGATCTGATCTCTGTGTCCCATGCCTGCTAGCTGAAGGGGTTGCATATCTTCTTTCTCCTCTGCACTTGGTCTTGTGTGTCAGCAGGCCTGTGATCCCTGAACTCCACCCTCCCTACCGTGACAGGGTGAGTAGCCTAGCCACAGGTACTAAAGAGACTCTTGACCTCCCTCCTTCAGCCTTTCTTTCCTCTGCCTTTTTGTCTTCTGTGCCTTTGTCTTCTCTGCTGCAACTCTTCAGGAAACATGTGGCTTTACAGAGGGGAAGCCAGAAAGAAGGACCCCTCAGGATATGTCCCCCTCTTTATCAGCAGTCCTGGCCACTGCCTCTCACATCAGCTAAGCTCTCTGCAGTGTAGCCTTTCAAGTGCAGTCAGGCCTCACTGCTCCCACCCTTCTCAGCGAGGCATCTTCACAGGCCAAGTTCTCTCCCCTCCTCATCTGGTGAGCATCTGCACAGGCCTCAGGGCTCACCAGGCTGACTTCCTTGAAGCTCCACCTCTTTACACCCAATCTCCCAACTATGATTCTCCCAGCTCCGAGCAGCCCCAGCACTCTCCACTGAGCATTCCCACAGAGCTATTCTGTATTGTCGCAAGTCCATTTTACTATCATCTCCTCTCCCTTAGACCATCAACTCATGGGAGGGCTTCTGTCTGCTTTGTGGGCACACACACTGCCAAACAGTCCAATGACTCCTCCCTGGGCTTGCAGTGTGCAATGCTGGGAAGGACCCTGTAGAGGACAGAGGGACATGAGGACACCTATTCTTGTGCATTCCTCTTGCTCACTGTGCATGAACACAACTTTCAGGGGCTAGGTAGTGTTTCACATGCAGCACACAGTACCTTAACACATCCGGTTCAATGGCTTGAGAACCAAGCTTTTCAAAAATCCTGATGAGGCCTGAGTGCAGAGGGCTGCTGCCAGTGGTCAGGACCTGGTGGCAGGAGGTCATGAGGGTCTTGAGCATTCCCGCCTCACACATGACCTGACGGTTCTTCTCTGATTTCACCAGGGACTGGATATGACTGGCCATGGAGCACTGGATCTCCTTGGAAAGCTAAAATGTAACCAAAGCCGTGAGTCCTCGAGGTCAGAATAATTTATGGGCAACACTGATAGGCTCCTGACTAGGCCTCAATTTGGTTGTGAGGCAAGGAGACTGCACCCATCACAGCCTGTTCTCATTGCACTCCCATCGGTCTCAAGTATCCTCAGATGTGCCCTCCTCAGAAGGGCAGGCACTGGAGTCCAGTCTATGAGAGGATGTGAGCCACTGGAATCAGCTGCTGAAGAGGCAACAGCTTAAATCAGAGACTGCAAACTGACAGGCGAGACCCGTATCTTCCCCAGAGATGTGTGGTGTTTGACTCACATGATGTTTAAGTAGTTTCTGAATTAATTGCTAAAATTTAAAAGTCAGAAGATTTCACATAAAAGTTCAGACATATGGCCTCTCTCAAAAGATGGAAAGATCTAGTCAGGCAGGTTTTCAGTCCTGTCTATCGAGAAGCGGTTGGAGCTGGGCAGTGGCTATGCCCTCTCATGGGTTTCACATCCTCCTCACAGCTGACTCATTAACAGTCCTGCCTTTGAGTTTATACTGCTGACACAGATGGTGGAATTCACCTGGGAGGACAAGACTCAGGGAGCACTCTCCTCACACTACTGGCTGTGGCATACGCAGCCCTCTCCACCTTCACTCATTGAACCACACCAGAGCAGGGTCATGGCTCCTGTGGAAGCCCTGGCTGACATCTTCCCTTTGCTCCCCAGGTATAAAGGGAACCGTCCTCTAATGGTCCTTTGTCCAATACTTTATTTTAAACACATCCTGACACATGGACAGGCACATTCTTATCTTACCCCTATAAAATTTCAAGTCGCTTCTCTATCTTTATTCCAAGGAAGCCCATAGAACAGAGTGTGTTCAGTAAATATTTGAGCCAAATACAATACATCATTTTGACAATCTTTCTTCCTTCGTAAAAAGGTAAACCTCTGTAATTCCCAGCCCTCCTGGATATATAAATGGGGGGGCGTGGAATTTCCTTCAAAAAACTCTTAGGATATCCACATTCTCTTTTATTGTAGTATAATATTGTCTAAAGTGAGACGGATATCAGCTCACTCTTGATGGAATTTTCCTGTGGTGGACAATATGTTGGTTCCAACCACACCTCTTTTCTGGATGAGTGTACCCACTGCAGTTGCCTCTTCTCTGGAGAACTTCCTTCCCATAAGTGGGAGCTGCCCTGGCCAGGGGCTACATAGCCCCCATACATGCATACATGCACATTTTTACATGTGTGTGCACTCACATATATAAGCATAATCATACAAACATTTCAAATACATGAATACACACAGAAACATGTGTGCAGATGCATGCATGTTCATACATGCACACATGTATATGTGTGTGAACACATACATTCATGTACTCACACACACACACACACCAGACTATAGCCAATGAGGTCATGCTCTTCAGTCTCTGTGGTGCAATTCTTGCTTCAGAGGCCCCATGAGCTCAAACTAAAGCAAGATTTTGGTGGAGAGTACATCCCCTCTGAACTCCGTTCCCTGCATCATCCTGCTTCCCTCACTCCCTTTCCCTGCACCCCTCTTTTGATGAAGCCCATCACCTGTACTCTTGTCTTGAGATCCACTTCCTGGGAACCCAACCCAAAGCATTAGAATGTTTCTCATATTGCACACCTTTGCCCTAGCTTTGCCCTTGTTTCAAGTAAAGAGGTCTATGACAACGTAGATGACATCTAGATTAGTTTATCACATAAAGCCAGGAATAATTATAAAGGTGACTAATGAAAAATCTTTATCAAATGAGGACTGGCTTCTGGATCCATCAGGTCCCAGACCATCTGTCACCCACACATGTTCTCTATGAAAGCTTTCTTGGAGTCTGTCCCGGCTTCTCTCTCTTCCTCTTCTCTTGAAAATGAGTCTTAACTGCCTCTTTAATGTCAATTCTGGGCAAAGTCCTAGACATTTCAAGATGAATATGTCTCTATTCTCAAGGAAATTACAAACTAAAGGTGATACAGGTAAAGAGGTAGTCTCAGTCCATGTTCAAGCAGAGAATTTATGTAGTCTGAGAGGGGAGGGGTTCCCCACAGTTCCTTGCACATTTCACGGTGCTCTTGGAGTTAGAAGGAGTCCCAGGACTGGCACCTACTTTTGGGGCCAAAATTTATCCTGTGATGAATATTTCCTGAGTGTTCAGGATGTGCCAGGCCCTAGTTGAAACATGTTGACATGTATAGATTATGCAATCTCTGTGAGGAAACCTTTGAAGGAGGTACTATTACTATCGCCATTTTACAGATGAGAAAACCGAACCCAGACAAGTAAACTGTCCAGGCCACATAGTTAGGGCTAATCCTGGCTGAGAATCACCTCACTCCACCATCTCCTCCCAACATATGCAGTCATTTCGGGGGGGCCCTGCCCAGAGATAGTCAAGAGAATGTTTATATAAAAAAATTAATAGGATTGCATTATTCCACAGGCCACAAACACAGTTTTGTAGAATGTATTTCAAGGATTAAATTGTATGGTGAAATATATTTGCACTGTTGATCATCAGTTTCCAAATTTTTTTTAAAAAAAGAGTGGGTCATACAGCTCACCCTTCTGTCCTCCAACCTGCCTTCCAGAAGTACAGCACCCAGAGCTCCTGCCTCAAACTGATGGCTTTCAGTAATATTCCCATCTTTACTGTACCTTCAGTAACATTTCAGATTTGAAATTTTAGACTATTTAATTTTAGTTTAAAATTTGACTACATTAGAATAATTTTTCAGGGAGGCTGCTCCCAAGCAGGATTTTGACATTCTAAAATGTCACCATTTTGCCAATGTCATTGATGTCAAGGAGAGATCTAATCACTTAGAGATGATGGTCCCTGCAAAGGATTGAATGCTTGTGTTCTCCCGAAATTCAAATGTTGAAATCCAACGTGAAGGTATTTAGAGGTAGACAAAAGGTAGAAATGCTAAAAGTCATTTTCAGTGAACAATTCCATCATTTTTTACTTTGAAGAGCTCTTCCATGTGAAAACCTACACAACATCCTTGGTTCTCTTCCTCAAATCTTTCTTCTGGTGCTCTAAGCATTCCTTCTTGTATCCAACAGAGCCTGCATCTCTGCCTTCCTTCTCCATTCTTCTCAAAACAGAAAAGGAGCTTCCATCCTCTTGTCTTGAAATTTCCCTCTCCTAGAAATTGGATTTTGGTAACTGCATCTCTTAAGTTGGGGTGGGAGGAGTTGGGGAGTCTTGGAGGGTTGGAGAGTCATATGATGTGAGATGCAAAAATACTATTACAGGGTATTTTTAATAAAAAAATTTTTTAAACGTTTATAACCTCTGATTTTTATTACCAGTACTTCATTTATTGCTTTGAGGACTTTTGGTTTTCTTTTTTGTTTTTCCACACCTATCCTCGACATGGACAGGAATACTTAAAATCTAAATACACAAAAGAGAAAAAAGAAAAAGTTTTCAAAGGGGAGAAATGCTGATCTTGCTTAATGATACCACAAGTTTACTCCAAAATTGCTCAATACCCCATAATGGAGGAGGTAAAATTGATCGTCCTCATTATCACTGCAACTCTGTCAATACCAGTATTGCCTTGTTTTGAATAAAATGTGCTGTTTTTTTCAATGTTAGTTCCAGTAAAATAGGGTTTTAGTGAAAATATTAGTAGTAGCAGGAAACCAGTCTGGTTCCTCCCCCTACAAATGGATTGATTTTCCTAACGCATATTACTTCCAACACAGGAAAGGGGATGGTGGTTCAATTAGGACTCAGTGGTAAGCATGCAGGGTCACCAGGCTGGCCAACAGGCTGAATGAACCCCCCAAGGCAAATTATCACAAAGCAATTTGCGGGGTGCTCTTAAGGAGTTTTATGTTTTCTCTACCTAACAGTTATAACTTCAAGTCCATCTCTGTCCAGCTGTGTATGTTTATTCTCTGTGTGTGTGTCTCTCTCTCTGTGTCTCTGTCTCTTTCTGTCTCTGTCTACCTGTCTGTCTGTCTGTCTCTCTCTCTCTCTGTCTCTGTCTCTGTCTCTGTCTTTCTCTCTTTCTCTCCTGGTCCTGATTAATATGGTGCCAGAGCCCAATGAGGGATGGGTCCTGGTGGGGTAGATCCTCTCAAACTTTGGGTGTGTCAGCCCATGTTGTGTATTCTGGACAATAACCAAATTGTCCTGACATAGACGTGTAAACTATCAGATAGCCAGTGTCTTCTTCCCCTAGACACTTAAAAAGAATTAGGGATTTCTTTTGAGCTACTCAAATTTGTATTAGTTGTTTGTTCTAATTTGTTTGAAACGTTCTTTATTTGGTAACTTTGGAAAAGAGATAGTATAATTTAAGTGACCTCAGCTCTTAAGATCAAAAACTGTAAATGGGCTGCCAGGGATAAATAGGGCCTATAGATGTGTTTTATTTAACAAGCTGTTGAAGTTTGTATCTTTACTTACTTACTTCTCTCGTCAGCCTGATATTTGTGGTGTCCATACAGCCTGTAGACATGAGAGTTTGTGATTTTGGTTTAGGTGTAGGAGGGCCCAAATCCCACTGAGTTATTAGAACCCATGTCTAAAGGCTTCCTTGATGCATTTGTATAGATTTGTAACTAAGATCGAGTGCATGTGGGTGCCTGCTCTAAATCTTCTGCTTCTTTTATGAATTACTTATATATGATGGTCAATGCTTTCTGGTAACAGAAGCCAAGAATCTTATGTTTATAAAGTGTTTGTCTCTTTCCAGCTTTACTTCCCATCTTTCCCTTTGGCCCACCCTGTACTCTTGCCCTAGTAACATTTTCACCCTTTGCTGAATACACCACATCCTTTTCAACTGATGATGCCCAAAGTTGGGAAAGCACTTTCCCATCCCATCTTTTTGCTGAACTCCTACTTATTATTCCAGAAACAATTCACATGTCTTCTCATCTAAGAAACATTTTCTGACTTTCCCAACTAGCACTGTATCCATACTTCAATCATTATAAATACCATACTTTGACAGGCTCACTTACATGGGTTTGGCCATTTCTGCCATCTTGAGAGGCCAGGTGGATGTCTAAGATACATGTACCTCACCACTGACCACATTCCCAAAGCATGAGCTCATGGACCCAGTCAAGATCATAGGGTCGTCAAGTCCAGGTGCTGGATTTTCACCATCTCAAACCTAACACCCAGATGGAATGCCCAGTGCAGGGTTGCTCACTACTTTCACAGCTGCCTATCTAGTTTCAACAAGTGTGCCCTTATATTGAACCTAAATATTTCACTGTTTAACTAACTGGTCCTTGTCTGTTTTTCATTATTCTGCCACCAGTCAACCAACAAGTATTTGCCCAGTTTTCATTCTCTCAGAGGCCTTTCTCTCTAGGCTACACACCCTGAAATCAGGCCCCTCATCATCTTGAATAAACATGGGTGTGGTGTGTTAAGGGATCAGTGAGACCATCAACTCCCTTTGGCTGAATACTATACTTCTACATAGATAGACAAAAAATAAAATTCACCATAGTGGTGTCCTCACCCCACCTGAGACTATTATTGACCTTGCACTAAAACCCCTAGGACTCTCTCGCACACACACTTCTGTCCCTTATTACCCTGTGTGTGTGTGTGTGTGTGTGTGTGTGTGTGTGTGTATACATTAAGACATGAGCACAAGCATGATTATCTCTACTGAATTTTGACTCAATAGATTCTGACCTATTGCTTAAGCTAGTAGAGATTCTTTGCATGCCCAATCTGTCACCTACCATTCGAGTTTCATTCAGATCACTGATCAAATGCAGAACAGGCAGCGGGGAGGACCCTAGTCTTTTGATTTATAAGTAGATGTTAACATACAGTTCAATATTAATTATTTGCTATTAATTTATCAGTAGTGTAATACTAGTTGTAAACATACCTAAAATTTATTACCTTTCACTTAATATTTCCAAAATTTTGTGTATTATGACCCAGAGTTTTAAAAACAAAGATTACCAAAGCTGGAAGAGAAGGATGGAGGGTATGATGGAGCCAGCATCTAATGAGCACATACTGTATGCCAGGTACTTACTAAGTACAGTATATTCTCCACTGTTCTTCTCAATGGGAAAATATTATGAGACACTGAGACTTGAAGAGGTTGCATCAATTTTCCAAGGTCACACAGCTAATAAGTGGCAGAACTGGCACCCCAACCCAGGTCTTATTCCAAAGTCCATGATTTTAACACTGCATTTTGCATTCATAAAGAAGAGAATTTATTATCTCATAAGGGTCTAATGGTCTATAGAAGTGCTTTACTTAGTGGGCATATTTTGGCTTTGCTTTTGTTTTATTTCTGCCTAGTTAGATTATCTTAGAAAGGGCAAATACCCTTCCCTATAGCCGGAGGCCTCACCACTCCTATTGTTGATATCTGGCTTCATTTATACATTTCCTTTACCCATCTTGCCCCAAGACATTGAGTCTGCAACCCCTGTGACTTAGCCAAAATCTAAGTACCTGAATTTAAAATTCAGAAAGAGGAAGTGGACTATATAAATCATAAAAAAATTATGGCAACAGGGACTAGAAGAAAGGTCACCTGATAATTGGACTAGAGCTCATCCTAAGTTTAACTTCCACTCCATCACTCTATGTCCATTTTAGTTTGCTCTTCATCCTCTTTATCTCCATGTGAGATTATTTCTATTTGCTCTACTGAAGAGGCTACCTTAAGAAGTCACCTGGAATTTGACTAGGATCTGAGATTTTCCACTTAGGAACAATAGAAAGATTTAGAAGGTGAAGTTCAGAAAGACGATGGGAAACCTAGAAATTCAACATATTTGGAATTTCTAATGTGTTATAATTTAACAAAGAAAGACTACTACTTTATTAACTTCCTTGTTGGAGCAAATGGCTCTCTTTTCAAATACCCTGCCCTTCTATAGCACACTCAGGGCTATTACTTCTGTCAATATTTTAGTTATTTGAAACCCATAAGATTAGTTCAATGTACTGAAATAAACGCAAATTTTATGGGGGAAAAAAGCACCCTTTCCAAATTGAAGGACAAATGATTTAATAGATAAGTGCAGCTCCAAGCCTGATCTTATTTACATCCCATCAGGCTGTGTGGGAGGTTTCCATGGCAGTGGAATCTGGAAAACACCCATCAATGACTCAAGATCAAACTGATCATGTCCTTGATTCCAATGGCTACCACTTCCTTACAGGAAAGGCAACTTACACAGAAGCAAGAGGTCTAGGATCCCCACCTCAGGGATAGCCACCATCTTCTATTATGTTAACTCTGTTACTTAATTGCTACAAGTTTCAAGTCCTCATCAGCCAAATGGGAATATTGATATCCACCTTGCAGAGTTATTGTAAAGATAAATTAATAAGATACTTGCAGAGTTTTTGGCAACTAAAGCAGTAGCTACACTTAGCAAGTGCTTCCCATGCTACAGTGTTCGTTCTGCTCACCATGCTAAGCACTCATGCTAAGCACACATCGCTTTATTTACTCCTCATGGCAATGCCACAAGGAAGATATTATCCCCACACTACAACAAAGAAAGTTAAAGATCAAGGAGGTTAAATAATTTTCCATGGCTCTGTGACCATTTAGTGGCAGAGCTGAAATGTGACCAAAATATGCTGTCTTCAGAGCCTGAACTCTGCCTTCATACAGTGGCTAATTAAATGTCGTGGTGTTGGTGATAAATATGATAACAATAATGATGTTAATGGATGGTAATCCAATAAAGTTCAGTTCTCTTAACATGGTATTCAAGGCCCTTCATAATATAGCTTCAACCAAAGTTTTCAGCCCCACTCACTGTCTTTCTACCCACGTGGTCTATCCTAGCCCAGCTAAACTATTCAAAGTCCCCAAATGGGCATCTTCCTTTGTACCTCTCTTTGTGTCTGAGCTTCTCTTCCCTTCCTCCTTTACCTAATGTGTCATGGACATGTCTTTTCTTTAAAGCTTAGCTCCAATGTCCCCATCTCTCTGTGGATTTCTCTCCCTTCTCTCCCAACACGTTGTGAACAACCTTTGTCACAGCCATCAGAATTGTCTTACTATCTTCTACACTTCTCTCCCTACCCACCCTCAAATTCAGACTATGAGTTCCTGTGACATTCACCTCTGAATCACCACTGGCACCTATGGTTTACTAACTATCCCTAAAAGCAAATGTATCACATGGGTTGCTTCAGGACAGGCTGAGTTCAACCTCTGAGTACTATATCCCTGGAGGAAGTAGAGTGGTGCTTGGGACCGGAAGCCCTCTCACTGTTGTTCAGAGTTCTAGCACACAGTCACATCCCTATGGCAAGACTTTTGTGGTTCCTGACCATGCCTGAAAGGGAAAATGTCTTTGTTCCCAATTAGTTATTTTTTACTGGAGCTAACTCAGCATCAAGAGAACTTGAATTGAACTCCATTTTTGTCTTGTTCTTGGGATAGCAACATTCACAGTAAAATTCCCTCAGTCCAATTTTAATACTGGTAATCACACACACACACACACACACACACACACACACAAGCTGGAGTATCTGTTTCTAAGAGCAGCTCACAATACTAGCATTTTGGAGAGGAAGAAAACACCTCTTGGTTGTAAACAGGGCAAATTCAATGTGATCACAATTAGAAATTAGTCTAATAACCCATATGTGTAGTTATTTAAGTTGTTGCTTCTAAAATGATATCTACATCTTGGAAAGCCATCAATGTCTTACCCATAAAGTAGGAAGAACATCTGAAGAATGTAAAGTGAATAAGAGCATAGGAAATGCTGGGGTACCACCAGGCAGATCTAAAGGGAGATGAGTGGGAACTCACATCCCATTTTTTCAGTAACACTGCCATCTATTGAAATTTCCTGTTCCTTTTTCTGTACTAAAATAAACAGTCTTGTGGTGTCTCATTTCAGCATTTTATTGTATGGTCTTATTTCTCGTTTGATTTACTGTTCTATTTGTTGTTATAAAGTTTTCCACCACCATGCCTTTCAGAAATTAATTACTGTAATTATCCAACTTTAGCTGCTGATTTGGCATCTGTAAAAAATATTTGAGAAATTGCTCCACTACATTTCATTTGCATACTTGAGAGACAGTGAGGGAGAATTTTATTTTTTTTAAATTACTTATTGTGACCTAAATAAAGAAAAAGTATTCTACCAAATGGGATTTTCATTTGTATACTTAATTTATCTAATTACCATCATAGGATGAGTAGAAATTCTTCTCCATGCAGTAATGTGTTAGCTCATGAAGTTTATCTGAAACTCAGACTCATCCACAGAGTTTCCCTGCACTAGGAGAGGGAAGGACAGGCCACTGACTGTTCTGCCTCACTTCGTCAGTCACTGTCATGGTAGAGTTTGCACAATGCATCCATAAGTAACTGTTTGCTTGCTACAACCACCCAAACCACTGGCTTAGTTGTTCTTAATGCAAGTCTATTGTATGGTACAAAATACAGCCAAGGAAGCCAGACATCCTTACAATGGAAAAATGTATGCCCAGATTGCACCACCCTGTATCCCTCAAGAGCTACAAAGATGAGAGACTCATTCATCAAACACATTTTGACCTTAGGCCTGGAAGTGTTTCACATCTCCCCTCACTAACCCCAAGACCTTAGGAAGTTCTATAACTTTCCTGAGCCTCAAGCACTTGCAAAATGAGGGAGATTCTCATATATTTTCATGAGCTGTTATAAATATTGATGAAATAATGTTCCTGACATAGAAGAATGTGTATTAGTTTCTGATATGCTCTAGATAGGCCCTATCTTGAATATCAATGTAAAGAAATTAAGGTTCTAGACTTTAGATAACATTTGGTTTAGGGGGCAAATATTTTTATCTATCAATTGGATACTTAAGTTGAGTGCGGTGGTTGGTCTTTAAAGTTGTCCCCCAATGATTCCCCTTCTCTTATACACACATGCCACCCACACATTAGTAGGGGAGGCATATATCCCTTACTATTGTGTCTATGCTAAACCCATAACTTGCTTTGATCGATAGAATGCTGTGCAAGCAATGCTGGTTTGTTTCAGACCTAAGCTTTCAGAAGGCCCAGAAGCTTTTGCTTTTGTGCCTTTGGAAGCCCTGAGCTGCTATGTGGACTGTGAGAGAAGCCATTTGGAGGGACACAAATAGAGGCCAAATGGAGAGGTCTATATGGAGGAGAACTCAGAATCCTACTAACAGTTCACATCAAGGCCCCAGACATCTGACCCCGCTGAGCCAGCCTAGGAGCCTCGTGCCATTTGAGCAGACTTGTAAGATGCCACTTTTATGAGTAAAAAAGCCACCTTGAATGCTTCAGCCCAGCCAACACTATGTGGAGCAGAGACAAGCTGTCCCTGCTGTGCCTGTCTAAACTTCCGACTCACAGAAACATGAGAAAGAATGACTGGTCATTGTTAACTTGGCTATAGTTTGTTACATAGCAGTGGATGACTAAAGTAGTAATCTAACCCATATCATCCCATTCTAGTACTTTTCTATAAATGTTGAAAATATAAAGAATGCTCAATTTACTATTAGATGTATCCCTGTTCATTGGTTTAAAACATCACTTTCCGGCAGAAGACCAGGAACCAGAAAAAAGATTTCAGTTACAACAGAACATGTAGACATGTGATCAGTTAGTCCTTTTTTCACTTCTGTACCAAATACTATAGGATTTCCTTAATGAAAACAGTTCTCTGGGGGGATAGTATAAAAGGGAGAAGGGATCAAAAAGTACAAATTGTCAGTTATAAACAGTCATAGGAATGTAAAGTACAGGGAATATAATCAATAATATTGTAATAACTGTATGGTGTCAGGTAGATACTAGAATTATCAGGGTGATCACTTCATAAGGTATATAAATGTCTAATCATGATGTTGTACACCTGAAACTAATATAATATTGAATGTCAATTAATAGAAAAAAAATTTAAATTAAAAAGAAAGAGAACAGTTCCCTTCCCTGCACATCAAAGCTTTTTCTCCTCCACTCCACTTTTGCTGATTTCAGAGGGCTTGCAATACTTTTACTAGGTCATTGTCATTTTTAGGCTGTAACTAATCATTCTACTAGTTGTCATTTCTTCCTAAAACATATCACCTCCTTTTTAACTCCCAGACAAAGTGGAGCTGGACCCATGCCTCTATGTTCCCATTCTCTCTATAGAAACCACTGCTAGGCAGGGGAAAAACCAGACCTGCCACCAGGTAGGACCATATTAAACAATAGGTTCACTAACTGAGAATCCTTAAAAACCATTTAAATTATCTGAACCTATATTTTCCAACTGGTTAAAATGGAGACAGTAATACTTCCCAAAAAATTGCTATGAGAGTAAACAGTGAAAGGGTCCAGCACCATGTCTGGTACATAGTAGCTGCTCAATTCAGACGAGATCAGGCACATTCAGGATGTTATAGCCATAGAGTAGATGCTCAATTCAATTCATTTCCTTTCATCTGCTCTTGATAAATCTAAAATGTATATTTTCCAGGTCTTCTTCAACAACTCTGGTTTCTTTCTCAGAACTTCTAAAGTACTTATTCTCCAAGTTGAGAGTACTTTCTCAGGATTTTCCTCATTCTGTTACTCAGTGCTGTCACCCATGCAAGTTTTCCTCCCTGCGATGGAGCCTTAGTTCTGCCAGGACAGAAACCTAAGTCACCCTCTTTCCACTCCTTGTATCCCACTAATTTCAGGGTCCTGTGATTCTATTTCTGAATGGGTCTCTTGACTCCTTTCTCTTCACACTTTCCAGCAAACACCCTAATCAAGTTACAACCATGTGTAACCTGGACTGTAGGCAGGGTTTCCTAACTGCTGTACCCTTACCTTTTCCAGATGGCCTCATTCCCAGGTCATCCTCATGCAACACCCATAGAGATATTTTTAGTACAAAAATCGGATAGTTTCATCTCCCACTTATTTGAGAGAAGTGGCTTGTTACCTTGGGGCTAAAACCCCACACTGTGGCAGGGCTCCAGCCTTCCTATGTCTGCCCCATCTTGCATATTTTCTTCTCTGTCCCTTGGCTTTCCTTGGCTCTAGCCACCAGCAGTCCAGCAGCAGAATCTTTCCCACCTGGTTAACTTCCACTCATCTTTCAGGGCTCTGCTTAAATGTCACCATCTAAAAGATAGCTTGCCTGACCTCTAGCCTTTTATTTGAATTACATTTAATTAGGTCTTTCTTCCACTTCTATTCTTTTTATTCTCTCTTGGCACCCTGTTTTTCCCCTTTAATATCACTTTTCACAATCTGTAGTTGGATATTCATTGTGAGCTTACTTATTCAGTCTGTCGGCATGTATCCACCTCCCAGTCCCCACCGCAGATGCAGGCCCCATGGGCAGCACTCTAGCCCTGCATGACTTGCACAGAGCACCAAGTCAAGATTTCAACCAGAACCCATGGGATGAACGGCTACGTGGGCAGTGAAGAACTTTTAGCTTTACCATTTCTCAGTGCTAGCCTTAGCACCAGGATTTGCCTCATGAGGGTTATAAATCAATTTGGTTGTTTTTTGTTTGACTGTTGTTCATAGAAGGTCACTCACCAACAGAAGTAATCTATTTTGAATAGCTTCGAAAGGTGGACAGAACTCAATCAATGGTCCCAAACACATTGACATTCCCCTGCAGGAGGCACTTCACAAGAGAGCTTCTGTTAATGCAAAGCACTGAGGACAAAGGCAAAAAGGGAAACCAAGTCTCTGGCTTCAAAGATCAGTCATGTGAAAAAGGAAAATATATATGTTAATCAACAGGTACCTGGGGGTGATCTTTATGGTACAACAGAGGCAGCAGCCTCACCATGATGCAGAGGACCCCGGGGTGCATGATCACAGCATCACTTTCATCTGTCCTATAAAGAGAGGGGAAGCAGGGCATCAATCTTGAGCCTTCTACTCTCTTCTGTTTTTCATAGAACTTTGTGGATCTTTCTAAAACAGGCCACAATATACCACTTCAGTCCACCACTTAGTATCTAATTTTCCTCATCTATACAATAGAGCTAACAATACTATACTTTCCTCACAGAGGTATAAAATAATGCATTTGTGCACTAAGGCATAGTGCCTGGCACATAGTTGGTGCTCAATGGCATTCAATTCCCTGGTCCTTGCCCCTTCTTCTAGATATGTAAGTGATGACAAAACTCTTATTTTATGTTAAACACACACAGACACACAGACACAGACACACATACACACACATACACACACACACACAGGCTTCCAGATCTGTTCTAGAAGGGTATAAGTACACTCTACTCTTTCCTATCCGATACATGCAACTAAAAATCCAAATAGAATACATAAGTAGCTCCCTGAGGACTCTGAAAAGTAAATGATAACAGAGAAAGAAACCAACTCAAAGTATCATATAACTGGGAATGAGTTATCTTGGGCTCCCCTCTCTGCCTCCCCTGGTATGGGTTCAAAGGGAGCCTGAAACCCAGAACTGTGTACTAGGTGTAAACAAGACAAACAGAGCTCCAAGAAAAAGCTTCCATTTTGGTCTAAGGAGCAGGAATAGAGGTTCTTACAAGTCACAAAGCATGGAGGAGAACTGCCTGGTATTTTCTTCTTTGAGCATCTCCATTCTTGCTCACCCTGGCCTCCAGGCAACCTCATAACAGAAGCTGGGGCCAGGCATGCATCTGAAACTCACAGGAAGGAGAGTCTTTCCTTCTGACCAGATGAACTGTGGTCCCAAAAGTGTAGACAAAGTCCCATTGCTTTTTTCTCTCTTTTTACTCTGCCTGCTTGGTCCCAGAAACAAGCTCAATTATGGAAAATGTGTAGCAGAGCAGAGAAACAAAAGCCATGACTTTCTAGACAGAAGAGAAGGAAGAGGTCCCTGAGAGCCAGAAAGTGTTGGGAAGATGATGAAGAGGAAGAAGCTTAAGAAAGTGAGACAATTAAGTTGTGTATAAAGCTCTGGGTTCAATTCTGAGCTGCACATGTGTGGATTTGATCCTAAACCACATTCCAAAGGCTTTGAGATCTGCACTTGCCAATAGACCACCACCCAAGATGGGCTACTGTATGGGGACAGATCAAAAAACCTTGTGAAGTCCTTGAAAACTAAACTAATACAGAAGATGGGTGAGAACATGTGACCTGAACTCTACCTGATCCTATTTCCTTCTAAAACAAAATAATCAACATTCTCCAGAAGATGTTAACAAGAGCCAGAGTTTATAACATTCAGGATGTCCAGGATACAATCTGAAGCTACTCAGCCCAGAATGAACCAGGGAAATCTCCATATCTCGCCTAGAAAAAAAAAAAACAATTAACAGATGCCAAGTCTGAGAAGACACAGATGTTGAATTATCAGACAAAAACTTTCAAGCAGCTATTATTAACCAAACTCCAAGTAATAAGGGTGAATACATTTGAAATGAATGAAAAACTAGAGTGTTGGTAAAGAAATGGAATCAATAAAAAAAAATCAAATGGAAATTCAAGAACTGAAAAATACAATAACTGAAATTTAGAAATTTCACTGAATGAGAACAATAGATGAATGAGATGAGAGAGGGAAAAGTTCATGAATTTGAAGATAGATCAGTAGAAATTGCCCAATCTGAGCAAAAACTCAAAAAGACTCAATGTCACATGTTGCAGTATCAAAAGCTCTAACATTCCTTGTGTTTGAGTTACCCCTCCAAAAAAAAGGAGAAAGAGTACAATGCAAAAAATTTTTAATTCAACATGCTCACTCTGAGCACCAGTGCCGATTCAGCTGCATGCAGTGGGCACCAGGGACTTACAGGGAGACATTGTCAGAGCGAGGGCTTAGGCAAGACTCGCTGGGTACAGGAGTGCCGGCAGTATCCATTGTTCCCTGTTGAGCCCTCCTCCATCCCAGTGCACAGGACACAATGCCACCATAACCGTGACATCATCAAACTGGATAACAGAGGTCACTCAGCCCAGAGGATTCCCTGAAACCTTGCTTCCTCCAACTCACGGCCCCACCAACCCACATCCAGGTATATCCTGAGTGAGTCAGGTGCTCTTTGCTGAGCAGCACCTAGACTCACACTGCAGGCAGCTGGCCTTAGTTTCTGGTGTGGCCTTTTGAGGCAACTATAAGTCCAGCCACTGGGGATTGCTTGCTGAATCTTAACAGGTGGCCCCGGAGGGCTTGGGCTAAGTTTGCCCTGCAGCTGAACCCCTCTCAGGACTGTGCCACTGGACATCTACTTCACAAATCCACACTAATAAAACCAGGAGACTTAGGAACTTGGCTTAGTACATAGAAAAAGACATGGAAAGGCAGCCAGACTGGGAAGACAAAGAAGCAGAAACCATATGAGAGAACAAAACAGAGATCCAGATATAATGGAGTCAAGTAATCTAATAGATGCAGAGTTCAAAACACTAGTTATAAAGATGCTCAATGAACTTTTGGGAAGTGTAGATAAATTCAGTGAGATAAAAAACAAAAAATGGAAATGGAAATTATAAAAGGGAATCAATCTGAAATGTAGAACACATTATCTGAAATGAGAAGAATAATAAACAAAGGAATAAACAAAGTAAATAAAGAAAAGGATCAAATGCCCTATCTAGGGGACAGGAAAGCCAAGGACATGCAATCAGAATGGCAAGAGATAAGATGCAAAGACTATAAAAAATAATTTAAGGAGCATATGGGACTCTATTAAGGATCGAAATATCCATCTGATCTGTGTAACTGAAGAAAATCAAGATGTTGAACAGCTGTTTGAAGAAATAATGATGGAAAACTTCCCTAATCTGGTGAAAGAAATGAGCATAAACTTCAGGAAGTTCAGAGAATTTAAAAAATCAGGGATCCAAAGAGTCCCACACCCAGACACATCATAATTAAAATGTCAAAGTTTAAATACAAAGAAAGAATATTAAAAGCAGCAAGAAAAAAAAATAATTACTTGTAATAGAACACCCATAAGGCTGGCAGCTGATTTCTCAAAAGAAACTATGCAGGACAGAAGGGCTTGGCAAAAAATATTCAACAGGATGAAGACCCAGAATCTACAACCAAGAATAATTTATCGAAGCTATCGTTTAAAGTCGAAGGACAGATAAAGAGCTTCCCAGACAAAAATAAGCTAAAGGAATTTATCACCACCAAGCCAATATTATAGGAATGTTGGAGGGGCTTATTTAAGAAGAAAACACACATCAAAAACAGGAATAAAGAATGGTAACCAAAAACAGAAAAAAAAATTAATTTGGTTAGTGCTTAGCCATTATTTCTTCAAATTTAATGAAATACATAACTTAAATATTCAAGAAACTTAGAAAAAAACCAAATGAAAACAAGGGAAAATCCAGGTACATCATAATCAACTGTTGAATCCTAACAACAATGAAAAAAGTCTTGAGAGCAGCCAAAGAAATAATACATTATACACCGGGAAAGAACAATTTGAATGACTGTGGATTTTCTCCTGAGAAATCACAAGGCAGGGGAACAACATTTTTAAAGTGTTGAAAAGAAATGCACAGAATTCCATATCCAGCAAAAATATTATTTAGGAATGAAGGCAAAACAATTACATTCTCAGATAAAGGAAAACGAAGGGAATTTCTTTCATAAAATTTAATTAAAAAAATAATACTAAAAGAACTATTTCAGATGAGAAGAAAATAATAACAGAAGGAAATTTGGTATTTCAGGAATAAAGAGAGAACAACAGAAATGGTTAATATTTGGATAAATATAACAGATTTTCTTTCTCTTAAGTTCTTAAAATATGTATAATGGTTGAAAGCAAATTGTATTAGATGACAACTATAACAAAAGTAGGAGAAGACAAAGGCACATGCATAGATGTAAGGTTTCTATATTCTATTTGAAGAGGCAAAACATTAATTCTAAGTTGGCTGTTGAAAGTCAAGTATGTATATTGTAATCCTTAGAGCAAGTACTAAAAAGCTAAACAGAGACATAGTCAAAAATTCAATAGATAAATTCAAATGGAATACTAAAATATTTTTGAATAATCCACAAATATGTAGGAAAGAAAATAACAAAACAAAAAAGAGGGAGCAAAGAGAAAACAAATAATAAGATAGTAGAACTAAATCTAAACACACTCAAAATTGCATTTAAAAATGGTCTATCTACATATATCAAGTATTAGACACATATTGTCAAAATGGAAAAAAACAAAAGATCAAACTCCATGCCATCTGCAAGAAACCCACTTTGTAATGATATAGATAGGTTAAAAGTAAAAGATTAGAAAAAATTATACCATGCTAACACTAATCCAAAGAAAGCTGGTGTGGCTCTATTAATCTTAGAGAAAGCAGATTTTGTAGCAAAGACTAGTACTAGGAATAAACAGGTTATACTGAATAATGATTAAAGGAGGTACAATATCAAAATGTCTAAGCATTTTACAACAGAGCATCAGAATTCATAAAGAAAAATAGATAGAAGTGAAAGGGAAAATGGGCAAATCCATAATTATAATTGGAGACTTCAACACTTCTCTCAGTAATCAATAAAAAAAAATAGATAGAAAATGATCAAAGAAAACTGAACAACACCATCAACCAACTGATATAACTGACATTTATAGAAAACTCTACCCACCAACTGCAGAATACACAGTCTTTTCATTTCCATGGAACATTTGTCAAATTAGGCTGTATTCTGAGTCATAAAACAAACCTTAAAACATTTCAAAGTAGAATCATACATCATGTGTTCTATAATCATAATGGAATTAAATTGAAAGCAAATAATAGAAAAAAAACCTGAAAATCCCCAAGTACTTGGTAATTAAACAACATATTTCTTTTTTATTATGGTAAAATACACATAACAAAAAATTAGTATCTTAACCACTTTTAAGAGTATAATGCAGTGGTATTAAGTACTTTCATATTGTAAACAACATTTCTAAATAGCCTATGGGTTAAAAAAAAGTTTCAAAAAAATTTTTACATATTTTAACTTAAATAAAAATGACATATGTCATAGAAAAAAGTGTGAGATGCTGCTAAAGCAGTGCTTAGAGGAAAATTTATGGGTTGAAATGCTTGCATTACAAAAGAGGAAAGGTCTCCAATTAAAAATCCAAGTTTCCACTTTTAGATATAATTCTTAAAAAGAGAAAAATAAACTCAAAGCAAGCAGAAGAAATGTAATAATAAAAATAGCAAAAAAATAAAATTATTATGAAAAAACAATAGAGAAAATAAATTATGTAAAAATGTAGTCCTTTGAAAACATTTTTAAAATGAAAAACCACTAGCTAAACTAATAAAAAAGGGAAAAGACACAAATTATCAATATCAGGAATGAAACAGAATATCACTACACATCCCACAGCCATAAAAGGATAATAAGAAAATACTACAGATAACTCTATACACATAAATTCAACAACTTAGATGAAATGAACCAATTCCTTCAAAGCCACAAATTACCAAAATCAAGCAAGAAAAAAATAACCAGAATGGTTTATAACTATTACAAAAACTGAATATGTAGTTAAAAACCTTCCCACAAAGAAAATTCCAGGCCTAGATGTTTCCACTGGTGAATTCTACCTTACATCTAAAAGATAAATAACACCAATTCTATACAGCTTCTTTCAAAAGGTATAAGAGAACAATTCCCAATGCATTCTATGATACCAGAATTACCTTGACAACAAAGCAGACAAAGCCAGTAGAAGAAAAGAAAACTACTTACCAACATCTCTTATGAACAAGATGCAAAAGTTTTCAGCAAATTAGTAGGAAATCAAATATAACTATATAAAAAATAAAAGAGGCACTATGGCCAATTGGGTTTATTTCACAAATGCAAGGCTGGTTCACTAATCAAAAAGAAATCTGTCATTGTAATCCATCAATTTAATAAACTAAAGAAAATAAAAGAAACACCTGACCATATGCAGAAAAAGCATTTGAAAAATTCAACATCTGTTCATAATAAACTCTCTCAATAAACTAGAAATGGAAGAAATCATCCATAACCTGATAATTGGTACCTACAAAAAATTAGCTAATATAATATTTGATGGCAAAAGACTGAAGACTTTCTCTCCAAAATTAAGACTAAGGAAAAGATGTCCACTCTCACCATTCCTACTCAATATCATGCTGGAACAACAGATTGGAAAAGAAGAAACTCACAGACTACATGATTGTCTACATAGAAAATCTCAAGCAATCTGTTTTTTAAAAAGCACCTAGAAGTAATAAGTAAAGTTAGCAAAGCCTCAGGATGAACAATTACATAAAAAGTTAATCATATTCCTATATACTAGAAGTAAATAATTGGAAAAAAATTTTAAATATAATTTAAAATAGTGTTCCAAAAAAGATTAAATACTCAAGTATGAATCTAAGAAAAATGTGCTGGTTCTATACACTGAATACTACAGACTTTGATTTAAAAAAAAAATCACAGACCTATATAAATGGAAAAACATACTATGTTTGTGGATTGGAAGAGTCAATATAGTTCCGTTTCAATTCTCCCTAAATTCAACTATAGATTTAATGCAATTTCAATCAAAATCACAGAATTTTTTGTAGATATAGATAAGCCAATTATTAAATTTATATCTAATGGAACAGCCAAAGACAAAGGAAATAAAATAACCACAGCAATTTTGAAAAGAAAGAATAAATTTGGATGACTCATATCAGCTGATTCTATGACATTATAAAGCTGCAGTCATGAAGACAGTATTAGTGAAAGGCTAGATACACAGATTAATGGAACAGAATAGAGTCCATAAAAGACCTACCTAAATATGGTTGATTGATCTTTTTTACAAAGGTACAAAGACAATTCAGTAGAAAAAGGGCAATATTTTCAACAAATGACATAGGAAGAATTGAAAATCTGAATGCAAAAATATGAAACTCGACTTAAACTTCATACCTTTTATAGAAAGTAACTCAAAATGAATCATAGACCTATAAAACTTTTAAAAGAAAATGTCAGATAAAATTTTCATGACCTTGGATGAGGCGAAGGATTCTTAGATATGGCACAAGAAACCCAATAAAAGAAAAAAAAGTATTCATCAAAATTAAAGAATTTTGATCTATGAAAATACTTTAGAGATGAAAAGACAAGTTACAGACTGAATTGTCTGGCTCCAGGGAAAGGGCTGAAGGGGCAACTTTCTCTTAGACAGAAGTGCTGGCAGAATCCATTGTTTCTGTATTGAGTGCTACCCCCTCTAGACGTGCAGATGCAGGCAACCACCATGTTTGAGTCTCCATCAACCTGGCTAACACTGGTCGCCCCACCCTGGTGATTGCCTAACACCCATCCCACCCAAAGTGCAAGCCCACTCAAGCCACTTCCAGTGGCTTTTCCATTCAAGTGGCCAGTCTTGGCTCATGATGCAGGCTTTCCTAAAATCTCTCAAATGTTCACAAAACCCAAACTAGCCTGGCCTCAGCATGCCCTGGACCTCTTGCCGACTAGCAAGAGTACCAAGCCCAGCACTAAGCACTAGCCTGCCTCAGTATGTATCTTGGCCTCTTGAGGCACCTCTAAGCCCAGCATGGTTAGCAGGCATCTTTGGATTCCCTGGTGCCAAAAAACTTGGGACTACTACCTAGCCTTGGAGGTGTGCACATATGGCATTGTTTGTACCCAAGCTACTGTGAAAAAAAGCAAAAGGTTCAATTACTTTACCCATATAGTTTACCAAGTACCTTCACTAGGTCTTTCCAATTGACAACATATTATATATGCATCCAGAAAGTCCAATGTTGCTTGGTTTTGAACCTGTGGTGTTTCCCAGTGAATACTAGGTCCTATTCCAGATGTTTTATAACACTCAAGTCATTAAGTCCCTAAACCATAAGTAGATATTGATTCTCCATTGTATAGATAAGGAATGTGAGCTTCAGAGAACATAACTAGGTTGCGGAATGTCATTCAAACTCAGAGAAGTCTCCAGGTCTGGGAGGCCCCATCGTTTCTCTGTCCACTGTTGTCTCCAGGTTTCTGCTTTCCACTTCAGTAAGCAGTCCTGTCAGCACACAAGCTAATAGGAAGAAACCATGCCCAAACTCTGCTCCTCAGAGGCCATTGTGAAGTTAACTAACTTCATGTCAGTGGGTGGCAGGGCTGAGCACAAGTTCCCCCATTTCCAGCCCACTGCCCTTCAGAACAGGCCAGGTTTCACTTCTTCTCTAATGATTAGGGAAGGTCAAGGGTGATGCATGTCCTTTAACGAGAAAAAAATGCTTTATTTATGAAATCTGACTCTTATACATTCAAAAAATTCTCATTGTGAAACCAGAATGACCTTTGACCCAAGAGTTATCTGGAAAGAATCAGGAACCCTCATATACTGCTGGCAAGAATGTAAATTGATACAGCAACTATGGAAAACAGTATGAGGTTTCTCAAAAATTTGAGGATAGAATTGCCTTATGACCCCACAATCTCTCTTCTTGGTATCTACCCAAAAATATTGAAAACATTTATCTGTAAAGATATATGTACCCCTATGTTCATTGCAGCATTATGCACAGTGACCAAGACAGGGAAACAACTAAAGTATCCTTCAATAGGCAATTAGATAAAGATGTGGTACATATATGCAATGGAATATTACTCAACCATAAGAAAAAATAAGTATTCCCATTTGAGACAACATGGATGGATCTTGAGGATATCATGCTAATAAGTCAGATGGAAAAAGTCAAGATCCATATAATTTCACTCATATGTGAGATATAAAATTGAAAGCAACAAAGGAATAAACAAACACAAAAACTCATAGACACAGAAAACAGTATAGTGGTTACCAGAGGGAAAGGGGGAAAGGAGGGAGAAAATGGTAAAGGGGGTCAAATATATGGTGATGAAAGGAGATTTGACTTAGGGTGGTGAACACACAATGCAATGTACAGATGATATATCATAGAATTGTACACTTGAAACCTGTATAATTTTATTAAGCAATGTCACCCCA
>CM053506.1:54587985-54646137 GCA_028627145.1 Eidolon dupreanum | reverse complement strand
CACACACACACACACACACAGAAGATTTGGAGGTAAATCTGGGTTCATAGCCTGGCTCTATCACTTACTAAATGTGTGACCTATTGGCCATGTTATTTATTACTTCTCAGCCTCAATTTCTTTATCGGTAATATTGTACATTTGGGAGGAAATTAAATGAAAATATGTACTTAGTTTTCAGCCCCCAGAGACTTTCAAGAAATGACTTGCTATTCATCACCCAGTACCACATACTAAATGTCTCTAGTGCTGACAAATACTTCCTAGAGGAGCTGGTAGAACAGGTTGAACAAAATTCAACACTAAGATCTCAAGTTAACCTGCATATGTCCCAGGGGCCAAGGCAGAGGCTTCCTCAGGAAACATCCTTGGAATAGAGATTAAGAAACCTCAGAAAGGGAATTCTCTCCAATACAAAACAAGAAGAGAAAGGCTTGACTCACAAAGGGTAGCTACAGCTTCACTGAGTTCATTCTCATATCTGTAGAAAAGCAGGCCGTCCAGAGTGAGGGTGTGCTACATGTAGCCTAGAAAAAGGAAAGTCGTGGAGCAAGACTCACAGTTGAAAATCATAAACCACAAAAAGAAAAAAGAAAAATAAAAAAACAAGGAACCATCAGTAACAGCCACAGAAACAACAGATTTGAGAATCAGACTCTCGAAAGACACAGAAAAAAAGAATTATGATTAGTATGTTTGAAGAAATAAAGAAGAGAGAAACAGGCAAGGAAAAGAGCTATAAAATCATCAAATTTATTTGAAAAAGAATGAAACAGTATATCTAGAGATGTAAAATATGATCATTGAAATTAAAATTCAAAACCTAAAGGCTGAATTAAATGCCCAGCTAATAGGAGGTTAAATGAGTTGGCAGAGAGATCAAAAGAAATTGTACAGAACATAGGACAGAGAAAAGACATGGAAAATGTGAAAGAGAAATAGAAGATATAATAAAATAAAAGATGGAATAAAAAAGTAAAGCACACATGTCATTGGAGTTCCAGAAAAACATAATAGAAAAAAATATAAGGAAGAGGTAGTAAATTAAGGAGAATATCCAGAACTGAAGAAAGACACCAACTATTAGATTCAGGAATCCCAATGAATTTCAAGCAGAATAATTTTTTTTAAAAATCCAAATTAAGAAAAATTATAATAAAATTGTAGAATAATAATAAAAAATCTGAAAAACAGCCTGAGAAAAATGATAGATTATCTTCAAAAGAAGAACAATGAAAATGCTGTTAATTTCCCAGTGGCAACAATGGAAGCTTTTGGCTTCCATTCCATTCTGTGAGAAAATAACTGTTAACCAAAATGTATACCCAGAAAAACTATCCTTCAGTAATTAGGAAGAAATTAGACACTGTTAGACAAAAACTAAGAGAGTTTATCACAAACAGACCCTCACTAAAGATTTGACACATGTACTTCTGGCAGATAGGAAAATAATCCCAGACAGAAAGATATAAAATAAAAAATAGTTTAGGAAAGACTGAGCTCATTGAGGAGATTGGCCTACAGAAGTAAGCAGAGCCACTGTCCTTGCTAGGGAAAGTGGAAGCAGTAAAAAAGAACAGAAAGAGTCCCATGATTGGGAAGGATACTATGATTTGTGTCCTGTAAGTCAAAGGGCTTACCATCTCTTGGCAGTGCCCTGGGGTGGGGGATGGGGCAGGATAGATAAGGCAAAGGCTCCCTGCCCATACCAAGGATGCCTAGCACAGGCATCAAGACTTCCAGGAGTAGCAAAGATGCCAAAAGGAGAAAATAAGCCTATCTACAGAGTTCTGCACTGAATTTCCAAGATCACTAAGCTTCCCTGGTTTTTAGTGACCCAACAGCATCCCCCATCTCTGTATTAACTCAGACTGGTTTTCTGTCAACTCCTAGGATACAGGCATTTGGAGTCAGAGTTAACTTGATTTAAATCAAATAAAGTCATCTGACATTTCTGCATATCTGTTATAGCTAGACTCCCTACCCACTGCACGTGTTTAGGATATTTAGGTAGGAAAAGAGAGACAGACAGACACTGATGACCCAATTGCAGAAGCAGGCAGCAAAACTCTACCTCTCTTCCAGATCTGGCCACTGCTCAAAGTTGCCTTGGGGGTCACTGCTAGCTTCTTCTTCCTGGGCATCCACAACTGCTTCTTGTCTTGTTCTCAGGGACTCCTTCAGGTCCCTGCGCAGGTGGAGGGTGCCACTGACCATGTTGTCCAGAAAGCTGAGGATCTGGAGGCAGCTCTGTATCTTGGGTGGGAATGAACTGGCAGAGGAAAAGGCCGTATTCAGTAAATCAGCAAATGGCCTGGCCTTTTTGTCTTCCCAAGAGTTCAGAGGGGCTCCTTCTTCCTCCAGGGCCCCAAAACAGCCTAACAAGCAGAGATCCTCAGCCAGCTTCTCAAAGAGCCCATTTCTCCTAAAAAAGTCACCATTGACAGGGTCCAGGTGCAGAGCCGCAGACACAGCACAGAGGGTGTGCAGGACCAGGTCCAAAGTCTGGTTGGGGGTCACTGCCACCCACATCTGCAGGGGGGGATCCTGGAGAGATCCTTCCAAGTCAGAGAGCAGGGACAGCAGCCCATTGAACCCACTGGAGATTCTGAAAGCAGCACGGCCTTTGGGGTTCTCCAGGATCCGGAGTAGAGACTGAAACACAAATGAGATAAAAAATGAGTAAAGCCTAGGAGGCAGGTCTTTAACACTGAGCTCCTGCACATCCCTGCCAAAGCACTGAAGGCACTCTTCCTTGCTCAACACCACAGGAACAGCCAGCTACCTGAAGAACGATTCTGAAACATTGAAAGTTCAATACTGTTCCTCTTAATGTTAATTTTAGGTTGCCTCTCAGAGCCTTCTTTCAAATGGCTGCTCTTAAAGAGTATGCTAATTTATAGATTTGATTTATTGTCCCATATCTTCACTTACATACATCTCCCTCCAGAAAGCTTTTCCTGACCCCTAGCTCATACTCATCCCAGACTGAGTGCTCACTTTCTGTGCTCACTTTCCTCTAATTCCCTGATCAAAACTCTTATCACACTGTATTGAAGTTGCTTGAAAATTGTCTCAGCCCTCCACCAGATTGAGCACCATGCACTCAGGCTTACTCATTGCTATGGAACATAGCATGTACTCAATAGATATTCACTAAATAAATGGAATGAATCATTTCTCATATCACAAATGAGACTCACAGCGAAATCTATATAAAGTAGGCTATTATTATTATTATTATTATTATTATTATTATTTATCTCCCTCTCTGTGCAAGCATGGGTACTTCTATTAAATGAGCAAAGATAGTAAAATTAATCTACCTAAAATCTGGTGTGAGCATGTGAGGGAATTAAAGTAGAAAAGAGAAACCTTTAATGGAAGGAAACCCATAGGTATAGCATAGGAGACCATGTGTGGAGTTTAGGCTATGATAACACACACACAGTAGAATCTACCTTCTCCGGGCTGCTGAGATTTTTACTGAACAGCCAAACTTTTCATTCCTTCTAAAATCAAACATTTGTAAAGCACTTAAGATGTGCCATTTATTGAGCCCGGTGCATAGTATACAATAGGTACTCAATAAGTGTTTTGGAAGGAAGTACTGCATTTCAGAAGTTCTCATTCTAAGCTAAAGCTCTACCCTTAAAAGTAAAGAATGTATGGATGATTTTAGATAAATACCAAAAATCTCTAGCTTTTGATATTTAGTTATTTACTATTCACAAAAACTGTATGGGACTCCATCTAAGACCCAGGCACTTTATGCGTGTTTCCTAAAGAGTGGCCAGGCCATGTGGTTTTGGCTCTGGGGGAGATTTGAACTGTTTTATACTTTCAGATACTTAATACTCTAGTGACACAGGGAAGACAATTGTCTACACACGCACAACATAGAGTCAGCTCCAGTATGCTTGAAACAAGGTTCAAAGAGAAAAAATAAATTCCCAATTTTGGAGGGAGGGTGTGATGTTGTGTCTTAAATACATAGTTTAGGATGACAATCTATAGTATGATGCATGAAAGTTAATGGACAAAGAGAAAACTGGTAAGTCAGATTTAAAAAATAAATGAATAAAAGAGGAAAGATTTGAAAAACTTCCATATAGAGAAAGTCAATTAGAAACTCAGTCAAGTTTCCGGTAACTATGAACTATGAAGTCATGTACTTTTTGGGGGGAAAGATAATTCTCCAGTTCTACTGCTAAAATGCTGGCAATTCTAACCTAACACTAGTGTTCATCTGAAACAATATAATATGTGCCCCTGACACCCAAATTTTGTTGTCTAATATTATATTCTCTACATGAAACCTGAGCTGCTTGGTGGCCAGTCAATCCCATGTTTGAGTAGGAGAACACATATTGGGCCAGGACTGAGTGAACACACACAAGCAAGAACTCTCAAAGATGACAAAGTAATAACCAAGAGTTGCTGTAAGGGTTCCCACTGCCTCAATGACATTTTGAGAAATTAAAACACAAAACAAGACAAAAATTTTAGTAACTAGGAGAATCCACAAAAGGACAAAGTCCACAATTATGTTCAAAATGGACAAATAATAATACAGAATGAGTTAGAAAAATTCATCCTCACCAATATGTGTCAATTGATTTTTCCTGGTAATAGAAAAAGAAAATGCATGACTTATGGTGGTGAGATCAATGATTACCCACCACAGCTCAGGGACATGACTATGGAGAAATTGAATTGTTATTTTGTTTTTTGAAAGAATCTCAATGTCAGGGCCACCTACTAATAAAGGATAAAATCAGAGTTGTGGGATATACTTTAGAAAATGGGCTTTCCAGACTGCCAGAAAGATGGAGGCAAAAACAAAATATTAAGGACTAGACAATGACACCTGCTTTCTCTTGCTGGGTGAGAACATAGCCTAACTACTTCTGAATTTGGCTCAAAACCAGGAAAGGTTAACATTTGTAGACATGTCTTTAAAGAGAAGCATTTAAATTGTTAGAGCAGGTTCTTCAGAATAGTGATGCTCAGTGAATAAAAGCTATAGCATGACGACACTGCACTTTCTACACTAGGCAATGTCTTTCTCTGTGTAGCAGCATCACTGTAGTTTCCTGCTCCTATCACCTACCCTGGGGACACCAGCGTCAGGAGAGGCTACAGACATAAGCTGTGTCTGTGCCTGCCTTGTATGAGAAACTCACTCCTAACAATATTATTCCTTTAACGGAGTTGGAAACACACTCTAAACTTGAAGTGTGTGAGGTTGTGCTTTCTTCCTGCCAACTGACAATCCACAGGCAAGGCTGAACACTGGTGTGTGTTATAGCATGCATGGCATTGTCTGAACTTGACTTCGTGCCTTGTCACATGACTCATGCCATGAAAAATCAATCATGAAGACATCAGAACATCTTATGCTCTAGGATGTTAAACAATCCAAATTTATGCGAGTACTTTCAATGGCTCCTAAAACCACTGGGGGTTGTTTAAGACAAATAGTATGAATGAAGCACTTCCATTTATCGCATAACAAAACAAATAACAAAAAGGAAAAATAACTAAAAAATAAAACTGATAAAATTATAGACAATTGTCCTAGCTCTGGATGGCCACTAAAAACCCTCTTCCCTCAAGACACCACCTTCCAATTATCCAAGTTGACAACAGATATTGCTTGAAAGGACTCCATCATTCAAAGTATTGAGAACAGATATGTTAAAAAGAGAAGCAACCCATAATAATCCTCTTTACGATCTGTGTCTCTCAGAGGGTCTGTTCCCTGTAATTTCTAGATGGCTCTTTTCTCCTCCTGTTGGGAGGGAGCAAGAGAAAGAGATGGCTATCTTTAATTGTTGCTTTGTTTGATTTATTAAATTCAGAGTCATTATCTAAAATGGGGGTAATCTCATTAGGACTTAGACTGCTCTATTATTTCTTAGGATGGGGTTAATTTCATATTTGCAGAGTCATAAAATAAAGAGTTCAAAATCCAATTACAAAGGCTTAATTTCATAGCAACTAAAGAGAAACATTTCTATCATAAAGAAAAATAAATATTGCGTTACTTCAGAAAACCATTTGTCAGGAACTGGGGGCCTAGGAGGAGGGTCTCCATTACTGTCATTCAACTTTGCATGATAATACATCACCTAGGCTGGCTAGTCTTCGGAAAGGAGAAAATTTAATGAGCTAAAGTCAAAGTAATCAGGATAGGTTGACACATTTCGAAAAAGGTCAGCGTTAAGCACATTTTCTCCTCCTTAACTCAGTTACCATGTCATCGTCTCTGAGTTAGTATTCCTCCAGCTTGAATCTATAAAA
Organism: Eidolon dupreanum; assembly: GCA_028627145.1. NCBI lineage: Eukaryota > Metazoa > Chordata > Mammalia > Chiroptera > Pteropodidae > Eidolon > Eidolon dupreanum. The sequence goes on along the minus strand of CM053506.1, from coordinate 54,639,831 downwards.
TGAATGTCTGCAGCAAAGTGCTAACTACATTAGGACTAACAGGATTTATTTCACATTCTATTATTTGTTATTCCTCATAATTTTCCATGTGTCATACTGGAAGATGGGTGAGGTAATACGATTAAGCTCAGAGTTGAGAAGCTTAATGTATATTAGCAAATCAATCTGAATTTGCGCATAACCCAATCATGGTCCCACTGGCTGTGGAGAGGAAATTCATTTGCTTACATTATTCTTTAACTCAGTTATCATTTGCCAGAATTAGGTGGTGAAGTCACATGTGCTTCTGTATTGGTATGGAATTGCCTCTGGATTTTGGAAACAACTGCCCTAAATTGGGTGTTTCTGGTGAGGTTTTCTCTCCAAAAGCAACTGGCTGATTCTGCCTCAGAAAAGGAAGTGAGGGAGACACCATGATGTGAATGTACTTCAGAAATGGTAAATCTTTATTGGAGGGCAAAGGGTACTGTCTTTTTTGTTCCCCCATTCCATGACTTTCCCCTCATCTTACATCCTGAGCCACTTTTCAGACAGTGTTTCGAACAAATTTCACTCTCAACTTCTAAAAAGAGAGATCCAACTAGAAAATTTTACATCTTTGTTACTGAAGTTCCAAGATGATTTAAAAGAAATGCAGATCCCACATCAGATTGCAACAAATGTTAGCTATTTGTTCACATGTATCAGTGGTGGCTAAGTCTGGAACAGACTCCTGGGCCTCATCCCTCCCTACCACCCACTGGGGCAGCAATGTGTTGACAGCTATGGTCCTGGGAGAGCAATGGCAGCTCCAGGCGCCCTCCTGACCACCCAGCAGTGACTTGGCACCCAGGGAGAAGACAGCACATTGAACACAGGGTATGATTGTTAAATAAGCTTACACTGACATGGTCTCTTGATAGCATGATTTGGAAATGATATTGAATCTGTAAAACACTATAATGGCTTTATATTGCTAATTCTGGAAATTGAGTCCTATTACCCAAGGGCTGACATTCCAATAAGGTGCCTCTAGGCTATAGAGTAAATAAGATGAGCTTTCTGTGAGCAAAGCAGGACACTCTTTTATATGAACACAGAAACACTCATATTCTCCAAGCAAAGTAAAATCAAAACTTTCTTCTCTGTATATCTGTTTGACTTTCAATATGAAAATGTCAGAAATATATGGGGATTCCAATTATTTGCCCAGTAAAGAACCAAAGTCCTGACTGCCTTGGCCCATGCCTTTCTTGTTCCTTATCACAATAAGGCAAATGTGAATCAAGCTGAACATAGGCATGTTGGAAAAAATGCAACAAACAGCATGGTGAAGAGGAAGGAGCACTAGATTTTAAGTCACTAGTCTTAGGTTCAAACTCAACTTTACCATTTAGTATTAGAAGCTCTCCAGACTTGTCTCCATTAGAACATTAAGACTAGACCACATACATGAAGCTAAGGTCTTTCCCAGCTGTAAACTGTCATTAATTCTTGATATCTCTCCCTGACTGTCTTCTTTACATGCCTTCTTCAATCCCTTTACTTCACATAATCATGGGACTCTAGGGTCTTTCAAAAGACATTTAACTTTGTTTTTGCATTTCATATAAATCACCTTCACAGGATTTGGGGGATTTTTTTGGGGGGGGAGGGGCTATAATTAAATCATTGTTTCAGTTCTTGTCATTTGAGAAATACATGATAGTCCTGGGCATAATGCCACTTTTAAATGAGCTTCTTGTGATGCTTTGGCCACACCAAGCACTGCAGGTTTAGATCACGTGATGACAGTAACACAGCTACATCAGTGTCTGACATTGGCTCTGCAGAACAATAAAGTAGATAAAATAAACTGAACGCCATTCTCTAAATGTGAAAATGGTTTTGTACAAAGATGGTCATGGCTAAGTAAGGTTAATAATTTAATTTTAGAAGTAAGAGTAATTTTGTATTATTTTTTAATTCACCAGTTTTCAAGTGTGGTATGTTAATGACACATAAGTGTGTATTTTATATGGGGCTATGTTATACATACATAGTCCCAAAGTCAGCTTCCTGGGAAATATTTGAATTTACATATGCTCTTCTCTTAAACAGCATATAACAAAAGAAAAGGAATTTTTTTAAGGAATAAACCCACAAAGACAAAAGGAATGAAAAGGCAGGAACAGAAACAAAATTGTGAAAGCTATAAAGCAGAAGGGATGGTGGCAATGATATTTATTATCATCTTCAAGTGTTTTAAGATAATTTGATGATTACTAAAAATATTACAAAAATAAAAACATATACTCCTCTTTGTTGCCCAAAGGTGACACCCTCGTTTTACTTCTCCCTGACACTCACAGTTCCAGTGTCTTTGATTACCCTTTGCTTTCTTTGCCCAGTTCAAACATTCTCTGTACACCTTCCTCAAACTTGGAAGGCAGCTCCCAGATGACAAGGGCTGTTTCTCACTCAATGTTATGTCCCAGACATTCTGCATCAGACCTAGTAACTGCTAGATGCTCACTGAATTCTGGACAAGTAAACAAGGCAGCTACTTGGGAACCACTGATTCAGGCTCCACCTCCTTAGTTTACAGGGTTGCTAGGAAGTAGTTGTCCAGCCAGGGACTACATTTTCTGGCACCCTTTGAATGCAAGATGAGTCCTATTCAAAGTTCTGCCCAAAGAAAATTGGACAGAAGCTAACATGTGCCAGTTTTAGGCCCAAGCAAGGATTCTCTGTGTAATTCTCCATTCTCTTCATTCCTTTATTTACTGGCTGGATTAGTTGCCCAGGTGACAGCTGTCCCTGAATGATACCCCTCCAATCATTGATTGGACTGGATGTACATAAGAAAGAAACTCCTAATGTATCAGGCTACTGAGGGTGTGGGGTTTATTTGTTGTTGCAGCTGGTACTACCCTACCTGTGTAATACAGTAACCAACCGAATGAATGAATGTATGGGCCTATGTCAATTGCCCACTACATGTCCATGGGAAAGCCCATCACAAAGAGGACATTACCTTCAGGAGATCCAGTTTCAGCTGCAGCTCCTCTTGAGTGGATGAGCACAAAGCACCCACAATGATGCTCATATATTCCTCAGCGTTGATGACTGAGAGCTGCTCCAAGATGCTGAGGGAGGCTCCTCGATACCACTCATTGTCCAGGAAGATCTTGATGAAGGGCACCATGCCATGGTCTTTCAGGACAACTGCAGACCAGAGAGACAGTATGGGGCTAGAGTGCTGGGGACCTCAGCACCTTAGTTTCAATTACAAGGAAATTGTAATTGAAAGTTCTTTACAGTATCCTAGTCTATTTTGCTACATTCATGTGTGTCTCTTCTGCTCATTAGAAACTTTTTTCAAAATCCATACTCACTGTTAAAATGAGAAGAGGAAAGAGAAACTGTGGAGCTGAGAATTAAAAAGAAAAACTGCTTTCTTCTCCAGTGAGAATTCTGTTTTTGAAAAATGTCTTTTTTTCTTTTCTTTTTTTTTTTTTTTACAGAAACCTAAGTAATAGACTTTAACTAGATATACTTCTGCCTTTTTAATTTCAACATAATTTCCTAATCCAGGGCAGATGGCAATTCTCTCTCTTCTCTCTGCCAAAATTCTCAGTGAAATCAAATCATAATTGAAATTAATAATATATTTAATTCTTAGGTAGTTTCTTGGGAAATGGAGGATGTGGAATTAAAGAAATTTGGCTGGTAGTATGTTTTTGTTTAAAAGTAATCCTAAGAATTTTTTTCCTCAAGATTGATATTTGGAGTAATCACATATGGAATGAGAACTGGGAAGTAACTGGATTGTTCAAATGTGGATTTGACTGGTCAATTCCATAAAGCATGAGTTCTCCAATTATGGATAAGATCCTCCCTACATGGAAATCATCTTAGAGGTCTGTTTAAAAGTAGATTCCTGAGCTCTACCTTGGCCTGCTTCTAATTAAATCTATAGGAATACGCATTTTAACAGCACCTCCAGGGAATCTTTTATAGCCTAACATTAGAGACCCTCTGCCACAGGAAATAGTCATTCACTTTTGGTATAATTGGTCTGTGAGTGCTTCAGATAAAGATGCTCAAAATCACCAAGCCCTCTGATGTCACTTTGTTGAAGCATCTGTCACTTTGTCGAAGCTTCATAGTATAAAATGTATGAATGCATATTATATGCACATATTTTTTTTTAAATATGGAAGCTGCATGATCTTAGAAAGCTAAAAATCTTTTTGGATGTTTGGAGCTAAGTTCATTATAGGCTGGAAGCACATCAAATTAACTCTTAAAAATGACAAGCTTTCTTTGTATTTTATTATTTTGATTTTTTTTAAAGCATCTAGTCAGTGCAGCAGGATCTTAATGGATTTCACATTAAAGAGTGGGGTGAGGGGTGCTTTGTGGTCTCATAAATTTAGAATACACCCTCCCTCTCAACCTTATTTAGCAACTTTAAAAGAAAAAGGTGTCAACTGAGGCGTCTACCAACCAATTTACTGATGATCATTGAACAGCAACCAGCAAATGGACATTAACCACACATTAATGCTGGTCATTCCTTGGATATAACCTTTAAACATTGACATAAATCACCAAAAATAGTTACTATTTTACCAAGCAGTGACAAGACACATTTGGTGCCATCCTTACCCGCATTCCGAACTGAGCCTTTCAGAAGTGTGACTACAGTTTTCAGCATCACACAGGTCAGTTCCCTTTCTGGATCCTGAACACTAGAAGAGGACTCCTTGCTTCCTGCCATATTTAAGAACAATGAAAAAAAATTAAGTGCACGTGGTATGATCCTAAATCTTTGATTCCATTAGTTTCTATCCTGTTATGGAAATGGGAAGATAATGCTCCTATTATAAGGAAATATGCATCCCAATTTGTAAGATGTAACTCTACTGCCCATTAGAGCAATAGTTCTTCAACCTGAGCACATCAAAATCTTCTGGAGGGCTCACTGTTAAAATCTAGAAGCTGAGCCTTTTCCCCAGAGTTTCTGACTTAGGAGGTCCTGGGTAAGGTCTTATAATTGCATTTCTAACAAATTTCCAAATGATGCTGATGGGGCAGATCTGAGGACATTTCTTGGAGAGCCACTATCCTGCATAATCTCTGAAACTCTGGCTTCTTGAGTTTCGTTTGGACACTTGTATAGTTTGCCATTCCTGCCAGGGTGGGAGGATTGCCAGCTCACACCATAGGCATGAAGATGCCTGAGAGATTCTGGGGTAGATAGATTTCCCCATTAGATCCATGAGGGCAAACCAGGTCTGTGTGTTCAGCATTGAATCCCCAGTGCCATAAAATACCTGATATGAGAGGGAAATTTAATACATAGTTGGGGGAATTAATGAATGAATGAATGAATGAGTAAAGGTAGAGTTTATTAACTAGGAGACAAATATCTAAGAGACAGCAAGAAACACTTAACAACAGAAAGCATAAAGTAAGATTGAATACATCAGCTGACAAAAAAAAAGTTCGAATTCTCCTGGGACTGGTCATAGGTCTGGGATTGGGGTTAAGAGCAAATTCAATGTCAGGCTGCTGAAAAACAATACACAGTTAAGATAACACAGAGAGTTAAACAAAAAGACTATGCGAAGAGCACTAGAAAGAAGAACACACAAAAGACACTCCAAGACCTGACCCAGGGCCTAGCTATGCTAAGATGGGAGCGCCTTATCTTCAGCCTTGACACTCCCAGGGAAGCATGGGTACTTCCTGAACCCCAAAAAGTGTGTAAGAGCTCCTCCTTGCAAGTTTATCTCAGTCTCCCATGAGATAGCACAAAGTCTATAGGGATAAGGTGACCAATGTTTCTTGAATACTTATTATGCGCTAAACACAACAATAGGTCATTTTCAAATATTTCCTTGTTGAATTCTCACAACAGCCCTATGAAGCCATATATATATGGCTTCCTGTGTCTCGATGTCCCTCCAGGCTGAAATCCCAAAGGGGCAGGTATAAACAGGTTGAGGGAAAGCCTTGGGGATCTGAAAGGAGTTTCCACACCAATTCCTGTTTGAAAGTTGGTAGAGGTGGGCATTGCAGACAACCCCATAGAGTGGCCCCAACAGAGTATGTGTATGGGTGTGGTCAGTCAGTGAGAGAGCCCAGGATATCATTTCTGAGTGTACTCTGGCCTGGACAGAAGAACCCTGAAATCCCACAGGAGGAGCAGAGGTTGATAATGTTGAGAGTCCAGAGTGTAAGGGCTAAGGTGGGGATGAAAGGATGATGCCAAGGAGCCATGGGTGCACAACTTAGCAAAGTACACACAAGACTCAGAGGGACAAGCAGGGTAGCAATGACCCCTGCTCCAAGTGGAATACTATTGAGCCTAACAACACTGAGTAAGCAAGTCAGCCATAACGCAGCTGACGTAGACAGGTCCCCAACAAGAGCCCTAAACCTCTGTGATTTTCCTTTCCCCTTTGAATTACTGAGGACCTGTCTTTCCCTCTGCTATCTCCCCATCTAAATATTCAGACACTATCTAGTGAGAAAGACTTCTGAAAGCTGAGAATTCATCGGGCAGGAGTTAGCCCCATTAGTCTGTTTAAAGTTACACCCATCTTCCTTATTTCTTCATGGGCAAGATCAGGCTAGTTATACAAAATAGGGAGGCTGCTGCTCTATGAAGTCATATGCCCCAGGGGTACCTTTTCTGGCCCTCGTGGCACTAGGTGATATGGGCATGCTCACTTTCTCTGGGTGGCAGGGCAGACATGCAGACTAGGCCCAACTAACACTGACTCCTGGCTTGTTCCCCCTCCCCCTGCCTCTGACACTCCTACACACCTAACTTCCTCAGGATCTTAGCCTGCTTCCGCAGCTGGGCTAGCAGCAGGCCCAGGAGCCCCGAGTCCCGGAAGATGTCAGTGAAGAGTGGGTCCGCGCTGGCTATCCTGAGGACACTCTGCAGAGCCATGAGGGTGCAGAGTGGCTCAGGGCTCTCCTTGATCAGGCGCTGCACCTTCCCCAGAATCTCATGGGGCACGTAATGCAACTCGAACACCAGGGCCTCCAGGAGCTGGAAGAAGTGCATCTGCACTTGGGCCGGCTTCAGGGGTACCATCTCCACAAACTGCGAGATGGGCTGCAAGGTCCACTCCAGCAGGAAGAAGTTGCGGGCATTCCAGGACCACATGGTTCTGATAGCCAGTAAGACTTTCGTGCAGAGAATAACGTTACTGGCTTTGTGGAAAACATTCTGCAGTACTTGGAATGCTTGAAGATTCTTAACAGTCACCCCTGAAGATGAAAGAATAATCTTTCAAGTCATTTCTCCTGCTTATGCCTAGAAATACAAGCTTGCATTATCATTAAGAAATACCATTTAAAGTTTCTATTTTCTGACACCTGTAAATAAATGTCTATCAGAAGTCCAGAAATCCAGCTCCCCAAACTATAAGACTAGAGTTGCATTATCCAAGATGTGGCGGCTAATTGAGCACTCAAAATGTCACTCTAAACTGAGATATTCTATGAGTGTAAAAATGTACACCAGCTTTCCAAGACATAGCACAAAGAAAATAATGAAAAAAATATATCATTAACAATTATTTGTATTGACTCCATGTTGAGATGGGAATATTTTGGGTGTACTGAGTTAAATAAAATATATTATGATAAATAATTTAAGCTGTTTTTCTTTAATATGGCTATGAAAGTATTTAAACTAAAATAAGGTAATGTGGTTCACATATTTCCATTGAGCAGCACTGGGCTGTTAGATTGGTTTCAATCAATTAAAATCAACTTATGTGAAAGATTACTAAGCAAAGTCAGTTTCATTTCCAAACAAGCTGTTAAACAAAGACATTTTCCAAACCCACCCCCTCCTTTTTTTCCAGCGGGAAAGTTAAACTTCATTCTCTCTTGCCCAGGAGACACTTCATCTGAAAGCTCCCTGCCTCCAGATCTCTGTGCCTTGAACACCAGAGATGTTTCTGGAACTTCTCTTTGATCCAGATACTTCCTTGTGAGCCTGCTGGAGTCCCATCCAATGTCTTTTCCTGTATTAACTCCAAGCTCTACAGCCTCTGCACTCTGATCTGTGAAGGTCTCTGTGCCTATTTCCCCAGACTCACCCAGATGTTTCCAGTCACCATTTCTTTCCCCAGTCTGTACTTTCTGGCTTTAAACTTCTGCCCCTTCCTTTTTACCTGGACAACCCACATTTAGCCTTGAAACCTCATGCTCTATGCAGGATTTCTTGACTAATTCAGACACTCATCTATTGTCACCACTGTGCCTAATGCATTTATCAGTCGGTTATGGAGCAGATTATTGTTCTGTATATGTGTGACAGTCTCTTCCGAGAATTTGTAGGAAGCAGACACCTGGCCTGTTCACACTGGTGCCCAGGATGGGGCAGAGTGTCTGCTTCACAGAAAGCACCAGTGAATGCTAATCAAATTTATCAATCAATCAGTCAGTCAGTCAGTCAGTCAAATCTTAGAGAACTGAGGAGACACTGACTCTGAGCCCGGGTGACTGTTTCAGAGTCATCAGTCCCCATTATGTAATCAAATGCCACAGAGTAAGTCACACCAGAGATCAGAGGCTCTCTTCATCATTCAAACTTTCACCTTTATTAATCAAAGATTTCCTCTAAGTCCCACCCAAGACATTTATAAACATCTGTAAGAGAGAGACTTTAAATTCATTGACATGTGCCAAATGTTTGTTTCTTTACAAAGAATCAGAGAAAGGCCTATATAGCTTTGTCAGAACATAGTTCCAACTGCTGCCAGGCACCCAGAGACACAAAATAACCCACCAGAAGCCTCGTGATGGAACTTGAAGCCTTCCAGTTGAGGGTAAGTGACACTGTCAAACACCTTCAGTTCTGACTTCCCACAGGTTGTCAGCCACACCACCAGCCCGAGGAGCTCTTCCAAGTGAGGGTCCACTTCGCTCTGGGTCAGCCCTTCGTACCTGCAGGGATACATGAGGCCAGGTCCCTGGACTTCTTGGACAGAGCAGCCATGTTTGCTTATAGTGCTCCTCACTGGGATGCAGAGGTGATGCATATTAAGCTGCTGGAGAAGACCCCAAAGGTCTCCACCAAATTAGCAGCAAAAGGCAAGAGGAGTGCCCAGAATAAAAGTCACTCTATTTGCAAAAGTCAGCCTTAGATCTAAACGTGCAGAGAAACATGGGAAGAGCGACAGCATTTGCTCACATGAAGGCTGTTTTCCGTGGCTGGGTCCCCCAAAAAAGCATGCACTTCAAGCACCAACAGAAAAGGCGCACCCCCAAAGTGAGAGATTTAACATTTCCAAAGAGCAAAAAAATGAAACATCATGGGAAATGATCGAAATTTATTAGACTTCTTTATGCTTATTTCAAGATAGAGTACTGTTTTTGTTTTTAGCTACTTATGTGTAGGTGGACTACTTTGCTCTTCTTGTGGAAAAGGGCCTCTCAAGTCTTATTACAGCTCTGCCATGTCAAGAGTAAAAGTGTTGGCAGTGCAACTCCAATTAAAGGAGAAAGGAAAACAAATGTGCTGCAATGGGTCCTTCCTGACATTCCCTAGAATGGGCTAATTTCCCACCTCCTGCCTCCCACAAGGAGTCTTGGGAAAGCCAAGACCCATATAATAATAATAATAATAAATAAAAAAGGTTCTAGAACTGCTATGACATAGATCTCTATGGTAGCGGGAGCCAGTTGGTCATGGTTCAGACTAATATAAAATGTGACATCCCCATAAGGACATTAATTGTTATGTCCCTTTGGAGGAAGGCCCTCGGGTTGTCATTTAATCACACCCTTTTGGAGACTCTGTACTGAGAGACTTCAGCCCCCTCATCCAAATCACCCCTCTAGACCGGAAGCCTAATTCTAGTGAAGTCCATAAAACACAGAGTAAGCTGCACCCCGCAGAGGAGAAAGGCTTTTCATATTCTCAGCAAAGCCCAGGAAAATATATATGATCTTGCCTTTAAGCAGCTTTCCTAATATCAGTGGAAGAGTTTGGAAAATCAAGAAATTTCTTTGATTTCCGTCTCTTGGCATATCCAATCCCTGCCAAGTCAAAGTGGAGGAATTACTCTTGACCCAGCTGAAAAGTATCTTCATTTGGGTTTCCCATGGGTCAAGGATTTGAGGGAGAGTAGTTTGAGAGCTGATCCCAAAATGCCAGTAGGGGAGAGGCGCTGTGCAACAGGGGAAGGAAGAAAGCCAATACAGAGCATTATCAAGCAAGTTCTTCATTGGGCCATGGAAACTTAATCCTCTTGGGAACTCTGGGAGGCAGAATAGAGCCCCCATACCTCCACAAGGGGCAACTTTGCTATGTATTTACCAGATTCTGCCAGTCATTGCTTGAGGGCTGGTCCTAAGGGTTGCTAATTCTTTGGCACTTCCAGTCCCCAAGCATATAGGCAGAGCTAGTTACAGCAGTTCCAGAAAGCCCTCCAGCACAGTCATAGGGATTCTGACAGTTGTTTGTCAGGCCCACAGGCATGTAAGTGATACATACCACCATAAAGACTTGGTAAAACTATTATCACAATCATTCACTGGTTCTCTGAGGAACTGTCTCTCAAACCCGCTGCACATTGAATCACTTTTGCAATAAAAGTCTCTCTGGCCATGCTCTACAGAGATTTGTATTTCAGGAGACACTCTGAGAAGCCTCAATATCTGCCTTTTTCCAAAGCACCCCAAATGATTCTGAGGACCCAGGTTTGGCGGTTTCTCCTGCACCAAGTACATCCACTTACCGGAGCAACACTTTGAGTAGCAGAGGGTAGCCCTCCCCATTCTCAAACTCCAGGAGCAGAGCCGAGGAGACAAGGTAGGAGTCCTTCACGAAGCCCAAGATGAGGCTCACAGCCTCGCTCAGTTCGGGGGCAGAGAGAGAGTCTGAAAGCCTGGAGAGGTTCTGGAGTGAGATCTTGATACAATCCATGGCTACAAGAAGAAAACAAAACACAGCACCGTCTCCTCAGAAGCTCTAGCTTTTCTGCAAGTCATTCCCTCCCCACACCACACCCCTTTAAACTGTATATCAAGATGTGAATGAGAATTAATCCAAAACATTTTTCTTTTGCCTCTTGGATCAAGAAGATTCCCCCATGGAAAGTGCCGGCTTGAGAGCCACATTCTGCAGACCCAAAAGGAAGAACAGGCAAAATAGGAAGAGAAAGTAAGTCTCTTAGCCCTCCACTCCTAATTCCCAGAATGTGGAAGAGCCTAAATCCATTAGGTAATGAGATGTAAGACCCAAGGCTAGAGCATTGCAGAAGACCTTAAGGAAGCAACACTGCAGATGAGCAGATATTAGCTCAATGAAAAGTGCAGGGAGGGATATATAAATATGTGATAAGGGGAGGGCAAAAAGAATGAGGGATTTGGAGCCCAGAAGTGTGGACCACAAAGGAGGGGGAGGAAAGCTGAGCCCGCTCCTGTGATGCCTGTCCATTGTGGTTACTCCAGAGCTGTGGGAAGGTAGGAAAAGATTTGAGTCAGAAGAGATGTCATTGGATTTGCATTTTGATTGACCCCTGTTGTTAGGGCTCTTTCATTGAAAAAAGTCTCTTCTGAGTGCTGAGAAAGTCAGGAGAATTACCTACCAAGTACTTAAGATAACACATGCTTAGCCCCTCAGCTGTGAGGCCTCAGATACACCAGAAATTCTGTGTGCTGGGCAGAACAGTCCCAAGTGTAGAGAGCCTGGCAGGTAATCGCCAGGCTATCCCTTCCCGAATTTCTCCTCAGCCTATACGCCCACAGAAACTAACCATTCCGCAAGGGAGTACCAATGCTCCAGGTGGCAGCCTCCTTGCTGAGGTAGAATTTTTCTTTTCCAGTTGAGAGTAACAATACAGTGAGAAACACTCACCACCAATGCATGCAGCCTTTTTCAGGAGTATTCAACTCTAGCCTGTGGGGAGTTGGGGTGCCTGGGCTGCTAAGCACCTCAGGCCCAGCTCAGCCCTAGACCATTTTCTCCAGTCCCTGGCCTCACTGGGTGTTTTGAATCCCTAAACTGGGACTGCTATTATCCCGGGCTCACTTACAGTAAGAGAGTGGGCTTGAGCTCTCCCAGCTCACTGGCTGATGTTCTCTGTTACAGGAGGTCTCAGAAAAAAGACAGACCACATGGCAAGTGTTTGAAAATAAGCAGGTCACACTGACAGGCTCTGAGCCACTCCCTAAAAGATCCCATACCTTGGGGCCAGCCCAAGGGTTGGAAAGCTATACTCCCAAGAAGCATTTCAGCTAGTGGAGCTGAGGAAATGACACATGGTGGATGAGGAGGTCAGTTGAAGCAAACTTTGTCAAAATGTTTCCTTGGGAGTCAGCTTTACAGAGCTGCCCCCTCAGCTCTAAGAGGAAGGTAATACACTTTTCTGAGATTCTGTGAGCTAATGTGGTGTCTGTGCTTTCCCAGCATTATCTGGATTTTCAAGAGGAGGCAGACGATGCTAAGGGAGCGTCACAACAATCCAATGAGATCAGTGGGATTATTATCCCCATTTTACAAATGAAAGAACCAAGGCACCCAAGTAACCACTTGTGTCCAAGTGTCCAAGGTCATTCAACTGTGAAGACAGAACAGGAGTCCACATCCTGGCTGTCTGGTTCTAGAATGAATGGCCTTAACCCTTAAACATGCTAGCCAGAGCAGAATCTAAGGCACTGGAACTAGGTATCTACAGGTTCAAATTTTGATTCTCTTCTTCAGTGGCTAGTGAGCCCTGGAAAATTCTTCAGTAACTCCTAATTTCTGTTTTCCCCATTGCAAAATGGCATTAATTATTAATATTTATCTCAAAGAAACAAATGAGATAACATACAAATAGACCCATTGCAGTGTCTTCTTGACAATATGTGGACAGTAAATAAGTTTTTCTTTCCCTCTCTCCTCCAATGGAATACCAAAATGAACAATAAAAGCACTTTCATGAATGGAACCAAACAGTAAGGGTCATCTACTGGGCATAGATGAGCATCGGTGAAAACCTTGTTTGTCCATCTCTTTTTTGGTCTCAGAAATCTATCCTGATGCTGCAAGAGTATTCCAGGGTCTTGTTGTTGAAAGTGGGCCCACAGCCTACCCCCAGACCCCCAAGGACCTACTTTGCAGGTATTGGATGATGCTGAGGTTCTGAGCCCTGGAGATCGCCCTCAGCACACAGAAGGTGGGCTCCTTCCAAAAGCAACAGCTTTGCTCCTGAAGACAGGTTGTGGCAATCACTAAAGACTTGAGCTCATTCCCATAGAGAAGTCCTTCCAGACCCTGAGACTCACTGCAAATATTGAGTAACATCTGAAAAAAAAAAAAAAGGCGGGGTCGGGCAAATGAAGGAGGGAGGAAGGGCGGAAACCAAGAAGACTTTGGTCAGGCAGCCTTAATGCAGTGAATTTGTTCCTTTTTTTTCCAGAGCACCAGTGGCCACACATTAGCAGAAAGGATGGGATCTGTGGGCACCATCTGCCCCAGACCAGCATGGTCAACAGTGCCACCTAGAAAAGCATGATGGAGCTTAGGGATTAAGTCTGAATTTATAATCCTCATAGAAGCAGTAGTTTTCCTTTCCAAGTCAGAATAACAAAATTTTTGGCTTAAAGAGCTGTCTTTTTATACAGAAATGCTGGGGAAATGGCATCAACTATTAAAATACAAAATTAACAGGACCCAGTGTTATTTAAAAGGAAAGATGTGTTCCTGTGGCACTCAAACTCTACTTCTCCATAAGATCATAAGCATTGTTCCATAACCTCTTAACCAGGGCCCTTGTCCCTGCCAATTCAGTCTCCCTATGGACTTCAGATACTGTCTATCCACTTAGAGTGAATCATGGCATGCAGAGTTCACTGGGTACTCGCCCTGCCTCTTCTTTCTTTGGCTCTTGGCAATCTAATTGGGTCTGCTTCCATTTCGGCAAACGGAAAGCTCTTCCACATGAACACAAACTGGGCAGATCTCTGCAGGCGAGTGTGCTCATGTGACCCTTTGCTTGGATGACCATTTTTGCTCCTCACTCCTCCTCTCCCCTATTGCACCTCCGCCTCAACCTTCAATTCTGGTTCCATGTCATTTCCTCAGAACAGCCTCCTTTCTGCTCTACTAGAAATCAGTTCCCTAAGCTCATTTCCCAGCACACTTTTGACCTTTCCTTCATGGCACTTAAAAAATAAGGCATTGCTTATTTATTCATGTGACTGTCCCCCTATTGGGCTTCTGCATCTTCTTTCTGTTATTTATACAAGAGAAGGGACAGTGCTTACTGCAGAAACTGTCATTCTGGCAAAGAGCCATACCTAGGAGGAACTTTATATTTTTGTGGAATGAACTAAGGAAAACCTTGAGGAATGCAGATGTGGTCTATCACAGTGGTGTGTATTCTGTTCATCCATGGAGAGAATTGTGAAGACTGGGTTGTGCTCACTCCCTGCAAGGCGCATAAAAGCCACACAACAAAGACTTGTTAAAGTGCCCACTACTGCATCCCGGTCACCACTTGGAATATGATTATATACAGGTAAATGGGGTCTAAGAGTCCAACAAAAGCAGCTTAGGGGATAACCCACCATACGTAGAATCCACCAGAATTTGTGAAATACCTTCTGGTAATGATGTTTCTGGCTCAAGAATTAGTCTAAAATGGTTATTAATGTGAACATGAATGTTCAATGGACAGCTGCATTTGAAAATTCCTGAATAGTCCTCAGTATCTGCTCTGAGTGAGATACTGCTTGGGACCTGAGCACACAAACATGAGTAAAACACACAATCCTCCTCACCCTCCCTCCAGCCCCCAAGGTCAGAGAGAGGCAGAAGTTGTTTTCTAGATATTGTAGCCTCCCAGAAGCTGAAAAAGCAAAACCTGTCAGTGAGGAGGCAGAGAAAGAAGATGAGAAATTATGTTAAGAGCTGCTGCTTGTAGTGAGAAAGGACAGGAGAGATGGGAAATGACAAGAAGAAATCACATTTGGTGCTCAGTGCCTTGAGATGGCCTCTGAGAGAAGGAGATGACATCACTGAGTAGTTAAAAGCCTGACTGCAAGTTGACTCAGTTGCCAGATTCCCAGTGTTCCTACCCCAGCAGTCCCCCACCCACCTCTGTGACCCGGGGCTCATGTTAACTCACTGTACCTTAGTTTGTATAGAATCTGGACCACAATACTACACACATTCTGAGATGAACAAGAGGGCTCTTAGAGATGACAGATGTGAGGCCATGGCACAGGGTGGGTACATACAAGTACTTAGAAAACATTGGCTACAGTTATGCAAGTGGGGTCAGCATGCTTGTTCTCAGGGGAAGTGGCCAAGGAGAGGAGTTTCCAGATGCTGAAGAGGGTGGACAGGACTCAGGGACGCAGACTGGAGAAGGAGCTCGTGGGGCCAAGTGGAGAAGGAGTGTGCCTTTCTGGGAGAGAACAAGAAGAATATTGATACAGAGATACAATGAGATAGAAAGAGAAGAAGAAAATCTACTTTCCAAATGCACAGGATTCCCAGCATTTGTTGAACATGTGGACAGAGGAGTGAGCTGGGCCCTAGAGAACAGAGAAGCTTCAGTATTAGGGCCGAGGAAGATGAGAGCATCTCTGAGGAGCAGAGCACGGTCTTGGTCCAGAGGAGTCCAGCCCCTCCTCTTACTCACCTGCACAAACATCCTCTGAACTTGAACATCATTCTCAAAAACCTCATCTTTTTCCAGAGGAAAGACAAAGAAGAGGTAAAGGCACTGCAGGAGCAGGGCGGGGAGCCCAGATTCAGCGACTCTTCCCAGTGTCTCCTACAAGGGAAGAGCAGACATGGTGTGACCCACGGCCGCACAGCCAACACCACACTGCTCCAGACCTAGACCCATGCTTTTGTCCTGTGTGGCCATTGTAGCCAGGAATGTGGGTAAGTCACCTCCTCTCTCTGGGCAGCACATTCTCCAGTAAGAATGGAAACAATCATAGGACCTTCTCAGGGTGACTGAGAAGATAAAGTTTATATAAAGTGTATGGTGTGTTCTCCATGAATGTTATCTTTTATAAGATAGATGGCAGGAAGGAAACGAGGGAGGGAGGGAGGGACTGGTACAGAGAGGAAAAAAAGGGCTTTCCTAGATGATCGCATCACTACTTTGGTAGGTTGCCTCTTGATTAAGGAACTGGAAACTCAGTCAGGAGGGGGTGGTTGATATCAAGTGCAAACAACTGAATGAAGGACCTGTTCAGATCTAAAACCTCACTATGACCAAAACAACTCTGTAGGTGAAGACAGATAACCAGAGCTACCAGACAGAGGAGAGAAGATGGCTGGCAGAGAGGGGACCAGACTGAGTATGGAGCTCTTAGAGTCCTTTCTTCCATGGGCCCTGCCTACAGCTTCACCAGCATTACTGTAGCTGCAGTGTCAGCACGTGTGTGCTCACGCAAGTGTGCATGTGAGTTGATGTGGGGTTCATCTAAAGTATTTTGTCCACACAGTTTTCCACCTGATTGACTAATTTGACAAACAGGGTGGGCAAGTTAGAAAAAGAGAAAAGAGCACATAGTCCTGTCCATAACCAGGAATATCATTCACCTGGTCCTACCTTGTCCCCTAAAAGCTCCCATTGAAAGTAACATCCATCTCTTTCCTTGATGCCTGGCTCTGCAGTAACCCTGCTCAGGGCTGTTCTCCCTGTCTTTTACACTGCACTGGCTCCCTTGAAAGCCAACTGCTTACTTCTCTCACTGCTTTGAAGAAGGGCTGCTCAGAGCAGAAAACCGGCCTTAAGGTTAATTTTTTACTACTCAGACTGAAAACAGTCCTTTCCCAAGGACAGAAAAGCCCTTGATCTGTACTTCAGGCTGGTGGGCCAGGTGTATGCAGAGGAAAAGACCAGTGGTCCTCCTTCTGGCTAACAACTGCAGCTCTGCTCCTTGTCTGATGTCTGTGTCACCATTAGACTGAGGTAGCCATTACGCCAGTCTGCTACCCTGCTGTTCCTGATGCTGCATGCTAGACCGGGCACAGAAGGCACTCCCTATAGATGATAGATGAATAAGTCTCTAAGTGTGCCCTACATGGGGCCTCTGGCCATTTCTGCTGATGGCCACAGCTGCCAGGACTGCTTCTACCTGAGAGACAGCAACCATCATCAAAACACTTAAGGAGGAAGCACCAGCCTCCCCTTTATAGTGGGAAGTTATGATGGCAGTCAGGATGAAGCATCAGTGGGAAGGAAAGGGAGAGAGACCTCACTGGAGTATCATCTCTGGGTGGGCATGCACAATGGACAGGTGCCTACATGTGTGGCTCCTTCAGTCTGAATTCGACAGGAGGCAAAAAAGAGCAGTGGCTCAGAGCACAGGCTCTAGAGTCAGACTGACTGCAGTTACACAACATAAGTGAGCTGAGTTTTTGACCACGAATGTGACATCACCATAATCCAAATCATAGGATTTGGGAAGGATTAATTAACACAATGCATGGGACACATCCAGCCTTGCCCTGACACACACATTAACCCTACACCTGAGGCATTATTATCCCCAATTCTAAAATTAGCAAGATGACAAAGTCACAGAGTGGTAAAGCAATTTGCCCAAGGTTAGACATAGCTTGTCAGCTGAAAAGGCAGCATTCAAATCAGAATTTCAGACCTCAAAGTCCATGTTCTATATCAGAAGGGAGGTGAGGGAGGAGAAATGAGAAATCAGTTTCATGAAAAGAAAGATACACTTGTGTGCCACTGCCCTGTGCTGGGACTTCCCCGTGCACATGATGAGGAGTGCCTGGGCCAGGGCCAGTTGGGCCTGGAACTTACCGAGTCTGTCCCAGTGAGCACAAACACTGACTTCAGGAGCAAGTAGCCATCCTGATCCTCATCCCCCTTCCATCGCAGCAACTGGCCAGCTGCTACCCGCGCTTGCTCTGGGAATGACGTAGGAAGAAGAGAAAGTATCATCAACAGAGCAGTGCAGTAACTTGCCCACCCAGCTTCCCCTCCACTTGGGTTTATCTCTCCATGAGATGCACCTTAGCATCTTTAGACTTCTGTTTCCTGCCTTCCTCACAATGCCACCTGAGCCTATGCCAAACATTTTACACTCTAGCAGATTAATCTCCTCGGAGGATAGCCTTTATCATACCACCATCCCTGTGCAACAACCATCAATGGCTTCCTATTGTCAAATAATAAGAACAAGTTCCTCAGCGATAAACTTCCTACAGTTAGGAGTCTTCATTCCACTTTCTATATCACAGATCCTTATATTGGAGGGATTCCTGAAATATACACCTTGTTCAAGCTATTCATTCCCCCTGGAATTCCCTCTAGAGCCCAACCTCCAGGGTCCAGCTTCATGAGTGAAAGAATGCAAGTCAGGAGATTCTGCAACAAAAAACATGCTTGGGCCTCTTTTTTAAGCTCTCCACTAAACACTCAGGTGTACTTTTATTCTAGCATGACCTCCCAGAGCCCGGTTCTCTGTCTGTCTGTCTGTCTCTGTCTGTCTCTGTCTCTCTCTGTCTCTCTGTCTCTCTGTCTCTCTGTCTCTCTCTCTGTCTCTCTCTCTGTCT
Source organism: Eidolon dupreanum (assembly GCA_028627145.1). NCBI lineage: Eukaryota > Metazoa > Chordata > Mammalia > Chiroptera > Pteropodidae > Eidolon > Eidolon dupreanum. Next base: position 54,621,299 of record CM053506.1, on the reverse strand, counting down.
CTCTCTCTGTCTCTCTCTCTCTCTCTCTCTCTCTCTCTCTTTCTCTCTCTCTGCGTGTGTGTGTGTATGCGTGTGTATGTGTGTTTCTGTCCCTCCCAGGTGCTGGAGAGTTCTTCAAGTCCCTCTTCCCTGCTCTGCTAGCCTTTCCCTTCTTTCCCAAGGTACTCAGTGGCAGGACTGGGCCCACTGAGCTCTTTAGAAGGTGCTATGCTAACTCCACTAGAAGGCAGAGAAGGACTGAGCAAGAAGCCTGGGAGGAGTCTGCAGAGCCATTTTGCTCTCTAGTAAGCTTTCTCCAGATCTCTGTTCTCTTACCTGCAGGCTTTCCCACAAGTGCCTTGTTTATTTCTTGAGCTAACTGGTTAGAAACATCTTCTGCCAGCCTTGGGAGACTGGGAAAGTGGATGATCCCCACGGAGTGTTCCCAAGCCTGAATGCAATGAACAGGATTTGGTCAGAGATATCAGAGCCACAAAGCGAGGCCTGAAAGTCACCTGCCTTTATCCTGCCCAATCCAAATCAATGGCTAAACTTACTTTCCCACGTGCATCTAAAAGGCAACCACATCACATACCCTCTGGCTTCCACTGTATCACTACTCTTGTGCCTGTGAATTCTTCAGTTTTCTGCTGAGTCCCAAACCCACAGCCAACTGGGCCCTAGACATCTCACCTGAACTTGTGTTCCTGATACATCAAACACACATAACCGAATCCACTGCCTTCCCCGCAAATTTGCTGCATCTTATTTCAGTGAACAGCCCTAACAAGCATCAAGTTGCCCTAGTGGAAACTTCCAAGAGTGATTCTCTAGGTCTCCCTCTCCCTCACCTTCCTTACCCTATCAATTGCTATGCCTCATTGATTCTCCTCTCATACACTGCTCAAATACTCTGCAGATATCATAGTTTTAGTCATGCCATTATTTCCTGCAGATAAATTTCAAAAAGTGGGATTGCAGGTGAAAAGTGTGGGAATTCTTTTGTTCATTTGGTTTGGTTTAGTTGGTTTTTAGTGCTTTGGTACATATTACTAACTCACTCTACAAAAAGTTTATCAAGTTAGTCTCCAGGAACTCTAAGCGAGAAAGCTGGTTCCTCTACAGCCATGCCAACATTGAGCACTGTCATGCTTTTTCATCTCAACTGAGAAAACTTGTAGAAGAAAAAATATCTCAATTACAGTCTTTTGATTACTAGAGTAGATGAACGCTTTCATGCTTCTCGAATTGCTTCTTTTTACTCATAACCCTAATAGAATCTTAATTCTATTAGGATTTTCATAGTTTTCTTATTTATTTTAAAAAGTTCTTTGCATATAAAAATGTTAACTCTTGGTCCATAACACTGCAATTTTTACAAATATGTCATTTTGTCTTTGAACTTGGTATTGTTTGATTTTGCTGGACAGAAATGTGAAATTCATATGAAATGAAATTTCTCGACCTATTTCTTTGTTTTCTGACTTGAGTTCCAGGTTTAGAAAATTCTTTCCCAGTTTAAATTATTGTTGTTGTTTTTAATCTCCTATTCCTTTTTTGATTTCTTTAAAATTCTTTTTTGTCTGTCCCTTCTTTATTTCTATTCTATTTGGTCAGCTTTTTCCCCAGACTTTTTTCTTTTATAGTTTTAGGATACTACTTAATAGTGGTCATGACTTTTAAAATTCTGCATGGGATGCCAGACTTTTTCAGAATTTCCCCCTAGTTTCTGTAGTAATCTCGTTATCTGTCTGCTTTTCATCAGAGTCTTTTCCCTTTGTTCTACAGTGTTATCACAGGCTAGGTTCACTAGTCCTAGGATGAAGAGAGCTCTCTCCAGACCAAGAGTCAGAACAGAATGACAAGTGTTGGCCCAGGACTTGAGTTCTGGCAATTTCGTATCCCAAATTCCCAAGAGGAAGATAGGCTGTTATGCGCACTCCTGGCAACCAGAAGCTTCTATGAAATGCTGTTTTGCTAGACTCCCATCTACTGCTCCCTCTCACAAGCCATATTAAATTACATTCCTGCCCAAAGACCTGACCAAGTGTTTTTGAGCCAAGTTCCTCATTCTAGAAAAGGTGAGAAAGGTATCAAAATTCTAAAGGGAAATCATTTCAATGTGTTTCTTTGCTATAGATACTATATTTATTAAAAAGTAAAAACCGTTAAAAATTTTGTCTATATTAAAAGATGTTATACAAAACAAGGAGGCAAACCACAAATTGGTAGAAAATATTTGAAATGCATAACTGACAAGGAATAATATGTCCAGACTGATACAATTTAGTAAGAAAAGACAAACTATTTAAAAAAAAACAAAACAGGCAAATGAAACAAATAACTAATAAAAGATTAAATAAACAGCAAATTACTAAAAATAAGAAAAATGTATATTAAAACCACAATAAGATATTTTATACTTTTCAAGTTGATAAAAATGAAAAGCCTGATAATATTAAATGTGGGGGAGGTGAGGGGCCATGGAACTCCATGCTCTGCTGATGGAGTGTGACTTGGAAGACCCTCTTTAAAGAAGTTTTAACCTGATTCAAGAGAGTTAAAGAGGCACATGTCCTATGACCCAGCAATTCTACTCGTAGGTATGTTCCACAGAGAAAGGCTGGCACATGTGCACCTGAAGGTGTGGACAAGAAATATGTGTGCTACATTATTTGTGATTGTAAGAAAACTTAATGTTCACCAATAAGACCATGAATGAATAATTTGTGGCATATTTATATAAAGATGCAATATAGAAGTGAAAAAGAAATAGAACCACGTGTGTCAATGCAGATAAACTCTAGAAACTGAATGTTATGTGGAAAAAGCAAGTTGCAGAAGTATGCTACAATGGGTCTGTGAAAACCTGTGAGACTATGTATAAATTGCACAATATTACTTATAGTTATAAAAATATAGCCATATTATTGTATAATTTATATGTAGTCTCACAGGTTTTTAGAATCATGCTGTAATATACATTGCAACTACATATATATGCCCCTAATAATTCAGCAGGATAGAGGTTACCATTAGAGGAGGGCAGAAGGGGGTCGAGCTCTAGAATGCATGCACAGGTGGCTTTAGTTTATCTGAAATAATTGATTTATTTTATATGGGTGGGGAGTACTTGGATATTTATTTTGTTTTGAAAAAAAAACTTTGTATCTGAATTTTTAAAATTTTTGCTTTGTAAATGAACATAGTTGTCCCTTTCATTTGTAAACTAAAAAAAGTATATCACAATTTTACTAAAACTACAAAAATGCTAGATAAATGTTCAACGCTATTGCATATAGTAGACCTTCAACAAATATTTGATAAGTAAACACATGATTAAGAAACCCACAATATGCAGAATGATGGCTAAATGTATTGCATGCTGATCTTGTGCCAAATGGTGAGCCACTTACATGCACTGTTTTCACTGACAATAACCCCTTTAGATTCGTAGTTATTATTCCTACTTTGCAGAAACTGGCTGAGCCAGAGGGTAAGCCCAGAATAAGGCACAAAGTGAAGAGCTGAATTATTTCACGCATACCCAAGTAGCATGTGCATGTCTAAGAATTTTACAGCTACTGCCTGGACATGAGCTACTGTCCGGAAACTTTAATCCCTGGAAAGAAAAAGTCCCTTGAATAGGAACTTATGTGGTAAGATTCATTTTCCTCCCCAGGAAAGAAAACTCTGTTATGATGTCTTCCTAACAAATTCCTGTGCCACCTCCCTGCACTGGCAAACCCCTCAAAGACCAATTTGCAGGCAATTGACTCAGAAGCATCTAGATCGTCTTCGTGCAGTGGGACTTCAGGAGACACTCTACAATAAAGCTACTGTGAGCTGAACAGTAATTGTACACTCAGCCAGATCCTCCCAAGGCTCACAGTCCTTCCTGGGACCACAATAGGCACTTCTGGAGGTTACATTAACTCTTTCAGGCCACTCGGGTGCTATTAGATACACAGAGGCAGTCATTTACTGAATGATACCGTGGAGACCCCAAAGAGTTAAGGCAGCTTCCAAAAGGACCTAATTTTTTTTCCAAACTGGGACTTGCATGCTGAGATAATATTGCTCAATATTTTAAAAACTTTTATTTACTCACATTATCTAAGCTGTACTATCATGCCTGTGGCTCTCCCCTTACTTAAAAGAAAGAAAGAAAATAATTCTCTGGTCTCCGAAGGAAAATAAGGAATAACAAAATCTCCTGAGGAGATGGGAGAAAACCCCAGTTTTTGAATGACAGAGAGCCTGGTTGGTTTCTAAGAATGACAGCAATATTACTACTTCTCCATTATAACAGAGTTTGGTGGTTTGGTCATTAAGTAATGAGCTCAAAACATTTCAGAGACTTTACATGAATTTCTCCTGCTAGTGCGACTCAATTGAATCTCTCCTTTGTAAATTTTAAAAAAATGGTGTGCCAAAATTTTGTTAACACACTAAAAATGTTGTTTCCCTGAGGTGGGAATAAACCACATCGCAGGACCCACTCTGAGGAGGTAGAGTCAGAGATGGACAGGGAGGGATGTCGACCCTCACCATCCCCTCTGGACTCTATGCATGGAAATAATTGTTGGTCATCTTTATTATTATATTTAAGGTTACTTATCTCTTATCCATTGTCAGTTGAGTCCATGCTACGTTTTTATGAGACTGGTTGATCACACGTAATGGCATGAACTCTGCACCACTGGCCAGGCACTTAACCTAAGAGCACACAAATGCACATGCACACACACTCACTTCCAAGTACAATCAAGTGTTAACTTCAATCCCTCCACACTAGGAAATGAATGAATTTCTCTCCACATTATCCACTGTTCTGGTTACCTATTACTACATAACAAACCACTCCAAAACTGAGTGGCTTAAAATAACAGTAATCATTTATTTTTTCTCCTGGATCTGCAATGCAGGCAGGGCTCAGCAAAAAGAGATTTCTCTGTTTCACTCAGCTCAGGCAGCTAACGGAGGCTAAGAGAACTACCTCCAAGATGGCGCTCTCACATGGTCAGCAAGTTGGTGCTGTCAGCAGCAAGTGCAGCTACAAGGTCAGGGGCTTTGATTCCTCTCCACATAGGCTTTTCATAGGGCTGCTTGGCCTTCCTCACAACATGGCAGCAGGGTTCTAAGAGTGAATATTCCCAGTGACAAGAAAAAGTTGCACGTCTCTTGAGACCTGGGCCTGGAAATGTCGCTTCTGCCTTATTCCATTAGCCAAGCCATCACAAACCCATTCAGATTCAAGGGAAGAGAACATAGATGCCACTTGAAGGTAGCAGTGTGAACCCATTTGCAACTTCTGTAATCTACCACATCCAAAGATCTCCTTTTCTTTTTCCCCATGTGGTCTCAACCTCCTGGTTGTCTGTCCCAGGGGGATCTTACACTAATTCCTGGGAATTCCTGATATCACAGCCTGCTTTCTGTCAAAGTACATATTGTAAGAACAATTTTCAACAACTACATCTATAGGTCTAGCTTCCTCCATGTCTATTGTTATAAAATATCTTTAGGCAACATGAGGACCTGAAGTGGTTCCATTTGCTTTAAAGCAAACTCAGCTGAAGGCCAGTAAGATCTGCTCATGCTTGCCAGAGGAATGCCTTCTCTTGGTGTGATATCCTGTGATAAGAAGGGCTCTAGAAAGAACAAAGCCCAAGGCTCTTGGCAGAAAAATAACAAAAGTAAAGTGAATCCTTCCTGAAAACACTGCCTTGCACACTGAAGTCATTGGCTCTGTGCTGCTTCTTGTGTGATGCAATGAAACCCTCTCTTTGTCAGAAACCTCCTGAAGTCAGCTATCTAAACATCACATGTGTAGGGAGCAGCATTCTTTTTGTCCCCAAAAGGAATGTAGGTACTAGCCAGGCAAAGCCATTGTCACATGAATCATGGGGTAAGGAAAGAAACCAGATGTGCTCTATTCTACAAACCCCAGCACTTTCTGAGGGAGCCCAGTGATTAACTGCCTAGGTTAAGTTCTGCTCCCACTAACAACTGAGTGACCTTGGACAAGTTATGCAACATCTCTAAATCTTTCTTTCCTCATTTATAGAACTGGGATAAAAATAACACCAATTTCACATGGTTATTGTGAGGGCTTATACACACTAAACAAAATGCCTGGTTTAGTTAGTTAGAACTTGGTGAATATTACTAACTATCATCAGTGAAATTGACCACTTTCTATGAACTGCTCTTTGACCTTTGAAGGGAAGTGATAAAGCCTGGTGGAGAAGAGTCTGCAGTTCTGGATGAGCACTTTGTTTCTGATTCATCCCCTCAGTGCAGCTCACTGTTGGGGTTCCAATGCCCTAAGACTCCATTAGACTCTTCCTATTAGCAAGATAGCAATCACAATGTTGAATGGGTTTACTCCTTAAAAACCCTGGAGAGGAGACAATGGGGCTAGAATTTAATATAGAACCAACCAAGTCCACCTTTGTACTTGCCTAACAGTTAATGCAAATTTATGTATAAACAATGACAGGTATAAGGAAAAAGTTCATCCCTGATATCTATTTGGAGGAGTCAGATAAGAAAGAAACCCAAAAAAGCTAAAGGGAAGTTCTTTAGGAAGAAAATGCCAAAGAAGAGCTCTGAGGGAGTTTGCTACACAAGACAATGCCTATCGCCAAATCTCAAAACTTGCTAGGTCAAGGCAGGTGACAGCCACTGAGGAGGAGCACACACTGCCATCAACCTTTGCTAGAACCCTGACTACAAATGGACCACCCCTTCCATGCTGGGTCTGACTGATAAAGAGTCCAATCCAGTTAGATAAGATTCCACAACCCAGGAACATAACTTTTTTCAAGCAAAGGCAACAATTTAAAATCTCTTATGTGCATTATCTTAGAACAAAGAATATTCCAGATCATCTTAATTTTCCTTAGGCCCAAAGTGAAAAGAGACAGTTATAGAAAGTTGAGATTCACCAAACAAAGTGTTCCAGGACTCTTTTAGATGCACTCAGGAGACTCAGAGCTCAGTTGGGCTATGGTTTCCATGACAACCAATACATGCATAAAGCTTTGACATTAATGGCCACATCCACAGCACATGGAATAACTTTTTAAGTCCCAGTATTTTCAAGGGTGTTCTTTGTAGAAGACCTTGAAGAACACTCTTTTATGGTTATAAAATTCAGAACAGAGTGGGCACAAGCTTGATTTCTTCAACATTCCAATGGATGTTTCCAGTCTTCATCTACCGCTCAGATTTTATCTGCATTACACCCAGGAAAAAAAAACCTCCCACTTCCCCCTACCCCATGTTTCTTTTCACTATCAACTCTTAATGACAAAGCCTAAGGGCTCTGGCTCTGGTTCTGGCAGGGTTTTTTAGTCAGAACTTAATAGAAACGAGAGGCTTACAGACATGTAGGACTTAATTAAAAATGTAGATTTTAAGAAAGTGATCAAAAGCCTGTAATATTCTGCTTCTCCAGAGTTCATCAGAGATGGGGTTGATCCCTTCTCCAGGGATCCAAACATAGCAGGTTGTGTCAGTAGTTTTGGGAATTGTGGTTATAGGATCTTCAACTATATATGTGTAGTTAGTATCCTGGAGGCTGATGGGAAGGTAATAGGGGCTGTGTCTGTTTTCCATGTGCTGCGGACTTTACACTCATCTTATCTCACCTTCATAGTCTCCCAGCAAAGTGTTCTTAATTCCACTTTACAGATGATAAACTGAGGTTCAGTAATATTTAGTAACTTGCTTAAGGATCCACAGCTAATAAGCAGTGAATCCAGGGCTTGAGCCCTGTTCTCTTTGACTTGGATACCCATGGACCATTATGCCTCTAATTGCCAGGGCAGTGTTTGGGGAAAAGGAACCAATATCAAGGTTCAATTATAATAGCAAATGCTTGCTTGCTATCCATAGAGTTGCAAGCTCAGATGCTTATAGGGTCAGATAACATAAATGAGTAAGGTGCACTGGGTTAAGGATATTAGGAAGTGAGGGACTAGGGTAAACTGAGAGAAAAAGACCATCTCCTGTCTAAAAGGGGTGCCCCTAACCATCTCCATCCAATTATTAGTATTATAGCTATCAAAAATTTTCAAGAGAAACTGGAAATCTGATTTTCAGGTGAAACTTTCCATTTTGAAAAATAATAGCCACTAACTCATTTTTAACCCCTACAACAAAACAAAGCATATTCTGGGTGCTATTCAGTATCCTCTGCTCTGAACTGAACACTCTATGAGGGTGAAATCTCTGTCTTCTTTATTCTCATAGCCCCACTATTTGTACAACAAATAAAGGAATTCTCAAATCAACAACCTGGACAGAGGCAAAGAAGTACCAAGTCCTATCTCACAGATGCAGAGTACCTTCATCAGAGCTAGGCTGTCCAGAAGAGTGGGACAGACACAATGCAGTGGATTAACCCATACATATTCCTAGTAAATTTCAATCACGGCGGGAGACTTCTCATATTTTGCCTTTCATTGGGCGATGTTGATCTAAGAACTGGGTGAGACTGAGCTATCTCCTACAACCCATTGGGGTTGTCAGGGTAGGGAGGTTAGGCATGAAAAACTTGAGCTAGCTCTCGGAACCTGGATTCTCTTTTCCGGCACGTTCCCTATGCTCCAGTTATCCAATCTGTGAAAGGGGTGAATGGAGTATACAAGTCCAAGACGTGGAGGAAAATAATGAGTTAAAGGACAATAAGTTATTTGGCATTTTTTTTTTTTTTACAGAAAAACATGCCTAAGTATTCAATGCATCTTATAAACACGATCCGAAGAAAATTCTGAGTTACCTTTGAAAATCCTTAAATATTTCTGGTTAATAAGTTAGATGAAGCCATTAACAAAGGGGTTTCCAGTAAAAACCTGCCTAAGCCTCCATCTGTCCTACTCTATTTTCAAAGTGAAAAATATCACATATTCTTTGTGTTTTGAATGTGTGTGTATATTTTTAATAATAAGCCAAAACAATATTGAAGCAAAAACTAAATCCTCACAAAAAGATGAGTTTTCAACTCTACAACTAGCCTTCAATATATTCAACTATAAGGCAGACCTCACTGTCAGAAGCTTTGTTCCAAGAGAACAAAGAAAATCCCTTGTACTAATGCTGTCACCAGCTGCCACTAGCCAGAGTGTGGACCCAGTGGACAGGCTGGACTTCTCCCATATGCCTGTAACCAGGGTAGGGAGCACTATTTGGTGCACCCCACTGATTATACCTCAGTTTGCATTATTGATACATTTTGATGTCCTGGCTCTTCTAGGCCCTGGTGTTAGCATGCCTGGTGTTTGAGTCACGGCCATCCCTGTGACTCATGTCTCAAGACACACACTCCTTTTTTAGATCCCAAAGGAGTTTGTCTCTTCTCTAGTTTCCAAGCTGGGATTGAGACTGAACAATATAACTTTTTTAGCTAAAAAGACAATATTACTCAAGAGCCAGCTGTCCATCCATTCCAAGCTCTTCCTCATTCTGGAGATGAGCCTTGCTTACCATCTTTATTAAATAGCAATGCACTCTCCTCTAAGCCACCAGGGACCACTTGTGATTATATTAAAACTACCAACTCCAGCTTCCAATCATTCCACAAGTGTCCCCAGAGCACTGTATCATCTTCTTACAGTTTCAAAAATAAGATACCAACCTTTAGGAACAGTGGGAGAACACTCAACAGGCTCTTCTGATGTTCAGCAGGGCTCATACAAGCCAACTGCTGATATTCCAGAAACTTCCTTTCTAGCATCTCCCAGATTGCTGTGGGGGACTGGCACTCCTCTCCACATGAGAAGTCAGGCTGGGCAACATCAGACTGGCCTTCATTTTTGGAACCTGGGTCCTCAGCTCTGTCTTCAGCCTTTGAAACATCTTCTGCCTCCATGCTTTAGCAAAGCAGATCTGAATTCAGAACAAAAAAACAAAAATGAAAATTCCTGTCACAGCAGTTCCTGATGAAGCCGGTTGTGGAACAAGATACTGTACTCACTCAGTACAGTTCCAATTGAAGATGGTTCCTCTAAGAATCTGAAACTGACTAAAATAGGAAGGCTTTTTAAAAAAGAGATTCAGATTTATAGTAATGCATACATATTGACAATCCAACATGTGCCGGACTTTTTACACAGACTCTCTTACAAAAGAAATGGGTGTTTTGATTTTCTCTATATAGTAAGAAAAACAAGTTGGCCAAAGGCATACAGGCAGCCAGATGTCCAGTTGAAATGTAAACCTTTAACACTAAAGCCTGTTTTCTTATTACCTGATGCTGCTCCTCCTGTAAGAGGCTGAGTAAATAGAAGAGACATGTGTAAATGTCTTACCAATATTTGTAAAAGCATGTAATTCTATATCTTCAGTTATAACTTCCTTCTACTCCACAAGTCAAAGTATATATAGGCTCTTTGTCCTCAGTGTTATTTAGTTCACACTATTTTAGAGGACTTTGTCCTCAAAATGACTTCATAAACCCCACACTAACCTAAAAGTGCTTCTCTATTACTGCAAACAGGAGCTATCTGTGTAAACCAATGATCTCAGGTCAGTAGGTGTAAGGACAATAACTTATGCGATAAAAGTAGACAATTATTGATTCACCATATAGGTAACCTCTGGAAGGTACCTTTGTCTGTGTCCTTGACTTTTCAATTGCCATACTTTTCAGGTGAATCACGACTGACTCAGTATAGGAAAAAAGGTTTGCTGCTTGTTGTTTAATTGTCAGGAGTGGAAGAAGCTCCAAGTAGGAACCAACCAAACCACAACGTCACCAAGTAGGACTTCAACCTAGAATCTGGCCAGCAACAAACCACCACCAACCCAGGGTAGCAATCAGATAAAAGAACACACAGAGTGGGCCCACCAGTGTTTTGCTCAGGGCATGAGCAGCAGAGGGCCTGCATCACACTTTGTTTTCAGCCCAAACACACATCCCTTGTAGGCTAGTGTGGGAATTAACTAAGGATCCTGTGGCCAGTCTAACCACTCCTATTTGAAACTTCCTCACTCTCTATGTACTAAACTCCATGTGTCCCTGGATCTTCTTTTATCACACATGCTTATTACTCTCAGACTTCATTTTCAGGGATCATTTTCCCTTTACAAATAAATGCCACGTAAGTTCAGTGGCAAAAACTGGGAAGGAATAAAATATACAAAAGAATATCAAGCTTGCCCATACTCAGATTATCTATGAAAATATAGTTTAATAAAAACACACTAATAATATTGTTGAGGAAAACTTTTTATTTGTACTTGGTTGGTTGGGCTGGAGGTTAGCGGTGTTTTGCTTCCTTTTTAGGACTGATCCTCAGGAACAGGTGGTGGATGCCTCACATTCCTCTGTCCCAGCACAATCTCTTCCCTGACCTCAGCCAGGCTCTTTTTTGGCTTTGTTAGTTTATTTGTTTTTTCCTTGGACCCCTGTTCCCCACTCCCATTCTCTTCTTTCCCACCCTGCCCACCACACCTGCTTGATAGTATGGGTCCTCATAAAACATGGTACAGGTGCAAGATTTCTGAATGCAGGTGTTTAAATTTCCCCACATGACCTTCTGCTTCTTTCCTGCAGCTCACCTTTTCACTCAGCATTATGCCTTTAGACCTAACCATGTAACTCTTTGTCAACTTCATTTCCTGTAACTGCTGCCCTGTGTTACAAAGTGGGCATCATGTGCCTATTTACTTGTTCGCTCTGCAGTGATAAAGCACAGATTGCCCATGACTTCCCATACTGCACTTGATCCTGTCCTGGACTTTCCATGCAGGTCTTCTCATGGGCTGCATGTGACTAGCTCTAAGTATGAACACCAGAGCAGGAATACTGAGTCAAATGTATGTATCTACTCAATGCAACTACATACCAGTAGCCAATATGTCTCCAAAATCTGGCAGCAGACCATTCTCCCCCAACAGAGCACTTGAAGGCTCTTCTATCATCTCATCCACACCTCTGCTTTCTAATGTTTGCCAATCTGACTAAGGTAAAGTGATCCCTCATTGTCATTTTAATTTGCATTCCTCTAACCTACTAATGAATCTGAGCATCTCTATAAGCCTGTTAGACTTTTAGATGTCCTCTTCTACAAACTGACTATTCATAACCTCTGTTTATTTTTTCTTGTCTGTCTTTTTCTTATTGTTTTGTAAGAGTTTATTCTAAAAACTGGTCTTTTATTGGTTTTTAAAATCGCAAATATCTTCCCTCAATCTGTTCTGTTTTTCTTATAAATTAGTTCATATTTATTTTTTGTCAAAAAACATAATATGAATATTTTCCATGTTGTTGAAGATCCTCTGCATCTTCATTTGTAATGGCTATGTGGTGGTCGTAGAGCCACGCCATTCGTTAATTTAACTAATCCTCTACACTTAAGCATTGAAGTGGTTTCTAATTATTCATTACTATAAATAACACTGTAATGACAGGCCTGTGTCTAAGCTTTTCCATATATTCATTATTAAACAACAGATTGTAATACATTCCTAAATTCCTAAAAAGAAATAGCTGGACCTAACAGGAGGCAAAATTTTCAGGTTCTTAACACATATTTCCAAACAGTCTCTCCCAAAATACCGTATCAATGTACAGTCTCTCCTATTGAGAGTGTATGAGAGTTTACATTTCTTAGCTACTTTTTCCTTTTTTTTAACCTTGCTGATCTGTATATTTTATTGTAATATGAGGAGTTACGTGTGTTTCTGTCTGCTGCCTAATCTCCTTCAGGACTCCTTGCAGTGGTTTTCTGGAGTCAAACTCTACCTGACTTCATGAGTTCCCTAGAGGAAATCTCAGCTACTTTCCACGGCTTTCATTGCCACTGAGAACCACATATCAACTAAATGTTAGCTCTTTGAAAAAAGCCTACTGTGCCCATATCAGGAGAAGGCACAGTATAGATGCTCAATAAAATGTTACTGAATGAATGAATCTCTCTACCCAAATCTTTTTCTCTGTAGCCCAGACCCCTCTCTAAACAAGTTTTTTTTCCTCACTCTAAAATTTCTACTTGAATTTCCTTCAGACTCTTAAAGTCACAATGTCCCAATGAAACCATTATTCTCATTAACCGCAGAGCCAGCCCCAAGTCAGGCATGGACATCTCAATTTACAGGATGGCTACTAGAGCCAAGCTAAGTGTTGTCTCCATCATATAAAAATCATTTTGTAGCCAAATCTGTGATGTTGACAACTGATTCATTCAATGAAATGTGTCTGAGGCCTTGCCAACACACACATTTTTAGGATAAGCAGGTGAGAAGACAAAGTTAACATCGGGTCAGAATGTGAAAATGTGGTCCTAGGGAGCACAGCTGGATATCAGGAAAATAATATAAATAGCCTCAGATCTCTTCTGAAGTTAAGAACACTTGTTTACTAAAGTGAAACATTGAATCAAGTACCCTTGAATAGACCGAGATTTTTGAGAAACAAGAATTTCCATGAAATCTCCTGGAGAAATTATCTGACTCTAATTTCAGGCTGTGTTTCCCTCATGTTTCTCTGCCCATCACCCTAGGCCTGCTTCGGTTTTATTTGTAAAAGGAAGAAAACACAGAATAGCCTGTCAGAACTGTGTGAAGAGCAAGAAGAAATCATTATAATCCACTTCATTGTCAAAAGTACCCTCTGTAAGCGGCAGTACTTTCTTATCCAGAACAAACAGGGCCAAGTCGGAGGTGAAGATCACTAGGGGTCCAGGGCAGGGTTGGGATTAGGGTGAGACAAGTGAGGCACTCACCTTGGGCACAGATTTAAGGGGGAAAGGGTTCCAAAAATCTCAGTAGCCAAGTTAAATAACACTTTAATGCAATATTTTTGAAAATAAAAATTAATGCCAAAAAATTGCATGATGAAGAAAATATCAAAATTTTAAATGCCACCTCCAGGCCTGGACTTCTGCAGATTCTACTCTAATACACAGTATAGTAGCCACGAACACAGCCTCAGGATCCAGGCTACTCCGGTTCAACTCTAATGAGATCAGACTATTCAACCAAGTGACAAAATTCATGCCTGTCTCAGTGTCCTCATTTGTAAATTGAAAAATAACAGGACCCTCACAGGGTGCTGTGCAAACTGAGTGAATGCTCAACACACGTCATTGCTAGGTTTGGGAGATGGGCATTTATTGATTCCTCCTTGATGCAGGCATTTGCATATGCCACTTCACTTAATCTTCCTACCACCCAGCAATATCAAAGCTAAAGGTCTTCATCTCAGATGGTACTGAGATTTGGATCAGAGAAACAACCTACGCTGGTCATCCTATTGCTAGTCAGTGGCTGAAGCAGAGTCCACTTCATTGTGTCAACAGCTTTGGTTTTGCTGCCCCAGAGCATCACCTGCAATGCACAACAGAGGCTGAGCTCGCCTGGAGACCAGTGTGCAGAGAGGGGCTTCAGACCTGCTTGGCCAGGTAACACAAGCCGAGGGAAGGCTTACCATCCCAGAATGTTTTATTGGAGAGGGGGGGTGGAGGAGAAGGTAGCCTTGGCAGAACCAAGAACTAGAGGCTGTGGTGAGGTCCCAGGGCCCCCAAGAAAAAAAAAAACCTTCCTCTCTGCCAGCAAGCTGTTTCCCAGTTTGGACCAGCCTCAAGTCATGTGACACACAGCCCAGGCAGATTAGAAGCTCTGCTTTCCTGCTGCCTGCATTAGGGAGTGAAAGGCAGCTGTGCAAGAACCTGCTCACTCATGCAGCCTCCAGGCAGAGGGGAGCCACAAGACAAAGTCCAGTCCTCACTTGCATCATCAGAGCTCTGCTTCATAATGTTTCAGAAGCAGAGCCCCCAGGGCCTCCTGCTCAAAGCTGCCACTATGGAGGATGGCATCTGGAGCCTGAAGAAATGGCTGTGTTGCTGAAATTTGGGCTGCTGAGCCAACATTCCAATTGATTGTTTCACCCCTGACTTTCTATTGAGCTGGGACCTGGTGACAGAGTTTCTATAATGAAAGTCAAGACGAAAGTCTCCTCCTCCTTTCTTGTCAGCATGTGTGGTTGTTCCCTTTTCTGGATAGTACCTCCCAGGTGCAGATACAGACCTGTTTGCCATCTACATCATGGGCAGTGGCCCCCAGGCGCCAGGTCTGGAGGAGCCTCTATACTAGATGATACTGAACAGAACGGCAACTTCCTCTGTTTCCCTTTCCATTTGAAAGCCAGTTCCTTACTGCATGTCAGCAGATCCAAACTCTGTTGCTCCTGTGTCAGCAGGGACTCTGCCTCGACCGGGAGCACTCAGGAAAAAAAAAAGAAAAAAAAAAGCATTCTTGTTCCAAAAACATGTGCAGGGTGGATTAGGCCTTTCTTCCCTCTTTTCCACCATTTCCCATTAACAAGAGAGCTTGTAACTTCAAAGCAAACTGAAAAGGAAGAGTAGGGGGACAAGACAGAAATTGTAACAACAGGGAAGCTTTGTTCACATCTCACTCCACAGTCCACTGTAGTCAATCAGAAGTACTGGGGGGACAACAGCATTCTCATTAGGGAAATATAGATTAAATCCACACTGAGATATCAGGATTCTCCTAATAGAACATCTTTAAAAACAAACAAAACTCAGTAAGTGTTGGCAAAGTTACATCGCAGCCATAACCCTGACCCTTGCTGGTAGAAATGCAAATATAACAGCCACTCCAGAAGACAGTTGAGCAGTTTCTGAGAAAGTTAAACATATACCCAACAATTCTGCTTATTGGTATTTACTCTAGAGAAATGAAAACTTATGTTCCTACAAAAAATATATACATGAATGTTTATAGTAGGTCTATTCATAGCTGCCAAAACCTGGAAACAACCCAAATGTCCCTCAATGGGTAAATGGGATGCTTCTCTGTTAAAAGAACTACCGGTTCACACAGCAACCTGGATTAACATCAATGGCCTCAGGACAAGTGACTGGAGGAAGTCTCAAAGACAGCTGTGTCTTATTCTGTTTATATGATATTCTGAAAAAGGCAAGATTACTGGGACAGAAAATAAATTAGTAGTTGCCAGGGATTAGAGGTAAAAGGCTGGCTACAAAAGAATGGAAGGGAACTTTTAGGGGATAAAAATGTTCTCTATCTTGACTGTGGTGGTTGTCACACAACTGTCTACATTTGTCAAAAGGGCAAAATATTTTGCATATAAATTATAGCTCAAAAACCTGACATAACTTTTTTTAAAAAAAGCATTCTGAGGTTGAAAGAGTACCAGTAGAAAAGTCAGAGGCAGATGTTTTAGTCTCGTCACCTGTTTTTAAGGGGGATACAACTACACAGTGAATTGCAGTAATAACTCCACTAGCTGAAAGCTCATTTTATCGTGGCTGTGCATTCTTATATCTGTATGATTTCACTTTATCTTCATAAGGACACTTCACAAGGGAGAAAACAATAGTAGTATTTTACAGGTGTTGAAGGCAAGGTTCAGAGAGGTTCAATAGCATCCAAGGTAGCCACAATGGAGGTTCTATGTGTCTGACTCCAAAATTCACATGCTCCTCTTTAACTATAACCCTTGCTTCCTATGAATTTCACAGGTCGGGGACAAAATCAAAGCTCTTATAAATGTAAACTACACACAGATAGGGACTCACTTGGTGACCCTCCCATTTCCATCTCTGTGTTGGTCAAGTGTGAGGACTGCTCCCCAATTTCCAGTTTACTTTTCTATCTAGTTAAGAAGATAATACTTATAAATAACCGTTCTGTCAAATTGGCTGAACTAATAGACAAGGTGGGTCAATTATAAAAAAGTAAAGGATACCCAAAATAATTGAAAGCAGAAGATCAACAGATTATTTACAATAGCAAAAAGGTGGAAACAATCCAAATTGTTTCATCAACAAATAAATGAATAAACAAAACATGGTCTGGTCACACAAGGGAATATTATTCAGCCTTAAAAAGAAAGGGAATCCTGACGCATGCTACAACACAGATAAACCTTAAGGACATTATGCTAAGTGAAATAAGCCACTCAGAAAAGAACAAATACTGTATTATTGCACTTAAATGTGTTATCTAAGTAGTCAAATTCATCTAGGAAGAAGTTGAATAGTTATTACCAGGAGCTGGAGGGAGGGAAGAATAAGGAATTAATGTTTAATGGGGACAGATTTCCAGTTTTGCCTCTCCAGTTTTGGAAATGGATGGTGGTAATGATTACACAGCAATATAAATGCACATAATGTCACTGAATTGCACACTTAAAAGTGGCTAAAATGGTAAATTTCGTTATGTATATTTTGCCATAGATAGATAGATAGATAGATAGATAGAAGATCGATAGATAAATGTTCAAAGAAGAGGGTATAATTCCTCCAGTTTGATGACTATAATAAAATAATAACAATAATAGTATCTATTGAATTTGTACTTCACACTGGGCCCTGTGCTGAGTGCTTCACATACACAATTTATTTAATTATCCTTGAGGCTCTTGACATGGGGCTACAGGGACTATTCTGACCTCCCTTAGAGATGAGGAAACAGAGTTATCATTGAGTTTCAGCAGCATTCCCAGCATAACACACCTAGTGTCTTCAAAGAGGGGACAGGAATTCCCCTCTGACACAAGACTTTGGCCAATGTTTGCTACACACACAGTTGTGTTAGAAGAACAAGGATGAATCAATTATGGAGGTTCTGTGTCCACACCTGGGTTAACTCCGGAAAGAGAGGACAGACATAGGATACAAGCGGAGAGGCAAATGAGAGCAATGAAATCAGAGGAAATAGAAGCTAGAAGTGGCTTGGACAACATAGGCCCAGAAAGCTCGGACACGTAGTTCTAGGGCAAGGACCAGGGCTTGGCCAGAAATCTCCTTGGTGCTGCCCCTCCAGTTATTCAATGTCCCCACGTCTACATCCACCAGCGTCTAAGAGTGCCTGCAGGCAAAGAACAGCCGAACCCAAGTCTCTACATCCTGCTTCAACTGGCTCAAGAGAGAGAGAGACAGCTCAGGTTATTTCCAGAAGTTTAGGAATTCCCCTGAGGATTGAGATGGGGACTACAATTGTCAGGAACCAGGTAGGTTGAGCAACATCTTTCGTGGTCCTCAATACTTCCTTTTTCTGATTCTAGACCATGCACTCCTGGCCAGCACACACCTCTGTGGTTTTTGCAAAAGCAACAGAATATAGGAACTCAAAGTATCCTGCGGAAGAGGCCCAGTTTTGTATCTCGGTATGTGTACTGACTTCCACTTTGCCAAAAATGTCCAGGGAACAGTTCCTCTGGGCAGACCCTTGAAGCTTAGCTGCAAATGACCTATCACTTCAACACAAAGATGTGGACTGCTAACAGCACAGATAACAAAAAGCCCAGCCCCCATAACCTGGAGCCTTTCCAATGTGGGAGCTAATCCATGACTCAGTCTCCAGTGGAATGTAAGAAAATGATGCTTAAGTCAGAATAACCATAACTGAATGAGTGTCTACTAATGGAGTCATCTATGTTCTCTAATCTTAGAAAACTTATTCTCATTACGCAGATGGGAAAGCAAGACTCAGAGAAATTGAGATTCAGAGAAAATAGTTTATCTGGAATCAAACAGTTAATATGCATCAGAATCAAGGTCAAACCCAGACTTTTCTGACTCTACAGCCCCCCCACCCTCAAATAAACCCCATATAATAGCTCGAAACTCTTACAGCCCACAGCAGTACAGGGGTCCCTGGCTGGACTTGCAAAACTGTTGCTAACTCCTGGCCATAGGAGGTTTAGAGGTAGGCCTGTTGTCTGGCCCCAGTTCACACTACGAACAAGGAGGCATAGGACAGGACCCTGCGGTCTCGTCATTCCCTCAGGGAAGAGTTGATTCCTGGGTGTCACCGGGCCAAGGGTTTGCTAAGCTCGGGCACAAGGTGAATAGCAGCTGGCTAGTCAATCCCTGGGCTGACACCAGCTGCACACCCAGTGTTAGTCACCCTCCAGGCTAAGCCACCAGAGCTATAGCTTTACTCAGCTTTCTTTGAGTGGTGAATCTTTTTACTTGTTAAATGTGTAAGCAGCAGAATTGTCCCTGATTCACACCCTGGACTTGAAAGCTCACAGTCAGGGAGCAGGGGGACCAAAAAGGAAGCAGAAGTGGAGTAGGTGTTGGGTAGAGATGTGCCTGGCTGTGGGGTACAGAGGAAGCTTGTGGCCCAACCTGGAAAGGAGTGTGGCAGTCTCAGTGTGTGTACTGACTTCCACATTGCCAAAAATGTGGTATCGCTTCTCAACAAAGATGGTGTCCATAACGGGCACTGAAGGAAGAAAAGGAGATGCCCTTAAAGTCAAGAGGAGAAAGACTCTAGCAGCATGGATGTTCAGTGATGTGGGTGGAATTCAAAGACAAGAAAGCACTAGAAGGATGGTATACTTTGTGAAAGGACCATGGATAACAGTACCAGACATGATCCTGTTTCATGCAGTGGTCCTGAGAGTCACTGTGGGGCTCTCAACGGGGAATGACATGGATGGTGAACAGTGGCCCCCTGCTAGGTACTGGGTCTTCCCAGAGGGTCCAACCCTTGCCCCGAGTGCTTATAGCCTGTGGGGAGAGGGGCAGGAAAAGGATTGCTGCAATACAGGGCCCACCAGAGCAAGAATCCAGC
This sequence comes from Eidolon dupreanum, assembly GCA_028627145.1. Taxonomy (NCBI): domain Eukaryota; kingdom Metazoa; phylum Chordata; class Mammalia; order Chiroptera; family Pteropodidae; genus Eidolon; species Eidolon dupreanum. The sequence continues at coordinate 54,601,736 of CM053506.1, read as the reverse complement.
ACTAAGAGGACAAAGGGAAGGAGTTGATTATTGGGGGTGAGATGGGGGTGATGGTGAGAGTGGGAATGGTAAGAAGGCCTTCACAGAAGCAGGGTTTTTGGAGAGGGAGCCTGAGAGGAGGATATTAAATAAGCCCCTGAACAGATTAGAGAGAAGTGTTCCCAGTAGAAGGATATGCAAGAGGTAAGAGAGGTGAGGTGGGTACGCATGTGGCTTTGCACCACTGTGAGGGACGTGAGTGTCAGTAGGGTGGAGAGCCTGGGCAGAGGCTAGGTCATAAAGTTCTCCAGACGTTGAGTCACTTGCATCCTATTTCTCGCCCTCCTGTCCCAGGAGAATTAAAACCATCAGAAACTTTGCATCATTCTTTATACTTCTCAGATTATTTGTTAAAGTGCAAGAAATAAAAAGATTTTTAGCATTGCTTAGTTGACACAATCATCCTGGTTAGTTTATTAAATTTCAGTATGATTTAGTCAGAAAATGTGCATAAAAATCACAAAACTTTCAAATGCATCTGGAACTATGCATAGGAGGCTTGCAGGGAATTACACACCCCTTAATTATGATGAAATTAATTACTAAATTTAAAAATTAATTTAAAAATTTATTCTTGATTCTCACGGATAAAAAAAGAAAGAAAGAAAACACCAGAGCAAAGGTACAAACCACCTACATCACACATAGAGTTAATAGTTTTCTTGGAAAAGGAACCCTGATACACTGCTGGTGGGACTGCACATTGGTACAGCTGCTATGGAAAACAGTATGGAGGTTCTTCAAAAAACTAAGAATTGATCTACCATGTGATCCAGCAATCCCCCAAAGACTTAAAAACCCATATCCAAAAAGATATCTGCACACCAATGTTCATAGCAGCACTATTCACAGTGCCCAGGACATGGAAGCAACTGAAGTGTCCTACGATAGATGATTGGGTAAAGAAGCTGTGGTACATATATGCAGTGGAATATTACTCAGCCATAAGAAGAGATGAAATGCTGCTATTTGCAACAACATGGATGGACCTTGAAATAATCATGCTAAGCGAAATAAGCGAGACAGAAAAAGCTGAAAATTGCATGATATCACTTATATATGGGATAAAAATCTAAAAGAAACAAATTAATAGGACAAACAGAGACTCAGGGACATGGATAATGGACTAGTGGTTACCTGAGGGTAGGGTATGGGGGAGGAAAGGATAGGTAGATGGGGTAAAGGGTGTCAAATGTAGGAGGGTTGGGGGAGGGTGATGTGGGTAAAGGGGATCAAATATATGCTAGCTAAAGGAAACTGGACTCTGGGTGGTAATCACACAATAGATTATATAGATGTCAAGTTATAATGTATACCTGAAAATTATATATAATTGTATTAACCAATGTTACTCCAATAAACTTTTTAAAAATAAATAAATAAAAATAAAATAGTTTTCCTGGGCTCCCTGTCCTATACTATGCTAGGCAGAACTAGACCCAGAAGACTGTTTTTATGTTAATGTAAAAACAGACACTTTCAGGTACAACTTTGCACATGATGCTTTTTCACTGAAGTGCAGAGGAAGGAAACATAGTGCTGGCAGTGGGGAGACAAAGTCATTAGCCCCTTGGCTGAGTCTCTTTGTCTCTCCCTGACTCAGTTCCCACCTGTACCATGAGGTTTCTTATGGATCTGTCCATCAATGAAGATCTACTTTTCAAATGAGCCTCATATTCAGAGCCTTCAAATTTCTCCTCTGAGACCTGGACATTTGTTTAACCAGAATGAGTCTCCTACATACTGGCAAACTTCTCAATGTGTCACGAATATTTTTAACCCAGACCTTAATTCTTCTACATGGCCAGAAGACGGAAATATGGCACCTAAAGATACTCAAAAGGAGTCAAGGAACCTCAGAATGCTACACAGTGAGTGAGACAGGTTCTCAGGGTGACTGCCCTCTATGGGGCTTTTACTAATAGCCTAGGGTAGGCCAGCACCATCCCCCACTGCTTCTTCATCTCTCTGCCAGCCTTCCCACAGCAGGCTTCTCTGCTTCCAGTCTTCACAGCCTCCCACCCCACCCCACATTGTCAGACTTGGCAGCACAGCTCCATCATATTACCCCCTTGGCCAAATGTCTTCAATGGCTCCCATGTTCTCTAAGAACATTCCCAAACTCTTGGCCCTTGATAATGTTGTCCCACCCCCTCTCCTGCTTAATTTCCCACTATACCCCAGTAGGGTCTGGCTGAATGAACTGTTCACTCAGTCTCTGATCTTTTGCCTTTATTCAGGTGACTCTTCTGCCTAAGATGCCTCTCCTTTGATTCCACATGTTCAAATCCTGCTGCCTTCCAAACACAGCTCCTGGCTGCCTGCTAGGCACAGGCTTCCATGATGCCCCAACCAAAAATAACCCTCCTCTCTCAAACTTCCAAACTCCTGCCATCACGGGGCTATCTGGTGATTAGAAAGCAGCACTACCAGTACGTGACAGTACTTTGCAGTTTTCAACGCTGCATCCACACAAGATCTCACTTAGTAATTATGCCAGAGTGTGCAGGGTTATGATCATCTACCCCGCACCCTGCCCCATAGGAGTGAAAGTCACTTGCCTGTGGAGTCAGGCAGAGTAAAAGTAAGAATTTTGTAATTCCCAGATTTATCATTTTCCCCCAGTAACTACTGCCTATAAGTGCAGCACTCATCACTTTCTTCCTTATGTTATCATTATTCATGAATATGCTTTATCTTTCTCATTCCCATATTTCCTCAATTCTAAGTTTTGATAAATTATAAAATGCTACAGTTATTTAACAAATTTTCATTCTGGAGGAGATCACCACATTAAACACAGGTCAAAAATAAGACCGTTCTGACACATTAACTTGGGTGAGTAAAGAAGTATTTCTTGAAACGAAGGTGATATTTTAGAGTCATGATGGTGGAAGGGTCCTTTCCTAAAAAGGGAAGCAGTAGAATGACTCTGAGTAGTAACTGCCCCTCACTTCCCCCTGTCCCAAGACAAAGCTCTGGCCCCATTTCAGTTACCCTGAAAAAGTAAATGTGTCATTTACATAATGAAATGTTTCCTGGAAACAGGTATGTGAAAGTAAATACTAAAATAAACTAAGATTCTGGGTGCTTTGGGATTTCAGGGTATTGCCCCTGGTTTGTTTGTTTGTTTTTTTTTCTTTTAAATATCTGGACATTTGCCCATCCTGATTCTTCTGGCTCTTTTCTCACCCTTGCACTCAGAAACTGTAGCCCTGGACCTGCGCAGTTACTACGCATGCGCTGGATGCTGTGCACCCTGGTGGGAGCCTCCAGCACCTGTGGTGGAGCTGGGTACGCAGTTGCTCGCTGCTCCTGATCTCGTGCGGCAGCACCGTCTTCGTCTCTACCTTCCTCCTGTTCCTGAAGGACCTGTGCTCTGAAGGCAGAGACATGGGACAAAGAGTTGCAGAGTTGTTCAGCCCTGCCTTTGTTACACACATCTCCCTGCCCACTGCCTTCTGCCCGAGAGGTCACTCTCTGCTTGATCTGGTCCACACTCAGAGACCCAGGGGAAAGTCCTGTGAGCTCGCTGTAGCCTGTTTAAATGTTACCAACTCCCAATATTCTTTGACCAATTTCTTCAAATAACACAATTTCTTCAGGTGTACATATTTTTATTCATCTTTGTATCTCATATTTTGTGCATATTCTTTAAAAAGCTGATATTGGAGTGCTATTTGGGCAATTTTATTATTATATTAAAAGCATAAAAATAAAGTATTCCCTTCTTTTTTTTTTGCATACCACTTTTCATATCCAAGCATATTTTACTTGTAAGTGATATGTAGATAATTAATTGCATTAATCATCAATCATCATATCATAAACATATTGTTTGTAACTTTTTTTCTTAAATTATCAGATTTGATGACCATGAAACATCCTCTTGATCAGTCTCCCATAATTGACTCACTCCCTAATAACTGGACGCTGAGGGTGTCTCCATTGCTATTACAGGCAATGCTGGAGGAAAGGACAAACACAATCATTTAGCTTCCTGTGAATCATCTGTGAAGATGAATTCTCAAAAGAAGGGTTAAGCATTGAGGCCAAAGGGAAGAGCAGTTTACACACTTATGCCAGTTGTTGACTATTGCTGTCCAGAAGTATTTCCTCGACTCTTTAGTCATAGTGTTGCCAAGTGCAAAGTGCACGGCCTTTAACACCAGGTGCAACTAGGTTCAAATCCCAGCTCAGTTACTTACTGAGGAAAGAAAGGCCTCACCTCTCTGAGCCTCCATTTTCTCATCTGTAAAATGAGAGTGATTAAACTGATTTTACTGAGGGGATTAACTGAGATTGCAAATACTGTAACTGTGCAAATCTTCACTTCTTTAAAATGATTTTTCTCTTCTCTTTCTCTTTGATTCAAACTGGCCTTGGGCTCACTTGCTTCTTTTTTCCTTATCCTTCTGCCTACTGCATGACCACTCCCTTAATCATTAAACCCATAGATCAGCATCAAACAAAGCCTCAGATGTGTTGACCACTGAAACAGAATTTCAGTCAAACTAAAGATAGTATCTTGCAGCTCCAAACCTATGAAGGCAGAAGGACCCCACTGGCAACCTCTTGAAACCAGACAGAACAAACCATGGCTGACACCAGGACCTGATGCAATGATCAGCTGCCTCCTACCCTAGCCCCAACCAATCAGTAGAACCCATGACCCCAAATCCTTTAGCTACCATGACTAATAAGGTTTCCTCTATATAACCTATCCCTTAGAGGCCATCAGAGAGCCAGGTCTTTGAGCGCTACCTCATCTGTGTCTCCAGGCTTGGTACCATTTCCTTAAATAAACCTCTACTTTCTTTGCTGCTAACTCCTGTTCATGTCTCTTTTGGCTTTGATGTGTATAGGCAAAACAAGTTTGATAACAATAAAAGTGCCCTACCCAGTGCCTGGTTTATTGTAGGGACTAAATCGATTCTTCCTACCTCTATACTTTCTTTCTCCTTGAAATCAAGACAAGAGGCTTTTCACTTCCCTAACTTCCCATCCTTCTTGAACTGTGTTCCCCACAAAAGCCTCTGGCCATGAAACAAGACATATCTTACTCTAAAGAGTGTTGCTCAACCAAAATAAATTAAAGCTGCATGTGTAATATGAAATTTTCCAGTAGCCACATTTAATAAGTAAAATTAAATAGGCTAAATTAATCAAATCTATTTATTTAAATATATTTTAAAATATATTTTATTTAACTCAATACATCCAAAATATATTTTCAATATGCAATCAGTATTTTTAAAGTATTAATAAGATATTTTATATTTATTTTTATTGTTTATTTGTAATATCTTTAAAATCCAATGCACACTTTACACTTACAGCACATCTCAATTCAGACTAATCACATTTCAGGTTGGGCTACAGGCTACTGTATTGGGTAGCTTAGGTCTAGACTTTAAGAATTAGGCCTTTAACAGGTGTGTAGATGCTTCAAATGAGACCATCAACCAAGTATTTGAGAATGTTGCCCTTAGGATGTAATTTCAGATGCAAAATGCAGATGCATTTTAATGGTTTGCATCACTTGGAGCGATATAATAAATGCAAGGCCCTAGTTGTAAACAAAATGGGTGACAGCTCTATGGCATGTCTCAAAGAACTCCGGAGGAGCTCATCTTCCCCTTCCCTTTCTGTACAAGTTATCTCCCCTCTCTCTCCCAGGTGGTCAAGCTGTCTTGCTTTTCCACCATTAAGGTCCCTTAGGGGAACAGGGAGCCAATATTTCATTTCTCCAGTTAATGTCTAGTAGGCATCTCCACTAGATGTTCAACCCTATATTCTGGAATAGCCATCACCTTGCAAATATGCTACTTCTTCTCTTGACCCAGCTCAGTAAATGGCAACTCCATTCTCCCTGTAGCTCTACAGTCATCTTCAACTTCTCTTTCTCATGCCTTACACTTAAGACATCATCACATTCGATTCTCAGTAAGTATGTAGAATCTTACTTCTCATTATCACTACTACTATCATTTTGGAGCAAGCCACCATTACATCTAGCCTATATTATTACAACAGCCTCTTAACTCATAGTCTTGCTTCTTCCTTTGCTCTCCATAGAAAAGCTAAAATGATTCTTTTTAAAAATGAAAACATACATCAGCAATAGTAAAAAATAAATATTTAATGACACTTGAAATGATATAAAAAATAAACTACTTAAGAATAAATCTAGGCAAAATATGCACTACTTTTACGAAGAAAACTATAAAATTTTATTTAAATACTTTAAAGAAGACTTAAATAAATGAGACAACCACATTCATGAACTGAAGGAGTCATTTTCACAAAGATATAACCTCTCTACAAATTACATTTCCAATAAAATCTGAACATAGCTTTTTTGTGAGGCCTGAAAAGCTGATTCTAAAATTTATATGAAGGAAGAAAGTAAAGAATGTCCAGACAAAATGAAAGAAGGAAAAAAAAAAAAGGAGATTCTTCCCAGGTATCAGAATTTATTATAAGCCTATAGTTACAAATATTATATAGTATTGGCAAAAGGATAAGCAAATCAACAGAATAAACAGACCCACGTATATTGACAATTTGATTTACAACAGAATTACTGTAGATCAATGGATAAAGAATGACCTTTTTAATCAACGGAGCTAAGACTCTTGGTTATTCACATGAGAAAAACAAAATAAAATAGAATTCTCCCCCTATCTCACACCATACAGAAAAATCATTTCTAGGTAAGACTGAAAAATGTGAAAATCAAAATTATTTAAAATTTTTTTAAATCATGTAAGACAGCGGTCCCCAAACTTTTTGGCATCAGGGACTGGTGCTCTTATAAGAATCTGATGCCTGATGACTTGAGGTGGAGCTGAGGCGGTGATGCTAGCACTGAGGAACAGCTGCAAATACACATGAAGCTTTGCTGGCTCCCCCGCCGCTCACCTCTTGCTGTGTGGCCCAGGTCCTAACAGGCCACGGACTGGTACTGGGCCATGGCCCAGGAGTTGGGGACCCTTGATAGAGAATAATTTTATAACTTTACTGTGAAGAATTTCTTTCAACACATAACAAGTGTAAACTGTAAAAGAACATATGGATAAATTAAGCTCATTTAGAATTAAGAAATTTGGTCATTAATAATAATCACAAAGAATGTAAGAAGACAAAGCACAAACAAGAGAAAAGTGTTTACAACATACACAAATGACAAAGGATTAATATCTGACTATGTACTGAATTACAGTGAATCAATAGGACAAAAGACAGATGACCCCATAGAGAAATGCACAAAAGATCTGAACAGGAAAAGGAATACAGAATGACCAATAAACATGAAAAGATGCCCAACTTTAGTAACTGAGGAATGAGATTTAAAACATAGTTTGATTGTTTCTCATTTTAACTGGATTAGCAAAAATTAAAACTTTGACAACATCAAATGTTGGTGAAATGTGGAGCAATAGAAATTTTACACATTGCCGATGGGTGGGGAAAATAATACAATCACACTGGTTTTATCCAGTGAGGCTGAGGTACATACCCTGTGACCCACCAATTCCACTTTCAGGGTATACGCTCCATGGAATTCTTGTGCACATACCCCAGGATACATATGCAGAGAGTCCTAGTAGTGCGCATAAGTGCTAGAGCCCCTAGCAGCTTATAGAAGGAAAAACAAAAAACAAGAAATATCCCAAGTGCCCATTAGCAGTAGAGAAGCATATTGAGATATATTCCTATATAGCAGAATACTATACAGCAGTAAACATGCATGAATTAGAGGTATGTGCAACAATATAAAGGAATTTCAGAAACTAATTTTGAGAAAATTAAGCAAGTCTTAAAAGAATATTTAATTCCTATTTACAAAGTTCAAAAACATCCAAAATTAACACATATGTAGCAATTTAAATATATGAGTTAAAACTATAAAGACAATCAAGGAAACAGTAAGCCATAAATTCAGGACAATAGTTTTCTCTGATAAGAGTAGGAGAAGGACAAGTACATGGAGGACTTTAAAGATGCTGATGATCTCTAAAACACCAGCACACATGTTTATACTCTACATCCTTTTTATAAATTTTCTTTGCTATCTAATCAGTATTTAAAAGCCTCTTGAGTCAGGGGAAGAATAGCCCAAGTCCTCACACTGAATAGGAAAGCTCTCCTTGTCTTGATCCCACCCATCCCTCTCTGGCTAGTCACTTGCACACCTACACCTCTCACTGCTACACTGGCCTCCACCAGGCCTCCACCTCTGCACTTTGGCCTTCTCCACCCCCTTGCCAAGATCTCTTCTCAGAAACCCACAGGGCCTGGGCCTTCCCTTCTTTCAGGTCTCCATGCAGAAAGCAAGTATATTCTCAGCCTTCCGGCCCCCATACCCCACCTCCAGTTCTCCATCCCACTTCAGCCCATGGCACCAAGCACCACTGACCCCTATTCTCTGATCATGTCACCTTTAACAGTGCCTGGAAGTAGCTTTCAATATATGTTTGTTGAATAATTAAATATATGACTATGCAGAATATCATATTAAAATTGAAATGTTCCATGGAAAGGGTAATACATGAAACCCTTGGTTACCAGATTAGCTCCTCATCACTTTAGAGAAGTTGGAACAGAGGATTGATTCAGCATTCTCTAAGGTGGGATTTCACGAGGAGAGTAGGAGAGTGAATTCTCAATTAATCAGGTGGTCCTGCTTATTTGGAAAAAAATTTTCTAAAGTTTAATGTGGTAATTCAGATGAACAAAGAGAGGCCCAAAGAGGCACCTACTTACCAGACCCCCAGGAGCAACCACAGGGCCACGACAGAGTCAGCTCTCTTGGTGACCAGTCTGAAGTGGCCCCCACTGCTTGCCACTTTTCAGAGTCCTATGCAGGGGCTGGGCAGAGGAGCCTCACAGCCAGCCCCCTCTCTTCGTTTCTGAACAATTGCCACAGACAGGCCCAGTCCAGCTTCCTTAGGTATGGCAAGTCACCGTCTTTAAGCAGAACTGTGAGAAAGGGCTTGACCTAAAGCAGGAGGTTGAGCAGTGGTGCTGAGGCCTGGCCTGGCTCGGCAAACCCCAGCAATAGCATCAGAGTGGCCTTGACCACGTGCACCGCCCACCCTGCACATACTTCCTGCTCATCAGCTTACCTCCTCTCGCACATCCACAAACCCAGATCAGGCACTGATGGTCACATGTGCTCCCATGATTAGTTCTCCAGGAGGCAGCCAGAAGGTTCCATCCTGACAGACAAGACCCTAATGCTCACCTCTGGGCTGGCCTACTGTGGCCAAGAACAAAGTAACCTACCCAGAGGTATGTCGGTCAGGGCCTGCAGACGTCAGGTGGCATAGGCACCCCCATACCCAGCCACAGCCCCTCAGGATTGGGGGAAGAGGACCAGCCTACCATCACCAGCCTTCAGCGGCGTTTCACTATGAATCACTCGAGCTGGGTCTCTGCTCATTTCCTGGAGAAAGCAGAAGTGGAGAGTCCGCAGATGCCTGATTCTGCCCACTCCCCAGCCGTCAACAGAGCTGCCTGAGTTCTAGTGGGTGACTCGGCATCTGCAGTAAGTCCCCTTAGGGCAGTAGCTGAGTGGTTAGTCAGTGCTGGGAGTCAATGCTAAGGACAAAGAGGAAAGGCTTATGAATAGTGGACATAGACTTCTGCTATCAGACTGGACTTCTCTTTTTCTAAGCCCTACCTAGCTTCTCTGAGCCTCCAGTAAAATGAGGATAATGAGGAGACAATTAACATCTTTAAGTCTGTTTCTTATACGTGGGATGGGACTCATATGATGTTGTAAGGAACAAAAAAAACAATGTTTGCAAGAGGATTTTTAAAACTAAAAAGAGCTATACAAATGTCAGTTATTATTATTGAGAGAGTTACTCATGCTAAGACACTAAAACAGCCAGGGCAACTATGAACTGCTGTGTAAACATGTATTTTTTTTTTTTTTTTGAGCGGAAATGTGAGATTCTGTGATATTTTTTTAATGTCCAAAAATAACAATTTTACTTCTGCTTCCAGTTACACCCTCCCACTGAAAGGAGCTCTAAAATAGAACAAATATGTGAGACAACTGTTTTTGGGCATTGAATAGCAGGCAGCATAAGACTATGATCTTTAAGATAAGAAAAACATACAATTACCCTGACTTTCTTCCTATAGGTGCTTTTCTGCCATGGCACAAAAAGATGAACACCCAAGGGCAATTATCTCCCAGAACTAAAAAGGTATAAGTCAGATAGTTTCAGATTTCTGAAGGGGCTAAAATTCTCAGGGCAGGGTCCTAAAAAAAGTGTGTAGTGTGCAAATTCATTGTGTGTGTTTTTAGCCAAAGGTTGCCTGTACATGCATGGGGTGAGACTCCAAGGGACCCAGGAGAGATCAATTGCCCCAAGGCTGGAACTAAATGGAGGTAACAGAGATTGAGCAGCATTAGAAATGCAGGAGCTCTATCTCATACATATTGGAAAGACTTCACTGAGCATTTTAGGATTTCATTTTATACCCCCAGAAACTACACCTGAGAAACAAGAATCATAACCTAGAACAAGAGCCATAATGTAGGCAAAAATTTCAAACTAAAGTAGAATAACCCTAACAAAAAATAAAAGCAAGTCTGGCAGAACCAAAAGTATATTTCAGTAATTTAACCACCAATCAGAACAAAACTCATCATTCTTTAAAGGAAGAAAACAAAATGCAGCATCCTTTCATGTAATACCCACACTGTCCACCTTACAACTAAAATTAGTAGAAATCTGAAGAAACAGAAAAATGTGACCCATAAGAAAAGAATAACTATCAATAGAAACAGACCCTGAAATGAGCCAGATATTAGAATTATCACACAAGGACTTAAAATTATCTATTAAAAGTGTTTTCAAAGACTTAAAAGATATCCATAGTAATTGAAAGGAGGGAAATTTCAACAAATAAATGGAAAATATAAGAAGATTTGAACGTAAATTCTAGAACTGAAAAGTGTACCTGAAATAAAAATTTTACTGGTGGACCAACAGCACACTGTTGATCTAAAACAAAAAGTTAATGAACTTGAAGACAAATAAATAGAAATTATTCAATCTGAATGACAGAGAGGAAAAAAAAAAAGATTGACTAAAAATAAACATGCACTCAGTTGTAATTGGGACAATATCAAATGGTATAATATGTGTATAAACTGGTGTCACAGAGAGAAAGAAGAGAAAAGTAGCAGAAAAAAATTTGAAGAAATAATGTTGAAATTTCTTAAGCTGTTGAAAAACAGCAAATCACAGATATAATAAGCTTAGTAAACCACCAAGAAGAACAAAATAGAAAGACAATCACACTTCGGCACATCATAGTCAAACTCATAAAAACTCATGAAAATCAAAAAGAAAAGATTATTTTGAAAGTAGTCAGAGAGAGATCTTTGGAAACATGGCAGAGTGAGAGATGTCCTCAAATCTCTCCTCTTGAAACAACAATATGCTGAACATCTAAAACTCAACAAAAAAAACCCAAACTGCACACTAGCATGTCTGAGCGTGGGATCTACACATAAGAGCTACCATAGGTCAGAACCCCGAGTGTCGGGCAGTAGACTTGAAGAAATAAAGAAGCTGCCTCTCAAAGCTGCCAGAGCTACCTGTAGGAGGATGGGGAGGGGAAAAGGTGCCCTGAGTTCCCTGAACAGCTCTGCCTGGGAGAGTTGTGAGTTCCACGCATCTGGTAGCAGGGCCCAGTCATCAGGGCAGAAAGCAGAGAAGCGGGACAGCAGAAAAACAACAGTTCATTTTTACCAGCCAATGTTGCAAAATCAAGGCTGAGCTGCAGGCCCCAACTCCCAACCCAGAGGGCCCCTCCCCTCATACACCCCAAGACTGAACACTGCAGAGCCCCAGGGGAATCTGAGCAAACACTACTGAAACTGTTGCTAATACTGACAGGGACTGAAACTGAGGGTACTGAACATAAATAAATGTCAGAAAATAAAAAGGCATTTTTAAGGCTTTATATAAAGCAGGGAGCCAAGAGGCTTAGATGCCACCTACTGGACACCAAACGAAAAGCACCTTCCTTGCAGCAGGCTAAAGAGAGAACTTTATACAATAAATCTTTCAGAAAAAAAAAAAGCAGAATACATTTTCACTAATGCCCAGGTGGAGAAATAGTACATTAAACACCATGAACAACCAAGGTGACAAGACATCTCAGAAAGAAAGAGAAAATCTCCAGAAAATAAGCATACAGACATAAAAATATGCAACTAAAATGACAGAGAATTCAGGATGGTACTTCTGAAAAAACTCAGTGAGTTTCGAAATGAGTCATATCAACAATTTCAGGAATTGAAAAAACACCTAGATAAGCAGAGCAAGGAGATTAAAACCCTCAAAAAGTACCAACTAGAACTTCTGGAGATGAAGAACACACTGCAAGAGTTGAAAAATGAAATAGCAAGCTTGGGAAATAGAGTCAACCAAATGGAGGAAAGGATCAGAGATATCAAAAACAGAAATCTAGAAATAAATCAGAAGGAAGAAGAGAAAAACCAAAGAATGAAAAATAATGAAAGAGAAATTCAAGAACTAGCTGAAACCATCAGGAAACAAAACATAAGAATAATGGGCTATATCGAAGCTGAGGAAAAGAAGCAGGAACTAGAAAGCATTTTCAGACAAATAGTTGACGAGAATTTCCCAAATCTAAGAAATGAGCTGGAGCTTGGAAATCAAGAAGTCAACAGGACACCCAATTATCTCAACCCACAAAGGCCTTCAACAAGACATTTATTAAAATTATCAAAAATCAATGACAAAGACAGAATTCTCAGGGCAATGAGGGAGAAGAAAACAGTAACGTATAAAGGGAAACCCATTAGATTATCCTCGGACTTCTCGGTGCAGACCTTATAAGCCAGAAAGGAATGGAATCAAATATTTAAACTATTAAGTGCAAGGAACTACCAGCCTAGAATAATGTATCCAGCTAAGCTCTCCTTTAGATATGAAAGAGAATTAAGACCTTTCCAGACATACAAAAATTGAGGGAACTCTCCACTACGAGGCCTGCCCTATGGGAAACACTGAAAGGGGTCAGCTCACCTAAAACAAAATAGTAACAAAAAAAATACATTATTAGGAGTAAAGTGACTATCAGGTAAACAGAAGCAGAGGAGTGCAATCCTTACTCAGAATAGGGCATTATCAGCTTAAATAATAATAAGAGAATTGCTATAGCAAGATAGTAATGAATGTTCAGCATACCTAGGGACAGATTGAGACAACAATGACTGAAAAGGGACATTGAGACAACAACGAGACTACATTGAGACAACAATGACTTCAAAGATCCAAATTTGCAAAGGGGGATGGAAATAAGGCATGTGCAGAAGAAAATGGATGACTGTATATATATATAACTATTCTTTACATATTCGTAATGGTAGCCACACACCAAAGATTCAGCATTGAAGTGTACAACATAAAACAAAAAGAACCAGAGGCAAAACCCACAAAAGCCAACCAAAATAAAGAAAACAGAAACACAAGGACAAGGAAGCAACTGAAACACCGAGCTACCAGAAGGCAAAAGATAAAATGGCTATAAGAAGACCTCTTATTTCAATAATCACTCTAAATGTAAATGGACTGAACTCACCAATAAGAAGGCACAGAGTTGCAGATTGAACCAAAAAAAAAAAAAAAAAAAAAAAAAAAAAAAAAAAAAAA